>OX463786.1:7241093-7841093 GCA_949825025.1 Siphlonurus alternatus | reverse complement strand
AGGAAAACTCGGTGCAATTTCAACAAGCTAGGAAAACTCGGTGCACGGTAAACTCGGAGCACGGAAAACTGGGAGCACCGCTAGGAAAACTCGGAGCATCGCATATATTGCAAGATCCCTATACTAGTATATGGATTTTGGAATATGTATATTAGCATAAAAATAATAAAATATAACAAAAATCGAACACATGTAATTGTCTTGTTGCCTTCATACAAAAAAATTATTGGAGGGCTTAAATACTATGAATATCACTACTTCTATATTAAATTATATAAATACTATTTATAAATAATTCAAATAATTTCATTATTTAATTAATATTTATTGTAAATAAAGGAAAAATTTAAGTGCTTTCATAGAAGGAACAGCGGTACAGCAATTTTTTGTCCATAATGTCCATATAACTTTATGAGAACAATTACATTCTTATATCAATTTTTATTTTTATTTGTTATATGACATTATATATATTATCATTAACACATTGAAAAAAAAATCTAATATTACATATTGCATAAATGTGAAGAAATATATTTTTATTTAATTAAAGGGAAAGGAAAATAAATACGGGGCATTCACAAAGTCTTAAGACCACATTTAGGGCTCGATAATTTAAGACCAGAAATTTTGGGTCTAAAAAGCATGCATAAAATCGGGCTTTAAATTATCGAGCCCTAAATGTGGTCTTAGGACTTTGTGAATGCCTCTTAATATGTTTTATACATGATGACGATTAATCATTATATATATTTTATATAATATAATATTATACATGCAATGCTGAAAAATAGGGAATGGTAATAAATTGTAATAATATTGAAATACTTTCAACCGTACATTATTTTATGGCGTTCAAACGTTGTCAACAAGTTTCTTTACTACCTGGATTGAAAAAAACAGGTAGCAGGTAAGGTAATTAGTGCACGTGCGGCACGTGCACTTGAACAATGGGGCGAGGCGCAGCCCAATAACTTTCATGGGCTAAGGGTCACCCAGCCTATGACTATGTGGAGGGTGTGGCCCACAACATCTCCTACTAGACACCTAGTACTGACCCCTCCCCTTTCCCCTCATTTCCGGCTATGGTGTGGATTTTGTTTCTATTTATAGCTTTGCATTTAATTATATAGATTCCAATAAGATAATTATGTATTATTTTGTACAATTTAAGCATCAATTTTTAAGTAGACGAACATTATTTCCTATGTGATATTTTAGCTTATGTGATCAATGTAAATAACAGTATGTTTATATAAAATAAAACACATTTATTGTGAAGTTTTTTTTTCCGCATTATTGCGTTAATTAGTATATAATACAATACCTATACCAGTTGTAAAATTTATTATTTAGAAAAGTATGCATGAATTTAGTTAAGAATTTAAAAGTAAATTTATAGCAGCACATCATATGTAAACATTTTTAAAAAGTATTTAATTTATGTGAAAATGCATTTTGTTGAACTTAATATATTTACATATAAATTTATATGCAATGCAAATTTATTTTAATTAAAAATTAGATAAAAGAATAAAATATCTATATAGATGAATTACGGCTCAAGGCAGCAAAATATTATGTTAAAGTTAAATAAGAATTGGTAAGAATAAGAATTGTATAATCACAGATGCAACTATTCTACTTCATTGCATGCACATCAGCTTTATATATAAAAAAAATTAAAAAAAAATAAAAATATATATATAATATACAATATACATATTATATATATAAATAAATAAATAAAAAATAGAAAGATATCAAGTAAAGTTTCAAGAGATACATTACATATATATAATATATAGCAAAAAATTTCAACTGTATGTTGTTTTAAAAGGGCACTAATTTTAGGAGATGGTGAATCACTCTGAAAATTATAGTAAACCTTCCTTACATTAGAACATAAATATTCAGCAAAAAGAAAAAAAAAATGAAGCAAAAGTCAATCTAGTTTTTGAGATATATTCAGGATATAAATAATGAGAATATCATTGGAAATCTGGCGGCCATTTTCAAATCAAGTCAAATCAGCATCTTTTTCAACTAAAAAAATTACCATCTCAAAAACTGGACTAAATAATTACTTTCTTTACTTCAGAAAGTGAACAGTCATTTTGTTAACTATGTTCTTATCTAAATTTTATATATAATTTTTTACCATAAAAAAATAATTACACAAATAATTACAATTCTTAAAAAATTATCATGGCAAATACACAATTTATAAAAATATTTATAAGCCCTAGAGAACAATTATTAAGGATAAATTACGATATAGTGATGCTCCTCATAGTATTTAATTAAGTCCCCTGTAACTTTTGTGTTTGGAGGCGACAATATAGCTGGTTATATACTGTATAATATATACGATATTTTATAATATATGCGATGCTCCGAGTTTTCCTAGCGGTGCTCCCAGTTTTCCGTGCTCCGAGTTTACCGTGCACCGAGTTTTCCTAGCTTGTTGAAATTGCACCGAGTTTTCCTGCACCGAGTTTTCCTGCACCGAGTTTTCCTACAATCCTTGAGCTCTCATATAGTACGACAATATTCTCTACATTTAATGTTGAACATAATACAGTCAAATTAATTTAATATTCCTGCCGGAAGTAACCGGAAGTGTCAAGTTTTTAATTATTCTACTTGTAATTAATAATTTTACAGAGAGGTTTTCAATTTACATATGTAATAAATTGCCAATGTTGAAATAAAAGTACCAGAAACTTTACACTTTTTATTACTTTCAATGGAATTATAAAATCAATTTAACTACAGTCGAATTTACATGATATTCCCTCCGGAAGTAGCCGGAAGTGTAAGATTTTTGGTCATCCTATTCATATTTCAGCTTTACAATTTCATACATAAGACAATACTTCTACTTCAAACCACTCTGTAAAGTTTCAAAACTAAATTAAAAACAGAAGAGCTACAAACTTGACACTTCCGGCTACTTCCGGAAGAAATATTAAATCAATTTAACTATACTTACCTGTTAGTTACAAGTCCCGAAGTTTGAAAGACAGATGTGAGTTGTTCAGCAATTAAACATCTTGCTCCTGGCAATGCCTTTGCATCATTAGGGGGTTTTCCTAATGGTGCTCTACACATAGGACACTTTGATGTTCTAACTGCACAAGGGGAGCAAATGATGTGTCCATTCCTACATTGTCTAGGTCTCTTTGCAACAGTACTAGTACATACAGGACAAGCAAGCAAAGCCACAATTGAAGACATGATATCAATAAAAGGATGTTCTAAACCAGGATTCCATATATTTAATATTAATTTTGAATTTGATGTTTTTACAATTTTTAATATATCATAAATATTAATACCTAATAATGATTTATTATTTATTTTAATAATAAAATCACCAATTTTAATATTAGATTTATAAGCAATTGTATTTTCATCAATTTTATCTACTCTTGGATATGGATCCCATAATGTACGTATTAAATGAAATCCATAATTTTGATTTGAATTATTTAATTCTAATATTATTTCACGAAAATTTGATGTTGTTTCACTATCAATATAATCACTAATTTCAGCTGATACTAACATTGTCACACACAACACACCATACGCTTCTTGTATACACTTCGTATGTCGAGTTCAGACTAATGGTAGGAAATAGGAAGTATAGGAAGAAGGTTATGCCTACCTACTCAGACAAACAACTTTCTTTCTCAAAACTTTCTCTCATCTTAATATCACTGTAACTACTTTCTCTCTTAGCTCATCACTATTTATGTATATATAGAAAAAATATGTTATGTTATCATTTATATGTCAATATACAGAAAGTTCAGAAATATTAATTATCTCATAAATTAATTTTTATGATAACGGAAATGTCACCATAATATAGCTCTGTCCAGAATTATTTTGGAACCGAACAGAAAAGCTTTTAATTAAAAAATATCCATTTCTTTGGAAAAATCAATTATAATCGGAAATTTTGAATTCTCTGATTGGTCTAAAGTACTTTTGTCAAATTCTGTAGAGAGTTGTACTATAAATATCATTAGTTATATAATCTACGTAACTAGTAACTCGAACACCTATAAATTGATGTCAATTTAAATGAACATTTTTTATTGTAATTTATAAGTGTAAGGGTGTGATAAATATACTAAAATACCTCTGTTCTAGAGTGGATATTATTATAATGATTTTTATGTAATTATATTTAATATAATAATTGATTGCAGTATATATTTGTGATTTATATTACATAATCCATTATAACCTTTTATTATAATATATTTATTTTATAAAATTTATTACTTAATTATATAACAATTAAAATTACATCAAACTAACTTAAATCAACGTAACTTGTAACAACTATAATGTATAATAATGTTACAATATATATATTTTTTTGTAAAATATATTTTTAAATTTTTTTATTATTTATAAATTTTAAATTTATAAATGAAATGAATTATATTAATTCTTATATGAATAAAATTAAAAATATGTCTTGCATTTTAATTGAAAAGTACGACAATAATTTGTTCGTATTTGTATTATGATATTAATAATAATAAATACAATGTAGGATTAATAGCTATAGTAAACCAATATGAAGTATGTGAATTACATCAATGAAGCTCGGAAATCTTCGCATAATGTATGAAGAATACTATTTGCCATCTGTATAAAATATATTATAGACTACTACCACTGACTTACTAACAATATTAATTTATTTGACAGACTGATATATTTGATTTCCATCTTTGCTTTTTTTTTAAGCAGAATTTATTCTTATACTGTCATAATGTTGTCACCTCCTATTTGCTCCTTGAGAGGTACAAATAGGAGGTGACATTATAAAAATAATTATAAAATATTATATTATAAAAATATATAAATATCAATATTCTAAAAATAATAATAAAATAATATAATGTATTATTTTTATCCTTAAAAATTAACTAATATTACTAATAAATATTAAATTATGTATTTTAGTGCATGCCATTTGAATTTTATATAAGCACGTCATTGCTATTTTGTTTGACCCAAGAATATTTATATTTAATTAGGGAATCACTAAAATTTAGAAGGTAGTAAAATAAATTCTTCACTTTTACAGCTTACATTTTATTTTCAATTATTACAGAATTATTCATACCAATATTTAAACATTAAAAAACATTTTTATTACAACATAAGAAAAGAAAAGTTGAGCAAGGAGAAATCGACAAATAAGTAAAACAATTTATTATTGAGTACTGCATGTGATAAAGAAAAAAAAAATATAATATTTTTATTTTATAAATAAGATTATTATTATGTAAAGAGTTTTTTAAGAATTTTACATCAAATTGATTTATAATATTAAGTCCATAATTATTTGGCACCGATCGAGATAGGTGATTTTATGATTTACTATAATAACGCCAGTGCTAAAAAGGTAAAAGGATTATCACTTAATTCAAATATTAGGCAGATGGCTTGCCCATCCAGATATCCTAAAGATTATTATAAAATTATTTTACATGTTTTTTTTTTTGTTTTTTTTTTTTTTACTGGTGCACATGTTTTTATTTTGTTATTACTTGCATGTGTGGTTAAAGGTACAAAATGGATATATCAATGAGATTAATTGTGCTGTATAAAAATAAATTAATTAAAATCAAAAAGCTTTATATTACTATATATTATTATGATTTATATACTGAATTTAAATTACATCTAAAGCCTGTATATTACACGATGCAATTTTACGCACAATTTTTCCTTAAAATAAAATTTCATCTCCATACAAACAAATGGAGTTGAAGTTTTCTTGCAAGAAAAAATTGTATACAAGAACTAAAAAAAAATATAGTGCAATACCGGCTTTAGAAACTTTATAAAAATTAATATCTTTGAATTTACCAATAATTTTACTGCATGCAGTAATCACTGTATTGCACGATTTCGATATAAAATTTTAGTACTAAGTACTTTCTAAATTCCTTTTAAATTGATCAATGTCTTACATCTAACGATAGCCTGAACGCTTCCCTTGCCAGAAGATATCTATATCATAAAAAAAAAATGTTAACCAAAATTTGAATTTATTTTTTTAAGATAAGAAATGCGTTCTAATATCACAAAGTTTAATGTTTATTTACACTCGTCGCCTCGGGAAATTTCCCGCTTGCAGCCTTGTTAATCAACATGCCCTGTGTTAGTTTTTAATAGTGATTAACAAGGCCTCAACGGGAAATTTTCCGAGGCGACGAGTGTACTACAAGTTGTATATTGTTGATTGCATCAATAAATTAACTGCATACTTAACCTAATTTATTATAATATATGTTATAATACTATAATTTATATATTATGTTTTTTTTTTTCAATCTTACTGTTGGTATTCACTACTCTTCTGCCTCTCTTCATATTTTATTTGTATTATAATTTTTATTACTGTACTTAAATTTTACTCTGATAAATTTTATTATAGGCTTTTTGTACCCTGATTTCTAGCATTCACATTTTATTTTGATGCACAGTGATTAATTCATAAATTCCAATTAAAAATTATTTATACCAGTTATGAAAGGGATTTGTATGAAAGAAACAATTAACAAAAGTTTATATATATTTTGAACAATATCCATCAGTAAATACAAATTACATAAATGAACAGCTGAAAATATATTAGGGCTTCTGTTACATATTATAAACATCGACAAAGAATTATTTATTACATTAATAATTATTACATTGATATTATTTATAATAACTATATTAATTTTGGTAAAAAATTAGTATCTTTCAAATATCAGATTATACCATTCATTCAGATAAAGACAGTGATTTTACAGATTATTTGCACTGGTTAATGAATTAAAATAAACAATTAAAACAAATTAATTAAAATTAAATCAACATTATTACTACTTTTATTACTATAACTAGGGCGGGGGGGCCTTTACGAAAAGGCCCCAAATCAGTGTGCAGTGATCATTTGCAATGCCAGTCATCATTTTCCAAAAAAAGTTTCATCGGGTTCGAAGAAATTGCAGGGATTTTAAAAAAGGTCATGGAAATGTAAATAATCATGTGGGGAAAAAATTGGCATCAATAAATGTAGATAAATAAAAAAATAAATAAAAATAGTAAAAAAAAAAATAATAAATAAAGCGAAGATACAGTACCTCTGAGTCGAGTAGGTCCACTTTCTTTTGTCACGATTCGTTACAAAGTCGTCATCAACAGCAAAGCAAAACGTAGAAAGTGGGACTTCTTAATCGGATGAAACCGGGAAAGCGGAATTCGGAAGGGGGACTTTTTTAATCGGATGAAACCGGGAAACCGAAAAGCGGAAGGGCTGGGGCTTATCAGAAGGAACCTGGTAGCAATCAGTGATTTAAAATAAAATCAGTGGCCATTCACATTTTACCTTGCAAGTCTTGGAATCTGAGTCAACCTCGCTAGTCGGCGGTCAGAGAACGAATGACTGTTGAGAACGTCAACGGCATTCTCAGAAATTTTGAAATCACGTTTTCTCGCCGTTCCCAACAATGCTTGTTTACCCGTCACCATGGCAACAAAGATGCACAAGCTGTAATGTCATGCGTATTACGGGGCCGCTCGATTATTGGCGGGAATCCGTTCAAACCGAGGTACATACGCGCGATATAAAATGCATGGAACTTGTTTCCCACCCAATAATGATCGCCAGCAGCTTTAAATATTGCCACCCGCTTTATTTTTTTGAATTTCCCGCCTTCCTCGTTCATTTCCGGTTCCCGACAGTACTAAATTCGAGTTTCTGGCATAATTTTACATGAAACTGGACTGTAGAGGGAAGTTTTATATGGCTCGCAACGCGTAAGAATAAAAAGAATAAAAAACATGCGTTCGTCACGGGTCCGCCATTCATACGCAGCTCGGCTCCTTCGGAGACCTCGCCTAACCATACAATGGAATTAGATAGTGTGGCCTGCTCAAATACAGCTCGGCTCGTTCCTCGCCTCGCTTAAAATTCTTGGATAGATGTGTGCGGGCAATGAATATCATTGCCAACTCATACGCAGCTCGGCTCGTTCCTCGCCTCGCTTAAAATTGAATATAAAATAAAATATTGATCTGAGCGTTAAATAGTGGTTATTTTCAAACTCCAGGGATGTTTTTACATATAGAAAGTCAATTTATTATTTTAATTACCCATTAATAACACCTGTAGATTGAAATCATGCATGAAATTCCAGCATAATATAGTGCATATACGAAAAATAGGTATTTCGCCCGCCGCCATCTTGTTTTTCAAGATAGGTAAAATCCGAGGCCAGATTCGTGATCAGCGTGGTTGATATAGTCAGAAACCATCGAAAACTCAATTTCGATTTTTCCCCCTATCTTCCCCATGTATAAGCGGTGAGAGAAGGGGTACCCCTTCTGAAATTTTTGTCAAAAACATAAAAGTCCAAAAATCTCAAGAACTATGGGTCGCAGCTTAAATCTGAAGACTGCATCTTGTCCGGCTCAAAAAACTGGTCTACAAAAGTTGGACAAATAATTTTTCGGGACAAACACTTTCCCGAAATCGGGATTTTGGATATCGAAAAATTCGTATCTTCGATCGGGCCGCGTGGGCCCCCTATGTGCCGGAAAATTCCCAAATTTGGTTTTTGGGCATTGTTTTGGGTCCCCTACAACCTCCCGTCGAGAGTTTGCTCGAAAAAAAATTCCTTCCCCGAGTTTGGCGCAACCCGTAAAAAACGGGTATTTTGGCCGGCAGATCCGCCTGCAATGCTAATCAAATGGCCCCATGTTATTCTTATGGGGATTTGAGACCAGGCTTTCGTTTTCAAAAAAACGCACTTCCGGTGGTCGCAGGGGGTCGAGTTGGGTATCAAATTGAAGGGCACATGGTGTAGAGTCCATAAAGTGTCACAACAAAGTTGTGAGACGTTGCGCGCGGCCGCCATATTGGATCCAAAACGCGTACTTTCGAGGAGGGGCCCTGCGGGCCCCGTGGGACCCACATTCTTGAAACGCATATTTTTAGACGTGAGACGCTTAGTTTTAACAGGATTCGACGAAAAAACACCATGTCAATAGCGTAAAAAAAAGTTATTAAGGAAAAGGATGCGTTTCTTATGTTATCCTTATGGGAGGAGGTTTTTTTGCATTCCCCGCTCGCCTGGGCTAACCCTCATAGTTGGCATCGATTTGAAAAAAGTTTCTGAAAGAAAAAGAGTGTGGGCAACTTTCATACTGCGCGGAATTTTCGATTTCAGGTGTGCTCAAAAGTTATTCGAGGGGGAAAGTGGTCAATTTTTAGCATGCGTAAACCCTATGTTCCCATGCGATTTTTTGACTTTTTTGAAAATTGAAAAATCGAGCCAAAGAAAAGTTAGGACTTGCCAAAAGCTTTCAGAAAAGGTCTTAAACTCGTTCCTAACCGAAAAATTGCCGAAACTGTTGGGGGGGTTCACCAGATTGAAGCTTGCAAAAAAGCTTTTGAAAACTACCCCTCTGGAGGGAGCCCAAGGGGCCCCAGGGGCCCAAATTGATATTGGTCAGATAGCCCGTTAAATTTGAATTCTGATGAGTCCCAATACAAAAACCGGGGGCCCCTTCGGAGCACCTTTTATGGGGTCCAAAAATAAAAGTTGCACCCCTAGGGGTTTCGGGTGTCATACTGTACAGATCTGGCCATAGCACGGTAAGTATGCTTTGGAGGTGCCATGTTTGTATTTGGCGAAGCTGCGTCGTCTGTCGGGACACACTTTTGCCGTGGAAACCTTCGCCATAGCTCTTCAATCTAATGATTTAAGGCAAGGGCCGTAAAACACCTTTTTTTCGAGGTCCCAAACTTCCGGGGCCCGCAGCCGCGGAACCAAAACAGATAGGAGGGAGCTCACATGAAGCTAAAAGATGCCCGACACAGTCTTCTAAACGATTCGACTGAAAAAAGTTTGAGTTTCCAACTTTAAATGACTTTTTCGGCAAAAACCGCAAAAACGGCGATTTTTTTTGAAAAAAACACTAAAACGGCCATAAAAAATTTTTGGGGCAAAAATTCAAAAATAACACCTCCCATATAAAAGTTTACGTCCCGGGCTACATTTCGCCCATTGGGACCTAAGCTCTAACTCTCAAAACCGCTTACCGGTGGTTTTTTAAAAAAATTAACATTATCGCTTATGGCGGGCGAACGGTGCACCGGACGCCATCTTTGAAGGCAAAAAGTAGGGGTAGCGCATGTTACCTAAAGCCGTTTTTGGGGTCAAAACGTCATTTTTCGGAAATTTTTGAAATTTCGGGAATTTTGGAAATACCCCCCGGGAATTTTTGGGAATTTTTGGATTTTGAAAATGACGGGTGGGGCCCTTCGGGTCCCACCCGGGACGCGCCCTGCGGGCGCGGCGGGGCCCTGCGGGCCCCGCGGAGGGCCCTCCGGGCCCCTCAAAGATTCTTGACCATGCATTTCAAATCAGAGATTTAGTGCTTTTAATATAATATAATATAATATATGTGGTCTAAAAGTAAATATCAAAATCAAATGCGATATTGAAGAGGACAGTGTCTCTTGATTCACGATTGTGTTTATTTAGAAATAGAACTATAATAAAATTATATTTTTTATAAAGAAAGCCTCTCTTAATTCTAAGCTATTCCAGTCTATATTATTATAATTAATTGCTATTTATTGATGGCCAGTTAGAAATAAGTCATTTTGTCAGATATAATAGGTCTGTTCGTAAATACACAAACATGAGAAATAATCGATTCTATCTGATTGTGTATTTACGAACAGACCTAATGTTATTACTCAAATACACTTCGAGACATCATAAACGTTACCTCTACTCAAATTAACACGCAATCTATGGAGGGTGGATTTCTGTTTGACTAGACTGATTGTTGCTTTTCTTACCCTCCTCCTGCAACAATTGTAAATTTACACATCTTTGTCTCTTGTATCAGGTAGGCATAACATTCGTGGTATCCAGAAGTGTATTATAATTTAAGACGTAAAATCAATCAAATGTACAGTTTATTTCAAAATTTTACATCAATCCCTATACCCATTACCCCGCCGCGAGCTGTAAGCTCTTAGGGGTGTATCCTTGTAAAAAAAAAAAAAAAAAAAAATTGTAATCAACCCAAAGGTATTTTTTTTATTCCTTTAGAAGTCATCGTCACTGTATTGGTAACATTCTCGACTTTTAATACCCATCATGCATATACTTCGTGGCTTACCTGCTTAAGTGGACCTTTGAATATAATTAATGTAATTTTTTCAAATAAATAGTGTGTACTTTACATTATACTGTGTTTATGTACAGTTATGGCCAATAAAACTGGGACACTTGCTATACTGGAGTGTTGAAGTGATCACTCTCAGTTCTCTAGCCTGGCTTATATGACAACACTGTTAGAGCTTAATAAGAGGTGACTGACAGTCACCTCCTCCAAGTCTACCTGGCTACAATAATAGACAGTGTTGCCGTTCACCGTGTATTGGAGGCTACTCTGACTCTCATACAGACCAAGTGTCCCAATCTTATTTTCCATAACTGTACATTTAATATGACTTATCTATTTCTAGCCATCTTACTATCTAAATAGATCTAATTTCAATGAACCAAGATTTTGGATCAACTTCTTGAAGGTTTTCAATATCTAAATGATTATTTGGTCTAAGTCCTTTTGCTAATGAAATAATTGGTACATAAAATACATTATTACAATTATCTTTAACAACTAATTCATATTTCTGTGCAATATCTTGATTTGCCAACATACTTGCTCTCCAATGTGATAATTTTTGTATAAAAAATACATAACCATCAATAAATAAACATAATGGAATTAAATTTGGTACTAATGATGGTGGAATTTCAAATTTTGTATCATAAATTTGTATAATATGATTTGCTGAATGTGTTTGTCTTAAATGTTTAAATATTTCATCAAAATTAATTAATAATGATGCACATGATAATGGACAATGATATCTAATTGTAGGACCAAAATCAGATTCAATTCTTGAATTTAAATTTTCAGCTGAACCATGATATGAAGCAGGACGACCTGGGAAAAATGACCTTTTCATTTCTAATGGAGAACCAGGTCTAAATATTTCATTACTAGATAATGATTTTGATGCATCTTGTAATAACAATGGTGCTGATGCATTGTTATTTCCTATTGTTGATAAGTTATCAACTGAATGTGCCTTTCCTAACAATCGAGATAACAATCGATGTTTTGGTGCTGCCCTGGGAGAGGTACTGCTGGTCAGGTCAGGGTTCGATGGTGTCCGAACGGAAATGAGGTGTCCAAAGAGGCGTTCTCGAAGTCGCTTGTTGGTCGTCTTCTCCAGTCCATTGTTGGCGTCTTGGGTGATGTTGAAAGCTTCAGTGATGGAACCGAATACCTGAAATTGTAAAAAAAAATTTTTTTATCAAAATCATTTTGCAGTGACCAATAATTTTTTATTAAATGTAGTTTTTTTTTTTTTGCAAATTTTGTTTATAAATATTTATAGATTGCAATATTTTAACAAGACGTACAGCCATCAAATTATAAATTATTATTTAATATAAATAATGGACAATAAGTAAACAAATTTTGTAGAATGCAATTCATTGTTCACTTTTTTTTTTTCACCTCGCTTTTATTCCTGATACAGGGCAAGCAATGGACCATGAATGTCAGTAACGCACCGCCTTATAATGAGTAATTAAAAATATGAACTTTCATTGAGACTGTAAAAAATATGAACTATAAATGAAAAGGAAATAATTTAACAATTTCTTCATTTAGGCTTTCAGAAAAAAAAAACAAAAAAAACAAACATAGACATCACACTGAGAACAACCACTCGTGCATCCGAGAGGTGGTTGAGATTGTATTTTCCATTAATTACCAATTATTCTGACATATTTTCCACGGTTCCCTCATTCACAACCATGACTGCTGGATTGTAAGGGACCTAAAAAATCTGTTAAATCCCTAATCTTAGGTTGGTTACATGGTTACTATACAAAAATCCAGGAAGTTAAATACTGGTCACTTTTGACAAGAGACAATACACGCAAAATGAGTTCAAATTATGGAAATATAATAATTATATTAAAAATATTAAATCTACATTGTTCATTATTTTAACTACATATTTTTACGTTTTCATTCTAAAGGAGCAGCTAAAATAGCACCACGAGAATTTAACAATTATTTATTCATTTAGTTGATTGTATGATTTATAATTATAATTTTCAAATAATATTACATTATAAATATTATAATATATATACATATATATATAAATTAATATAACAATTAAAAATTTGTAATTAATTAAAGCTAATTTAAAATATTAACATTGAAAATATATAATTTTTTAAATTATGTTTGTGTTTTAATAATTAACTGAAGTATTCAAAAACTTTATAACATTTTTCAAGTGGTAACTATAACGGTTTTGTTCCTCCTTTCGTTTGTTTTTGTTTATCAGTTTCATCATTATTTCGTAATACTTAAAAGGAAAGGGGAATGGAAGAAAATTTACCAAAATAAGTTAAAATGATACTTTTTAGACAAGTATAACATTAAAATTATAAAACTGTTACTTATTTACAAACACATTTTCTCTTTAATTGAAATATTTTGTGTATGGACTTACGTCTTTTACATTCACCAATTGGGTTTTTTGTTAATTATTTGTTATTATTTTTCCCTCCAAACTCCCTATTTTTAACCCAATAAACAATTATTATATATTTTACGATTATATAATTGAAAAAAATTAACTATTACGAATCATTGTAATTCTTAAATAAAAACTCCCTAATTAATTATAAGCTACAGGTCTACATACTCAAGCAAATTACTTATTATACTCAATATAGAAAAGGATATTTTTCAATATACGTCACATTAATTGTGACTTGTAATTAAAAATATATAATTAATGGTTCAATAACAAGAGAACAGAAGTAAGCTGTTTTAATGTATATCATCACATCTTTTGTATATGACACTATTTCAATAAAATGTTGTTTTTATGAAGAAATAAATAAATGTTGCTGCATTTTAATTTAGCCAATTTTTTTTTATTTAACTTCAAATTAATGTTCATACAACATTTCGCACCATGTCAGCTATAAAGTATTTCAACAAGAAAATAAATTACCTTTTTAAGTAAGAAAAATATACAGCGGTTATTATTTTTACGGGTTATTTCAGGGATATTTGGTATAACCCTTGCCCTTGGTAAGTCAGTCACAACAACCTTGTCACGCTCTAGAACGGTTTAAAGTACGTGATACGGTTACTAAACTTGAGGAAATGTCTGTACTTGCAAGGTTATGTCATTAATGTGCTTGTAATTACTTGTCTTGTGAAAAGATGCGGTTTTTAGTAAAACAAAAAATAAGATTTTAACGTTAATTGAAGTGGACAAATGATTTTAAATATTGAAATGTATGTTGAATTCAGTTTTAAAAATTTGTAGAATTATTACGATATTTAATGATAATAAATAAAAAAAAAAGCCCAATTTGTAATACAGAATTAAGTTTAGACATGGTTCCATTAGCAAAAAAGGAAAATGATTTTTATGTTTATTTTTCTATCTCTAATTTTTTAACAGTAAATCTTTATTACTTAAAAGTCTGTTTTATTGTTTATATTCTTTTGTTAGTTGATAATAAATTATATTGAAATAATTTAATTTTCAAAGAACGGGAATCTATTGAGATATTTCTGATAATTAAATTTAGGTTTGCTTTTAAACAATGACATATTCTACATATTTACTGTCATTTTTGCAGAAATAAATACTGCATGAAATTGTTAAATTGTTCAAATAACTTCAAATAATTTAAAAAAATACTTCTGTACAAGGCAGACTATTTTTAATTAAAATTATTTATTTATTTATTTTTTTATATTTTTTATGCGACAGTCTATTTCGTCAGAAGAAATATTTAACCAACGAAAATCAATATTTCCAAATCCGCCTACCAACTCTTGCTGTCGAAACCCGTAACAAATTAGGTAAGCATCAGTAATTTGTTAATTTAATTTTTTCACATTTTTGAAACTCCTAACACCCTCAAAATTGAGGAGAAAGACGCTGTGACGTCATAGCCATGCTTCGTCTTTTCCTATGCTTGCGTGTTATAAATATTTGCATTCATGACTATAACGTCACAGCGTTTTGCAGTATGATTTTAAGGGTGCAAGAGGATTCAAAATCTGAAAAAAATATTGACGATACATAACTTGAGAACCGTTATCTAAATATGTAATAAAAAATTGATGAAGGTTTTTTTATTACTACATAACGTCCATCGTCTGCAATTTCAGGTGAGTGCGATTATGAGCTTTAAATCGGTATATAATTAAGCTCATAATTGCTCTCTCCTGAAATAGCAGATAGCTCATTGTTGCAATAAGATAAGATAGGCAGATAGCTCATTATTGCGTACGAGGAAAGATATACTGTATGTACGTACATTGTGTATTGAGTGCAATTCAAGAAAGAATGTAATTAACCACAGGGAGTGTATACCTATACATACCCTGGTAAATAACCAGGTTTCACACTATAACCACGGTTAGTTCTATACCTAACGTAACAACATTAGCAGCGGTTAGTGAAAAACAATGGGGGACATTTACGAAACACTTTAACCCCCACTTTAGTCTCGATTTTTATCCCTGGCGCTAAACCAGGGGCTAACCATGTCAAGCTCCTAGGTTAGCACCAGGGATAAAAATCGAGGCTAAAGTGGGGGTTAAATCGCTTTGTGAATGTCACCCCATGATATTTTTCTGATTTATTTCTTCGTGAATCAGGCCTATTATTAATTAAAAAATTAATATAATTACCTGATCAGCTAATAGAGATCTTCCTCTTCCAAATTTAATTCTACAAACTGGACATTTTTCAGATCTTGCTCTACATTGTAAACAAATTAAATGTCCATTACAACATTGATGAGCTGGTGGTTGTATTGTATCCATACATATAGGACATTCTAATGCTGTTAATATTTTACTCATTGCTGTAGATAATTTTTGTAGAGCACTTGGCATTGGTCCACAACATAATGCATCAGGTCTACATTTTTCAGATAAACCAGCACTCCATACAAATAATTTTATAGCTTGAGCTGGACCTCTTACTAATCTTGCTGCAGTTGCAACTGGTGCTCCAAGTAATGAATGATCATTAACACGTAGTAAACAATCTCCAGCTTTGAGTCCGGATTTAAATGCAGCACTATCTGGTTCAACACGTCCTACCCATGGAAATGGATCCCAATGGGTTCTAGATAAATGAAATCCACATGGTGCTTCATGATTATCAAGTGATAATACACATTCTCGTACTCCTTCTTGTAATGGAGCAGTATCATGTTCATCGCTACATATTTCTAACACGTAAGGAGGTCCGGGTTCGTTTCCTTCTGATGACATTGCAATATCACTTTTTTTAATTAGTGACATCTTGTGTTTGATTTAAAATTAATTGTAAAGATATTATACACTTTTTTCACTATTTTTTAATAACAATTTTAATGTTTAGCTCTTTAAAAAAGTATTTTCTACACCACTGGTTTTAATTTTCATTTAATATTCAAATTATTTTCTTTAATTTTAGTCAATATATCAAGAAATTTAGAACCTAAACATGATTTCTTCAGAATTAGTATTTGATTATTTCCTTATAATCCTTACAAATTAATAAAAAATTAATTACTATACCCTATAAAATGTTCCAAAATATGTATTTACATTTAAATAATAATATTCATTTCAAATAGTAAAATTAAGTCCACTTGCACAAAATTCACAGAAGCGCAGTTCACACTTGCCGGTAAGACAGTTGCACGATGCTTGTCAATGAATGACTGACTCGTTTCCTTTCCCCCAACATATTTTTTCACCTGCTAGTCTATGACGTCATCACACACGCTCGTAGAGACCTCGAGAGTGAAAGGAACCTTAACCTAGTTAAACATTAAATATACTTTAATTAACATAATGACATCACCGGAAATAATATATAATATTAATTTAATTTCATTCATTAAACTTCCAATTTATATTACAACAACTTTATAATCCTAATTTTAAATCCCCATAAAATAATCATAATATAATTTTCAATATTATGTAATTTCCATGTTAATTTTATAATGATTTTATTATATTAGTGTCCGTTTTATAAAAAATAGACTTAAGACATAATAATAACATTGAATTCTTGTTAGTTTTACGTAATGACGATGATAAGCTTGATTATAATTTGACATTTCACGTCATTGTGTTATGATTATTTATATCACTTTATTTATTTTAACCTTCATCTAATATTTACATTAATTTATATATTATATTTTCAAGGTACAATTTTATGTTATTATTAATTTATTATAATCAATGACTTGTCAATATATTTATTAACACTATTATAAATTAAGTTATTAATATGATCAATTAATTTAACATTTAAATGATAATTTGCTTAAAAAAAATGTGCATGTTTTATTATCAAGTGAATAGTAAAAAAAAAAAACGTAATAAAAATGTGTAATAAATTTTTTTATACGAAAATAAAAATCAATTGTAAGAAGCAGTGCGTTTCTTAATTTAGATATTCTCAATAAATAATTTGAACAGAAATATAATGGTTAAGAGAGTTTAACATTATTACACATTACTCTATGTGCAGAGAATATGGTATGTAGTGTGGAACCTTGTTTTACAATTTTTTCCACTACTATATCCATCTTATAGTTCTATCATGACTATCCATTAACCTCGTAGTAAGAGCTGGAAGTGAAACAATTTGCGGACAATTTATCAATGAAACCATTAGAATGATTGATTTTCATTAGAAAATCATGACTTCCTATATTTTTAAAATTATTAACGTTAAATTTTTTATTCACTCGTAAAATAAAATATTTGCAATTAAGGGCATTGGGTGTAGCACCGGTAGTTGGCAACACTGACGTATCTTCACCATGTTAATTTTTGATCATTGCTCCTCGGAGTAGTTTTTATGCTAGAGCTAAGCTGATTGCTGTAGTATCAAGATAATTAGTAGCCCAAGTGCACAATTTGGCTAAATAAAGCCTGATTTAAAGAAAAGTATTTTTTTATATTTTAGAAAAATGCATGTAAATTTAAAAAATTACTAAAAAATACTTTTCTTTAAATCAGGCTTTATTTAGCCAAATTGTGCACTTGGGCTACTAATTATCTTGATACTACAGCAATCAGCTTAGCTCTATCATAAAAATTACTCCGAGGAGCAATGATCAAAAATTAACATAGTGAAGATACGTCAGTGTTGCCAACTACCGGTGCTACACCCAATGCCCTTAAGCATGTTTCGTTACTCCCTTTATTTCATACTTATTATATTTTATATATTACAATACTTATTTAATTATTTAATGGCTTCACGTATAATGGATATTACGTAATATTACATCATTCAAATATTTTATTATGTACGTAATAATAATAGCGAATTGTCGTCTCTGTTCTTAATTTATACATAATCAACATGAATTTATACATTAGTTACTATATGGTTTACAGTCCTTCCATACTTAAGAGCGCGTGTTTCAATTTGTTTATAAAAAATCTTGTTTAAAAAATGCCGTATAAAATTTAATTCTATATTACTTAAAGTATTAAAAACCATTTAAAGTATTTTAACAAATGTTATTAAATTATGATATAAATGAAATATCATTTAAATATAAATATTAGTGTTTTAAAAATATTTGATTTTTTTTATTTTAAACTCCCATTTTGTATTGATGTAATAATAAAACTATAACTCTTGATTGGGAATTTTTAAATATCATAGGAATTTATGATTGCATGTTCTTATATTAAACCAAATATTCATATAATATTAAGATCCACTATCGAATATGATAAAAATTTATCTTTCAATAGAAGCTTCAACACTCCCTTTCATTCCAAATATTACAAGTTAAATCTCACAACAATATTACCTTATTAAAATAATATATTTAAATAAATTAAAAAAGTAGTTACGATATGTGCTTTCTCAATATAGGATGGACGTGAGTTCGATACCATGCATCGCCGTATTTTTCACATACACTCGTGCACCTTGAGATGGTGGCATCCTGACAGTTTCCACGGTTCCCTCAGTTACAAACATGCAGGCATAATGTTGATATCGATTTATTACAAAACCAATACAATGAAATTAAACATATAAGTTTAAAATTAGGTTAACAAGTGTAAAAATAAGAATATATTATAATTTATAACACAATAGCAGTAGTTATATATCTTATATAATTAAATATATAGTTATATATTATCTAGTGGGAAGTGTGGCGCAGTGCGCTTGACGTCTCGTCAGATTACCGAAGTCAAGCAACGCCGAGCGTGGTTAGTAGTTAGATGGGTGACCATTTTCAACAAAAACCACGTTTCCCACCCAAGGTAAATCGTTGCTCTTTTCCACTATGTGGTTCCCCTGGCTTTGTACCATTGCACTTCAGGTTCATTGACAAAAGCTGTAGGGCCCATCCTGGCTGAGGTTTCCACGTTTCCCTCAGTCGCAGGCAAATGCCGGGATGGATTCCAAGGCCGTGGCCACCCCCGTTCCGGAAGAGCCCGTGAGACGCTTAAGTTAGGGTTTCGGAAGGTTTGGGTTTTCAAAAAGTAGTATTTAATTAGAAGTAAGTAGAAGTACCCAATAGGGTTTGATAAGAAAAAATTATTATATAAACTACATAATTAAATGAACCTGAGATTGAAGAAAAATTTAACAAAAAAAAAAAAACACATATTAAACAGAAATATAACGCACCTGCAATTTACCATATTAGATAATTATTTAATATTTATTATTTGACGGTAACATTCAATTTTGAAACAGATCAAAGCCATTTTTATATTAAATTAATTCTATTAGCTTTTTGCGGAATAATCAAAACAGCTCTGATGATGACTAAAATTGTCTACTTTTTTTTTAACAATTTTTAAGATTTTTTTTCAAGTCCATTGCATTATATTTAAAAAATATTTTTTAACATGAATAATCCTATATACTCTATAGTAGCCTTTGAATAAAAAGATTATAACTTAAATTTTGCAAACAAATTTTTAAGTAAAAAAACGCTTAAGGTTACATGCAACTTTTCTAAATTTAAGGAAGGACAATTTACCTAAATTGTTTTTTCAAACATAACTGACAGAAAAAGTTTCTCCTTTTATCGCATCTTTTACCTTTATAAGATAAATTAGCACTTAATAATTTCAAGGTACACTTTTTTTTTATTCAATTATAATATCAATGCCACGATGTTTAGAACGTGAATTATGTTTAATCGTTTGAACATTAATAAATAATTTAGCCTCACTATGTCCATCTTATTTAATTAGAGATGCGTGGAAATTAATTTTCTCTTTTAAAATTTATGTTGGCTCATTATATAGTTCGTATAAGGTCAAGTTTAATCTGCTCTGTTTCAATGTTATTCATCATTGCAATAATTAGATGATTTAAATGTACGGTCTAATATTAAGACTATATTTAAAGAAAAGTATCAAAATTAAAAAAATTTGAGGATTCATTTTATAATTAAACTGTTACTAAATACATTTGCTAAAGAACATCCACTCGTACATCCGGGAGGTGATTGATGGTTTCCTCAGTCACAACCAGGCGAATGCTGGGATGGATTGCTTAGGTCATGGCCGCCCCGGTTTGGAAGCGACCTACAAAAGTAGGGTCTACGAAGAGCCGGGAAGTTAAATTGAGTCAATTGTGGGCCAGTACCCTGTGCTAGGGTTCAGTTAGAATGCCAAAAAAAAAAAAATAAACATTGTAAAAAAATAAAAAATATATAATTTCTTGAAATATAATAAAAATAATGAAATAAATCAATTTAAAAAAGAATTACATATAAAACAAATATAATTTTAGTGTAATTTTACATTAATAAAATAACATATCCATTGTATTGCAGAAATGCACTCTGATATTATTACACAAAATTATCAATTTATTCCTATTATCTCTGCTTATTAAATCATTTATACATTCGGCTGGAAAATTACACAAATTTGCTTATTTTTTTTAAATGTAACTTCTGATATATATTTTTATTCAAGTTATATTTATATGTTAACAAAAAAATATTTTCCACTAGTTTTACATATTGCTTATTAATATTGAATACGACTACTTTTATTATATATATGAACTATTAACTATTAGTTCATATATATATATATATATATATATATATATATATATATATATATATATAAATTCATGGAACAGATCTGTTATATAATACACAGTGCTAAGTTGTGGCATCTTTTATTTTATGGCAGTGTAGAGCAAACAGATGGTTTCTTAAAATGGTCAGAATTTTACAAATTCTTAATTAAAATGCTGGTTATTATACAGTATCTCTTTTATTCTTATAAATATAGAGCTATTAATAAGAATATTAGAACATCACTAAATATTAATACATCTGCATTATATTTTACACTGCGACAAGAACAAAGGTAATATTTTCATAATAATGTCTTACGAAATTCACATCTATTGCCTTACGTTTGAAAGGTTCAATATTGAAATTGTACATTGCTAATACTTATGAAAAACATTATTTTCAAATTTCAACATTTGAGTCATGCATTCATGTTGTCATGTTTTGACATTTTTTAGATAATACTAAACAGCGTATTATCTCTTAAGAAACCTTACAAGTATCAACTGGTATATTCTTTCTTAAAAACATTAACTGTATATTGTTGATAAAACGCAAAAGCATGCTGTGTAACAATAGTTGTCAATATTGTTGTCAAATAACAGTATTATGACATTATTTTTCACAAGTTATTGTCAAACTAAGAAATTTTTATTTTTTTTTATTTCTCAACTGAACCCTAGTACAGCGTACTGGCCACAATTTAGTGACTGAATTTAACCTCCCGGCTCTTCGTTGACCCTACTTTTGTGGGTCTAAACAATCCATCCCAGCATTCGCCTGGTTGTGACGAGGAAACCATGGAAACCTCAGTCAGGATGGCCGGTAATTGATGAAGGATGCCATCAATCACCTCACGGATGCACGAGTGGGTGTTCTTTAGCAACCACCACTTGTGAAAAGTTTGGCGGTGCATGGCTGGGATCGAACTCACGACCATCCGATTACGAATCAGAGACCACTGCGTCAAGTGCCTGGATAAATATAATTATAAATCCGGATAGTAATGCAAATTTTTTATGGAAAATCTTCATGATATTTTTGCTCCATATTTGGATTATAGAAGACATTGATTTGTGTAGTGCCAATATTTTTTCAGATTTTTTTTTTATTTTTAATCCTTAAGCACCCTTAAAATCGTGCTAGAAAACAATGTGTCATCTTTCCCTATACTTGAGTGTCAAATATTTGGATGACTGTGACGTCACAGCGTTTTACAGTACTAAGGAAGTTAGAGAGTTAAAAATAATAAGATTAAAAAAATTTTACATACAAAACTCAATATCTTCTATCAAAATATGCAGTAAAAAATTACATGCAGGTTGTCTATCATTGCAAATTACAAAGGAACATTCAAAAAAATATTAGGATGGAGGTGTGGCGCAGTGCGCTGGACCGGGTTTCAACAGATCACCGAAATCAAGAAACGCCGATTGTGGTTAGTAGTTGGATGGGTGACCATTTTCAACAAAATCCACGTTTCCCCCCAAGGGGTAAATCATTGAGCATTTCCACTATGTGGTTCCTCTGGCTTTAGACCATTGCACTTCCAGATCATTGACAAAAGCTGTAGCGTCCATCCTGGCTGAGGTTTCCACGTTTCCCTCAGCCGCAGGCAAATGCCGGGATGGATTGCAAGGCAATTGCTGCCCCCGTTCCCGATGAGCCAATGAAACACTCAAGTTAGGATTTCGGAATGTTCGGATTTTCAAAAAGTGAGTAGAAGTATCCAAAATTGTTGTTTGATTTTGATTAGAAAGAATATATATTCTATTTTCACGTTGTCCTTTGTAAATACACATTATGTAACAGTGATCATGAATAAAATTGAACCTACACCTTTTTTTTATTACACCTATAGTGAAAGAAATAAATGAAAGTGATATATTAAATGATATAATTTATAAACATTATTTTATTGAAATATAAAACACTTAAAAAGAGCTAATAAAAGTTATGACTACCAGAAAAAAGTTCTTCACGAGTGAGTAGTTATAAAAAAAATATAACGAAGGTTTACTGGTAGCAATGGCCCACTTTTGTGAGAGCACAGGTGTAACTTCTTTTTCGTGCAGGTAGCCTTCACAATCAAAACTATGCAGAGGAGGTTGCAGGGTCGTTCAAATATTAGGTAGCACGATCTTTGGAAACTGGAGCCATGGACCAGGTTAAAAATGCTTAAAATATATAATATGCAGATTTTAAGATCATAATAATATTTGTATTGGTGTATGTTAAGATAAATAAAATTTGCGTTATGCAAATAAACGTATGTACAAGTGTAGAGTATCCATATTATGGAAACAATATTTTATTCAATAAATAAAGAAAAAAAGGCACTGAAGTGAATTTGTAATAATTTAAATAAAACATTTTAATAAACTATTAAAACAAATATTTTCTTATTATATATTTTATTTAACTACATGATTATAATTCATTTTATTTATTTTTCATTTTAGTTTCAATTTTTTTTTTATTAAAGTGCTCCGTTTATATTTGATTATTTAAAAAAATATATTATTTTTCTTAATTTATTTATATTGAATCCATGTGACACTAAATTGACTTGAGAAGTAACCTCAATTAATTATTAAAATATATTTTTCGACAAGTTAGTTGACGTACCTAAAGCTGTAAGTAAGAAAGTATAATAATAAAATAATAATTTAACGAAGATACAAAGTAAAATAAAAATTTCAATAAGCTGAGAAGAGACAATGTTCTTGTAAAACATAATCTTAATTGAATGAAGCAAGTTAAGCCGAGCGTGGTTAGTAGTTGGATGGGTGACCATTTCCAACAAAAAACACGCTTCTCACCCAGGGGTAAATCTTTGCGCTTTTCCACTAAATGTGGTTCCCCTGGCTTTGGACCATATATTGCACTTCCAGTTCATTAAAAAGAGCTTTAGCATCCATCCTGGCTGAGGTTTCCACGTTTCCCTCAGTTACAGGCAAATGCCGGGATGGATTGCAAGGCCGTGGCCGTCCACGTTCAGGAAGAGCCCGCGAAACGGTAAGTTAGGGTTTCGGAAGGTTCGGGGTTTCAAACTTAGTGGGTAAGTAGTAGAAGTACCCAATAGGGTTTGATAAAAAAAAATATAATAAAGCAAGTTACGCTGTTTTTACAAGAAAAAATTTATATCTAATCCATGTTACCTTATTATTAATATAACTTTGGTTACATAAAGCCATAAATATAAATTTCATATTTAAACAAAGCCTAATGGAATATTATAACAATAAATAATCCTTTGTTGTAAAACAATCATTTCTCTTCTAATGTTACCTTCGTTCGATGCAAATTACTTTATTACACATGTATTGTATCAGCATACAATTTTGTTGTTGCTGCTGCACCCATTGAAAAAAAAAAGTTGCTTGCATAAATCATTAAATACTGGAAGGTTGGGTACTGACCTTCTTTAAGATTTAATTTATTAAACAAAGGTATTGGAATTTTAATAGGTATGTAATCAAATTATAAGTAAACAATTTGTTTACAATATTAATAAATTGATTAATAAATTTTTAATTTTTAATATATTTAATTTATAACGTATAAAATTTGTAATAGAAATTAAATATTAAATAATTAATTATTTTATTTTAAAAACAATTTAAAATGTTATTTTTTTTGTAAATACTAATTAATAAAACATTGTTAAATTCTTATTCATAATTCTTATTCATAAAAATATAAATAAAATTTATTATAAAATTTACTTATAAAATATTACTTAACATTGTGATCATCGTACCCAGTACAGAAATTAATATACATGATGCAATAGAGTTTGGGTTAATTATTATTTATGAAAAGTAATTGCATGTGTATTAAATAAAATAGAAAAATTATATAACGTTATAGCTTTGAATTTAAAGGTTATTATGTATCCTCTTTATTCATATAACTACGCACGATATAATAATATTTTGAGCATTATCCAGTATTAAGAATTAGTTTAAATTTGTTCTTTATTTAAAGATAAATTCAATTCAGGAATTTCCCTTGTATAAAATATTCATTTATGAACATATCTTTTACCAATGTGGTTCCCCTGGCTTTGGACCATTGCATTTCCGGTTCATTGACAAAAGCTGTAGCGTCCATCCTGGCTGAGGTTTCCACGTTTCCCTCAGTCGCAGGTAAATTCCGGGATGTATTGTAAGGCCGTGGCCGTCCCCGTTTCAGAAGAGCCCGCGAAACGCTCAAGTCAGGGTTTCGGAAGGTTCGGGGTTTCAAAGTAGTATGTAATTAGTATAAGTAAAAGTACCCAATAGGATTTGATTAAAAAAAATACCTTTCAAATCTTTTATCATTGTGTTGAAGAAGAGGGAATTAGTTTCGATTGACCTTAAAAAGATGATGTTAATTATCAAGGTTATTTGTTACGAAATAAATTAACTATGTTAGATTTGTAATATAAGCTATTGATTCATATTACAATGTTAACTTATCATATATACCGTAAATAGGTGATCCATGCATGAAGATCTGACGTCACACAAATTATATTTTAAACAATCATTTTACTTTCCATTAGCATTTATAATCAGATTGTTATAGGAGTAAAAGTAAACAAAATGTTTTGATTTTATAAAAGTTAATTTATAATTTAAATTAAATTTGAATAATTAATAAAGCTAAAATTTTTTCAATTTAATTATTTTATTTAAAATGTTATATATATTATTTGAGTTCTCTTTCCCGGTGAATAAAATTAGCATTTAATTTAGTAGACCTGTAATCGATTTCCTGAATTATAAAATGTTGACCTAAGATCTAAAATAATATTGTCATACTGCATTGGGAAATTCTCAAAATATAATATTTAATTTTTTACCTTTTCTGGCAAATTTGTAAATTGTAAAGAATGTCACGTGTACATTTTCCTTCGATTAAAAGAGGTAATTACTTTCTAAAGTGTTAATTTTGAAATAAACATTACCAATTAATAGGTGTTCATTTAGATATGTTTTTATCGGAATATCGCAACAAACTGCACTGCTATTGATTTTACATTAACAATTTTAATTTCAGAATTTAATGATATTTTTTGAATTGCATCATAATTCATAACTTCTTATTACATTTCGATTGCATGTACAAAAATATAAGCACGTCACATCAATCACATGTTGCAATGTACGTCCATATTTAATTAATAATACATTAAAACAAGAAACATGAAAAAACCATATGGCACTAATAATCATTTCAATACATCTCATGATTCATATACTTTTTTATAAACAAAAAATGTTGAGTATCTGTTAAATATTATTTCTTACAAATTTGTACAAACATTAATAAAAAGAGAGAGAGAGAGAAGTAATATATAATAATACAGTTTATCATTCAGTAAAGAATATTGTGATAGATATGTTCATAAATATAAACAATCGGATCAACTATATAAACAGAATACATATAAGGTTGATCTATTATTGAAAATGTCCATTTAGGAACATAACTATTATTATTTATCATTGATATTTTAATTTGAAAAGAAAATTAGTTTCGATTGACCTCACAATGTTGCCAATTATGAAGGTTGTTTTGTTATGAAATAGATTAACATTGATAGATTTGTAATATAAGCGATTGATTCAAAAGATTAAATGATCTATGAAGATATTACTTAACACTATTATTGTGTATAAAACTAATGATAGGTTGTCAGAAAATCATTCTATCTTTCCTTCTATCCTTCCAAATGGCTCTGTTGAAGATTTAATTTGAAGTTTATGTTCGCTGTATAAGGAAATTTTTGAATCATTGAAATAATTGGATTTATTATAGCAGAAAACCTCTTATAGTATTCCAACATAATTCATTTTTTTACACTTTTTTCCATAACTGGAAATTTGGTGTATGGCTGCTAAAATTCTTTTTTTTATTTTTATATTGTTTCCAATAAGAAATATTATTAAAAAAATTACAAATACATTATTCATTGTTTATTATGTAATTTAAATAAATAAATTATTATTTTTTCAAACTCAAAATTATTTTAAAATTTAATTGTTTTTATTAAATTTGCTTGTATATATTTTAATTAAAACATTTTAATTACTATATTATAAATTACAAGATAATGTCTGTTTAAACCATCTATTTATATAGTAATAATATGACGACGATATGAGTTTTTCTTATATAATATTTTAAAGTATCAAATAGAGCGAATCGAATGTATAAAAAAGTAATGGTTGTTGACCTGCTACGATGAAAAAATTTGAGAAGTACAATTTTGACATCGTCAAAGAAAATCTGCTACATTTCAAAAACTAATAATAAAGATTTTTATTGGATCATAGGATCAGGAGCAGCTATGATAACAGTTTTCCTATAAATTCATTGGGATTAACATCAAATTAAAAAAAATTTCAAGTTTATTCCAATTCCAAGATTAAAATTATTTCATATTGTGATGAAATAAAAATTAATTTCAAATACTTCTAAGTCATGCCAATTTTATTATCAAGGTTCGTCTAAAATTATGAAATTAACGATGATAACATTGATGCATTTGTAAATAAATCGATTGATTTATTATTTATTGATGATTCATTAAGTCATTATTTAAGCTATTCTAATTTATGACTAATAGGGAGTTGTATAACAATCATTATGCTGCTACTGTAGCCTTGAAAAACTTCTAACACATCATAGTTATGAAATTAATATGGATGATTTTTCATTTTATCAACTCGACGAGATGATTTAAAAAAAATATATGTAGGAGTCTTGAAAAAAAAATTGCCTTTGGATGCATAGTGGGAAGTGTGCATTGCGCTTGACCGGGCCTCGTCAGATAACCGAAGTCAAGCAACGCCGAGCATGGTTAGTATTTGGATGCGTGACCATTTTTTTACAAAAACAACGTTTCCCACCCAGGGGTAAATTATTGCGCTTTTCCACTATGTGATTCCCCTGCACGAAACTGGAGAAATTTTGTACTGACATAAAGTACTGAAACCAATTCAGCATCTAAAAATTTAGTGTGTGGCTTTGGACCATTCCGGTCCATTGACAAAAGCTATATCGTCTATCCTGGCTAAGGTTTCCACGTTTCCCTCGGTCGCAGGCAAATGACGGGATGGATTGCAAGGGTGTGGCCGTCCTAGTTCCTGATGAGCCCGCGAAATGCTCAAGTTAGGGTTTCAGATTGTTCGGGGTTTCAAACTTAGTGAGTAATTAGAAGTAATTGTTGTCCCATCTAATAACTAGTACAAAATTAATGAAAACAATATAAAATTGAAAATCCATTCCCTATTGAACCAATAGACAAGTAAATTACAATTTATTTTTAAGCTCATCCTTTTAATCCTTTATTGATAATTATGAATTATTTTAGTAGATATTACATTTTCCAAATATCCAAATATATCCTCAAGTTAAAATTATAAAAATTCTTAGTCTTGTTTTTTTTTTTTTTTTTTTTTTTTTTTTTTTTTTTTTTTTTTTACTGTTTGAAATGTTGATATAAATAATTCTTATTCTCATTCTTTATCAGTCAATGGATGATTTTTTTTTATATCAAACACAATCGGGGACATTTACTTACTATAATAATTAATTATTATACCCACTAACTTACTATAATCTAACTTTCCCGAACCATCTGAAATCCTAACATATTCATTTATTGAGCTTTTCAGGAACAGGGGTGGCCATGACCTTGCAATCCATTCCTGTGACTGAGGGAAACGTGGAAACCTCATGCAGTAATGACGGACGCTATACAATTTTTTTGTTAATAAACTGGAAGTGCATGCAATGGTCTAAAGCCAGGGGAATTACATAGAGGAAAAGCACAACGATTTATTCTAGGGTAAAAGGGGGGATTTTTTTCAAATATGGTCACCAATCCAACTACGGATTTGCTTGACTTCGGTGATCGGTTAAAAAGCAATCACATTTTAACTGGATGATTTCTTTGGAGGACTATACTATTCTTAACTTTCTCATAATAATTCTCTTATTAATTGTAAATTTTCATTTCTTTTTTTCTTGGAGCTGCAACTTTAATACATCAGGCAGTGGTAAAGTCTGAGCATGGCACCAGGTGCGTTGTAACAACACAAATGGGAAATAACTATCTACATTTTTATAAGAACAAAACATACAGAGAGAGAAAAATAGTTTCAGTCGGATTTTTTTATAATTAAGATAAAACAATATTTATAATAGAATAAAACTCCTTTGCTTCTATAATATATAATTTAATTTACAACACTTTTATAGTGTGATTTATAAATTTATTTCTAATATCATGCTGTACATTTAAGTAAGCAACATATATAAAGTACATTAATAAAACGTATAATAATAAAAAATGGTTATAATAGACATTAATAAAATATAAGCTATAATTTAACAATGAGACATTCTTTAATATAAAGCCATTATTGTATATATACGTATATAAAAGGTATTTAATATGATTACAAAGGGGATGTGTATAAATGAAAGAAAAAGTAGATAGAGAGAGAGAGAGAGAGAGAGAGAGAGAGAGAGAGAGAGAGAGAGAGAGAGAGAGAGAGAGAGAGAGAGAGAGAGACCATTATATTATTACGCAGGCGCGAAAATCCCTGGAATATTTTGCCATCTAAAGTCTGAGGGTATGCCCGTAGCAGAGGTAAATATAGTCGGATCAATATAACTGTACAACACCCCTAAATAACATATAATTTAAACTCTAAATATAACCTTTAAATCAATACCAAATTCATAAGACATCTTACTAATACATGCCATTACATTCTAGTATAATAAATTCAATATTAAATTATTTATAAAGTATTATATTGGTTAAATTACACATAAAAGATATATTAATTTGACTTTATATTCGAGCTCCCTAGATTCCCTGCTTGTTACCATGGATACGAAGCTCTAGCTAGCATCAAGATACTAACACACACAAAAGTATCATCATTCTTCTTTGTTACTGCATACAGTAACAATGTCGTGGTTCATCCTAGTTTTACTTATTGTTATTACAAGTTCATCTTTTTCATTACCTTTAAATAAATTATCAGATAATTCTGATGTTATTTTTCAAGGACAAGTTATTGCAAATATTTCACAAATTACAACTTCATTTTTATTAAATAAAGTTTATAAAGGTTCACAATTTTTATTAAATGAAGTAAATTATACAGAAAGGTAAGTTAAAATTTTTAATTTATATTAATTTCTTTGAAGATATTTTGTAACATTTTTTTTTAGGTAATTGTTTATTATGTAATTATACAGGGGTGTGTGGAGGAGTGTTGATTATACTCATTAGCTTTAATATATCACACTATGATATTTAATACGTGAATTAACCATGTAATGAATTGTACAGTACATGTAATTTTTCTATCATAGCTTTGATATCGTTAGTTTCTTTGTCTGCCTTTTAAAAGAAATTGGAAATGAAAACAATATATATAAAAATAAAAATTAAGTATCAGTAATATTAAGATATATTTTTAATTATAATTTTAGAATTTTACAAATTATATTAAATATATAATGTAAATAAGTCAATGTATTTTATTCTGACAAAGCTAATACTTTAAAAAAATAAAAAATATTTAAAGAAAAGGAGTGAATGCAATATAATAAATATCAAGCCCTGTTCGCTCTTGCTGCATTTTTTGGTTTCCAATTTGATCAAAATTAATTATTTTGCACTTGTTTTAATTCAAGATCTATGAATTGTGTTATAAGCTCCCTATTATTACTATTATTATCAAAATATCTGAATATTAAGAAAGGGTCTCAACTTTAAGACAATTAATAATATATCATGAAGAGTAACACGTCAGAATTATTAATCGCAATCTTTATTATGTACGTTAACAACATTGGAATAAACATTTACAGCTGAATTCTATCATCTGTTAAGTAATTGTCTACTATTTATTCTAAAAAATATAATGGTTATTAAAACAACTTCATTAAATAAAATTTGACCAGTCTAAATATTTTTATTATATTTTCTTATTTGATTCTTTTATTTTGAATTTGAAAGAGAAAAATAAATGCAGAAGAGTGTGAAAGAACGAACGTCAACGGATCCGTATTAAACACCGTCATGTAAACGTAGTGCTTGTTATCAGAGAAAAGATAAATCTAGAAGACTCAGACATATCTTTTCTCTGTTATTACAGTCAGGTTGTATCTTAATTAAAATAATTATCAAACAACGTATATTTAACTATAGTGTTACATATTGTATAACTTTAACAATTATAATATCAGTACTTTTTTAATTTATTTAGTGATGAACTCCTAATTTCGCTTTATTATAATCGTAATTTCTATTAATGTGTTTTTACAACAATCAACTGTAAGACCTGCGTATTTATGATTTTCAAATAGATTATTCATTGAAGTTAAAATAAATAAATAAATTTTCAAAAAACAACTAGTTCTCGTAAAAGATAATAATTAATGAAAATAAATTACATTTTAAATTTGCAAATTTAACAAGGGTTAAGAAATAAAATATTTTATAAAATTTAATTATTAATTAATAAAATATGTAAATTGAATATTAAATAATAGATAACTTTTAGTTATATTAAAGCCGGTATTACATGATATAATTTTTTATTATTGTATACAATTTTTCCTTACAAGAAAACTTCAACTCCATTTGTTTGTATGGAGATGAAATTTTCTTGCAGGGAAAAATTGTATCGTGTAATATAGGTTTTAGTAAGTTCTTTAAAATTGAACTGATTTTTACATCATCGATAATAAATTAAATTAAAAGGGAGAGGTTACCCTTATTCTTTTGTTTTCCCAACTCCAAACATTGAGGCACATATGCTAATTCTTTTTAACCTCGTGCTGCTAAACATTTTACCAGTTTACCTCAGTAGTGGAGATAATATGTTTATTATTATTTTCCTACTTATCTCTCTCTCTGACATTGTGTTTCTTTGTTTTTTTTTAATGTCTATATACGTCATATATTTGTAAGCTCTTATCTCTTAAGTGTCTATTAATATGTGTTGTATCTTAAGTTTTAATTAATTTGAGTGAATGAACACTTTAGTGAATGGACTGCTCAGAAATCTTTTTCATTTGCCCCATGGGCAGTTTTGTTTTTAATTTTGACTATATTATATGTGTTATATTATAGTACAGTGCCCATGAAAGAGATTATAAAATAGCAAATAAAAAATTATCCTATTTTCTATAATATAATTTGTATTTGTACAGCTTATAGTGGGATATAGCTTTAACGTTAATTTATTTTGTTTTGATTATAATGCATCAAACTATAGTTTAAAATTTGAATTTTAAAGTTGTTTTTTTATAATGCAATATTCCTGAAATTTGTCAAATTTAAGCATCAAATTGTTAATGCTAAAATCAAAATTTTTGGCGAAATAACCACTTTACTCCCTGCTTATATTACCATGTTGTTAAGGTTACTTATTTGATTAACACGAATAATAATTTTGTATCAATTTAATTTTAAAAATCTTGCTCTGATGTCACAACAGAAGCATAGAAACCAATATGACACTATTTCAATGTATTTTTAACCCGTTCTATCCCTGACACTGAAATTTTAAATAAATAAACATTTTTAAACAAGTCTAAATGTTAATATTAATAAATAATCATAAAATATTTTATATTTTAAATTTAACAATTTTTAGAAATTAATTTTTTAAATAAATACAATTTAATTATTTTTGCTTTTCTTTCATTTTTTTTTTAAATTACATAACTTTATTTACTATGATTTATATTCATGCATATTTACAATAAGATATTAGCCTAGAAGCTTTTGAATACGATTTAATATTTTTGTATTTATCAAATTTTCTATACTAGAAATAATAGCTAAGTTTTTTGTGAACCAAACTGAAAAGCTCGTAATATAATTATTTTAGGATTTTCAGTTTGGAAAATCCTGATATAATAATTATATTACGAGCTTTTCGTAAGTACAAAAACAATTGATTTACATGCAATGAGAAAACCATCATATTATGTTACACAATCATAATAATATTAAATAGTCTGTTAGGGAGTTTAAGCTAAATAAGTAGATTTACTCTCGGTGTGAAATAATATATGAAACTAGAGAGATATAAACTGTTTAAGCGTTAATTACTCTAAATTTAATTATTAGTCTAAATGTTAGTATAAGAGCTAAAATATTCCTAGACAGCTATTCCCTACACTATACGAGTTAGCTTATTCCGTGTAGTATTACAAAGAAAATTAATTCTCCCACAGTGCCACATTACATTAGCACCTACTAATTACAATGGTAATTACACTTATTATACAAAAGCACGGTACAGAGTTACTAGTAAAAAAAAAAAAATGGCTGCTTTAATTGTGCATATTAAATAGTCACTGAAATATATTTTACATGTTTTTTTATAAGTTGAATCAAAACCAAAATAAATACAATGATAATTTATAATGGAGATAAGAGTTTAAATTAAACATTTAAGGATTAAAAAAATGGATTAAAAAATTGTCTTGTTATGAGTCATGGGGATCAACGTTCCTTTATACAGGTTAAGACACGCACGCATTTCGTGCGTCAATTTTGGTAAATTTTCAGGCCCCATTGCACCGCGAAATTTCAAAAAAAAAAACAATGCATGATGGGCGCATTCAAAGTTTCGCGGCACGATGTGGCCAAAAATACTTGAACGTGATTGGCTAAGACCTTAAACATTGGTCCAATCGGTGGCTTAACCTGTATAAAGCCAACCTTGATGGGGATCTAACAGTAAATCATCTAGGGATATTATCACTGCATTAGTTATCAGTCATAATGACTTGTTTTTTAATATATAAGATATGGTATTGGACAAACTATACTTACATTTTTTTATTACATAATGGGGGACATTCACAAAGCACTTTAACCCCCACTTTAGCCCCGATTCTTAACCCTGGTGCTAAACATGGTACTAAACCAGGGGCTAACCATGTTAAGCTCATAGCTTAGCACCATGTTTAGCACCAGGGTTAAAAATCGGGACTAAATTGGGGGTTAAAGTGCTTTGTGAATGTCCCCCAATGTATTTAAATTGAGAATTTCGAATTATGCATAAGTATATTTTCTTAAATTTTTAATTTGAGGTTCTCTAATAAATATGCAATGAAGAATTCATGCAGGTTGTCCATTGGACAATTTCATACAAAATAAAAGCAATGGAGTATTGACCTCAAAATTTTTTATTGCAGAAATGGATAGAGCGTGCAAAGTTATGCTACCCTGATTTTTTTCAGATTTTTTAGAGCCCTGGAACTATTTTTAAAAAAATATTGAAAGTCCTTTCTGTGACGTCACGCGGCGGCAAGTCCTATCTTTTTCTTAAGGAGCGGCGTCTCGTGACGTCACAAAAAGAACTTTCAATAATTTTTTAAAAATAGTTCCCGGGCTCTAAAAAATCTGAAAAAAATTAGGGTAGCATAACTTTGCACGCTCTATCCATTTCTGCAATAAAAAAATTTGAGGTCAATACTCCATTGCGATTAAATTTATTTAATTAAGAAATAAGCTCAAGAAATATTATAATTTTTAATTTTAAAAATAAATACTTGAATAATTTACTTTTCTTAACACATAATATAAATTAGGCTATTCTTCTATCATCATATTTATTACCGAATAATATAATTAAACAATGGGGGACATTCACAAAGCACTTTAACCCCCAATTTAGCCCCGACTTTTAACCCTGGTGCTAAACATGGTGCTAAGCTATGAGCTTAACATGGTTAGCCCCTGGTTTAGTACCATGTTTAGCACCAGAGTTAAAAATCGGGGCTAAAGTGGGGGTTAAAGTGCTTTGTGAATGTCCCCCAATAAATCTAATGGATCTGCATTATCATATGACAAACTCCCTATCAAATATACAATAATAATGAAACAGCATATTCTTTCGTTTATTATTAATTTCTATTGCCTTCAGTGGCTGCATAGAATATTCAAATTTATATATAAAATAATGGTGAATTTCCGTCTGTATCACTTCAAGCATAAAAAGTATTCATACCTCACTTACGTAGCAGTCGTAGCACCTGAAATGCCTTGCTTGATATGAAATAAAAACAGCATTAATTCATGATCCGAAAGTGAATGTAATTGAGAAAAATTGTTCATTTAATAATTGTAAGTATTACCTCTAAATAATATCATGTGAAAGTTAAAATTTATAATAATTTGGCAATGTTATAATATGAATAATAGCTGCTAAAATTTATAATAACCATAATAAGTATTTAGAAAAGAAAATAGCAATAATCTGTGTTTAGTAAATAATTTTAAATCATATTTTTATAATAATAAAATATATATTTTTTTAATTTTCATATATTTTTTCTAAATTTTAAATTTGAGATAAAAAAGACTGAAACTATTTAAAGTGTTTGCAGTTGTATGCTAATTGTTCAATTGAAATGTTTATAATATCCATTTATATATATTACATTGAGAAAAATTAAATAAAAGTATCCATCATTAACTTTAAATTGTATACAATAAATTAAATTTTATACTTAAAAATTAAAAACTTATTATAACACAACTTATTAGCACCTAGCTGCTAATTGCCTTATAATTAAACTTATGAATGATTATAGTGTTTATACTATTGGTACCAGCCAAGAATTCACAATAGTATTATTAATACTATTACAGAGTATGCAGTATTTAACTATACATTCTGTATTAAAGTAAAGTTGGGTTGCTATGCAGAATCGATTTTAAATTCAAATATTTAATAATTTTAGTGTTAAATACGTAGAATTCTTGCGAGTGTTTTTTTGGCTCCACATCTTTTTCTGACTCTCAAGTAGTCCCTTAAATCTTTTATAACAAAAGTCCTTCATAGTAAAATTACCATAAGTCAAATGTCACTGGAATAAATTCTTCGCTGAATGGCTGTCATATGTAAAAAAAATTCTAACATAAAACATGTCACATGTTTTTCATTGTCCTTACAAACTTTATTTACATGTATTTAGATCATCGTATTTCCTTTTATTATAAATCATCTATAGGGAGTTTGTAATTTATTTCAAAAGAATGAAATTGACACAAATTATATAAAATGGACAATATAAATGAATTTTTGTATTAAATATTAAGATATTAAGAGTCCTTGAATTTATTTAATATTGTCAACCATTTTTATTTGAAACTTTTAACACCATTAATATCACAGTGAAAAACGATGTGACGTTATAGTCATGAAAATATTTATATCTTTAAATGTCTGAAAAATTGACAATATGAACAGTCATCGTTTCGGAAAATTTCTCTTTGCAGCCATGTTAATCACCTTGCACCGTAAGACTCTGCATCACCTTTTCGTATTTCGTATGCTTCCCCATGTTATTTTTGATGTCACTTTTTTTTCAGAAACTAATAATCGTACAACTTTGCTAGATACCTTAAAATAAACGCTAGTTCATTAGCTATGTGCACCAATGCTTTTATTTTTTTAATTCTAATGAAATTGAATTTTATTTTAATTTTTAATTCTCAAAATTAAAACTGTAATTAAAATTCAATTTGATTAGAAATTCAAAAAAATAAAAGCATTGCTGCATATAGCCGACGAACTACTAGTAGCTTTTATTTTAAGGTATCAAGCAAAGTTGTACGATTATTAGTTTCTGAAAAAAAAGTGACATCAAAAATAACATGGGGAAGCATACGAAATACGAAAAGGTGATGCAGAGTCTTAAGAATAACATAAAACATGGTGACTGCAAGACTGCAAGTGGGAAATTTTCCAAGGCGACAAGTGTATATAACTCGAGTTTCCAAATATGTAATAACAAATTCCTGCTATTCAATCAGTTCATAAAATGAAAGAAAATCTTTGAAATGGTTGTAAAATTTATTCATTTTATTTTATAAATTTGCACACAAAAAATCCCTTTTTTAATTATAAAAAAATCCTTTTTAACTCAAATTAGATTATTTCAACAACAATCCCTCTTTGCTTAATATTCATTGACAAGTTGGTAGTGAGTTTGTATTTTCATTTAACATGTTACAATTTGGCTCGTCAATCATCATTACTCTTCCATTTACGATACATTCAACTTTGATTATGCGTGAGTACTCGAGTTAAATTGTGACTGACAACCTATACGAATTAGGCTGCTCGCAGACAGCATCGCATCGTATGACATCGTAAGTTTCTCATTTAGAACCGGTTCTAAATGAGAAACTTACGATGTCATACCATACGATACCATGCGAAGCTGCGTGCGCGCGCATATCTGATCGCATAATTTCTTAATTTTTTTATCATACGCTGAGAAATCATGCGATTCTGTCTGCGACTAGCCTTACATTTTGTACAAAAAAATATTTTGTACACATCGGGATATCCCTAACGTTACCCCTGCTCTGTTTGTTGGCGTTGTCACGCAGCCTATGGAGGTGTGGTGAACTCGAACGTTTTGCGGGGTTGCTATACTCTGGTTAACATTTAACTTGTTTTTTGTCGTGTTTGTAACATCTTCTGTCATTGGTGCACTGTTTGTAACGAAGAATTTTACTGGCCGAGCCAAACCGAAGGACACCCGAGCGCTTCTGACGAAACCCAAGTTAAATCTGAACCCTGTTTATCTCTTAAATTACAAATTTGTATATCTTGAAACTACAACACCAACAAATCAGTCAGGCTTTGAGTTCGTTGTGTACACTCATTGCCTTTGAAAATTTCCCACTTGCAGCCTTGTTAATCACCACGTCTTACGGACATTGGTGATTAACAAAGTCACAATGGAAATTTTCCGAGGCAATGACTGTACAATCTGCATAGGATTTTATTTTTACATCTATTTCGGATAAGACTGATAAATTTCACTTCACAGTCCATTACAAGGAGTTATAAACATTTTAATACATTTGGACTGTAGAAATATTTAGAAAATAGCAAATTATATAATATATAAGAAAAGGGTTAATCAAAATGATTCAAATTTTTGACAACTTTGGTCTATAAAAAAATTAATTAATTGTTGAATTAAATTGTCTTGCCAAAATTAAATGGTAAAAAATTAAAATTAAATAGTACAAAATTAAATACTATTTAAAAAATTGTAAATAATTAATTTTAATTTGCAAATTATTTTGATTTTTAATTATTTATTAATATTAACAAAATTTATTAGTTATATTAAATTATTTGTTTGATTGTTCAAATTTTTAAAATTAAAATTAACCAATTTGTTTTATTAAAGTATTGTAAATTATTTAAATAAAAATAAATTTATAAATACATTTAATTGATTAGAAGGAATAATAGGTGAAACTCAAATTATAACTTATAACCAATTTCGGATCAGATGCAAAGTAAGGCGGTGGCTGTAAAGAATATATAATAAATCATAAATATACATGAAAAAGTCGTAAAAATTAAAAGAAATATGTACCATGATTCAAAATTGAGACAAGTGTGGTCTGTAAAATATGCTCATAAATCGTCGCAGTTTCCGCAAGATTAAATATAACATTTATAGCCCCCATCAGGGAATGCACCCTCCCTCGACCACCTTTTGCTCTTTCTTGTAGCAATATTTCATCCCCCTTACAACACTTCAAATAATTAAAATGCGCATTATTTAATAATTACTCTGCAATGTTGGTTACTAAACTTTACTGTTTTGAACGTATATGACTTTTATGTTAGATTTATTGAATGTATGAAATGTTCTGTCAAATAAGAGCTCTATATTAGAGAAATGAGGGTAAAATAATTTTAAATTTGTCAAGAACAAACTCCATAGCATACACGAGTTGAAATAAATCTAACTTTTTCTTCGCTTAAAATGACGCTGCTCGTCTGATTTCTTCCTATTTTGCACAATTTTCGAAGAAAAAGACGAGACTGCGTAATTTTTTTCCCTTATTGAGAGTGAAATATTAGAAATATTCAAGAAGCATTTAGGAGGCATTTTCTTAAGAAAGCGATTTTCATACCAGGTAAAATAGTCAAGAAAAACGCTTCTGAAATTGCTCCTTAAAGTAGATGACAAATCAGCTGTTCGGGTAATTTGTAAATTAAGCAACCTGCATAGCAGACAAATTTTTTAACTTCACCTTTCAAGCATTATAACTTATTAGAAATTGTTGATTTTTATTTGAAAAATAAGAAAATTAAATTTAAAAGAGAACTGTCACCTCTGTTTTCTCATTTAATTTTTTTCCATTGCGTAGTAATTTTTTTAAAAAATTTGTACATTTTCAAGATGGATGCCGTGAAGTCCAAGTTTATCATGGGCTGCTCTCAGATTGTTATCTTCAAAGTTGATTAGCAAAAAATAATATTGATTTGGCCCTATAGTGGTAGTTTGCAATACAAATTTTGAAGTTTTTACTTTTTACTAACTCATTCCGAAAGAAAATTATAATATACACCAATCTCGAACTGCTGATTTTTAGCTATGATTACTTTTCTGCAAAATTCCAGGAAAATATACCAATAGGGAGCAAAAGCTTGATTATCTCAAAATATTATTGCGTTACCCCCCCATGAATTTTATTTGATAATTCTAATTGGCCCAAGGGGGATAAGTGGTAAAAATAATTTCAGGTGTAGTTATCGAAAGAATTTATAATGTTCCATCTACTTTAAGAAGCGATTTTCATAACAGATAAAAAGACAAGAAAAATGCTTCTTAAATTGCTGCTTAACGCTTGCTGGATCGCTATCATTTTACTTCCATTTCATTTTTAATTTTAAGCGAGAAAGAAATAATGTGTGTTTTTGGTAAAAAGACGTAAATTTCAAACGTGTAAAAATGAGCTATTTTTTTCAACTACAGAAAAACATTATTTTTTTTACTGACATGTATAAAAATTGGAAATCATACGTTAGATTCTAACGCGTGTATTCCAGTACAGTACCTCAGAAACATAAACCATATAACTGTTATTAAACTCCCTAGCTAGCTCAATAACATGAACTAAAACTGTTCAAATTACACATTTCTTCCGACCCAGTAACATGTAGAACCTTGACTGCTTTCAGACACGTGGTGGTGCAAGGCTGGGCTGGCGCCAGCTTGGTGGCGCCTCTCCAGCTGCAACAAGGCGCCTCCTACCTCGTTTTTTGTGACGCAGTTATGGAAGAATGCCACGCCGTCCCATGGACTAGAGAGACCGAGTACCATCTTTGGGACGCTATGGGTGAGATATATGTAAAATATTTTTATTATGTGTAAAAATCTAATACAAATTAAGGCGGGGAATAAAAATGAAAATAAGAACGATATTGTGTATTGTATGCTTTTTACCTCAATCGTTTAATTGTCATATGTATTTTTTTGTGTATATGTACTTGGGTGAATAAAAAATAAATAAATGAATTAAAAAATATCCCTTAAGGAATATATGGCTCCCGTGAAAATGTCCTATTGACTCTGATGGCCTCAATGACTGCATTTGAGGGTTGTAAAGGTGAATTCACATGGCTATTTATTGACGTCATAAAGTACAAATAGATGGCACTAAAAACAGCCTTGATAGAAGCAGAATGACTCAGGTACACGTGTACTTAAGCCAATAGCAAAGCTCCGTTAAGTAAACAATGTCACTCTTAGCATCACTCAGGTAAAATCCACCAGAGGCCCATACCTGTCTCTATGATGCTATCATGCGACGTGAAGCAAATATATGCGCACTTGCTGTAACATCTATTGGCGGCCATATTTGGCGCTTAAAAAAAATCGTAATTTAACGCGATATTCGCCGCCGCAATGGCGAATTCGCTTGCCGCATAGGATTTCACAGCTTGTGTGACAAAATCGCGTCGCATCGCCGTTGTCGCCATCTGAATCCGCCTTAACAGTGCCATAATATATATATTAGAAATTTGTCTTTGCTCCCTAGCAGGTGCATTATCAGCAATAACATACTGAAGTTTAAAATACCCCCAAAAAAAATTAAAATTCAAAACTTTTATTGCGTTTTCGATATCTTTTAAATTTGAACATAAAAACATTTATGAAATAAAAAGTAAAAAGTGGAATTAAATTAATTTGATACTCTAATAATATTTAATAAATTTCACAAATTTTTTGTTAATTTAATTTAATTAAATAATTTTTTATTGAAAACATCAACGCATCGATTATAAAAATATCAAGCAAAGTGATAATCTGACCTCTTCTTGTGCTCGTATTTTGTATAAATTAAAAAAAATTAACCATACGCACTGTCATATTTAATCTTAGTAAAGTATACTTATGAAAAAATAAAATATTGTTTGACAAAGATTTCTCTTTACACAAAAGTTGAAGTTGTACCACAAAAATGTGAAAATCATTGTTAAGAAGTCAATAACCCCTTGGAGAAAACGTGGGTGTGTGAGCTTGAGGTCATGAACTCTGCATGTCGCGGTGGCCCAGTGACCCAGTCTGGCGAACATTAAGGCTCAGTTTAGTATGGTTCAGCATGAGAATTTGAGCTTTAATAAAATGTAGATATATGAGAGAAAGGTGAGTAATTCATTTTCTCTGTTTAAATCTGCACTTAAAATTAATGTATAAAAATAAAATAGAATTTACATATAATGGTATAAAATAAATGTAATATGCATGTACTTAAATAATGTTATTTAATTATTATGAATTACCTTGTTCTACTTGTTACATGCATTTGTTACATATGTAATAATAATTTTAAATTGTTACTTGAGTTTTGCTATATATATATATTATATATATATAATAGAATACCATATAGCCCATGTATCTAGGATTATATTAAAATTAAATTGAAGTAGAGAGAGAGAGAGAGAGAGAGAGAGAGAGAGAGAGAGAGAGAGAGAGAGAGAGAGAGAGAGAGAGAGATGCACAGGACTACGAATTACACTACTTGTTTCGCAGTCTAGTCGCAGGCACGTTATATACGTAATACCAGCTGTCAACCGAGCGTGGTGTGTTGATTTATTTATAATACTGCTTTTATTTCATACAAACTATAACTAAAATTTATATCTGCATACCCAGAACTATATTTTACATTAAATTGAAATAAATTGTATTAATATATTTGCTGTATATAAACTCTATGTATAAAAAATAAAGCTATTAAAAATAATTATCATATATTATAACAGTACATAGTTTACATACTTCTGTATATTGTTTCATATTTTTGTCATTAAATAAATGAATGTTTTTTATATTTTAAATTAGTTAAATCTCAAAAGTGACAATGTAATACGATCCTAAAATCCATCTTTTTGCAATGAATAATATTCACCTATATATTTAAAAAAAAAAATACATACAGTACAGCTGGTAGAAAAGATGAAACGAAAATTAACCGTTTTAGCTTATTTCAACACACCGATTTTTATTTTAGGGCATTTTAGATATTTTTCCAGGTTTTGGTACAATGAATAACATGTTATAAAAAAAAGGGGGTAAATGTATTACATAGTCATTTCCCAGCTATTTTTCAGTAATTATTATGGGACTCCCATTGATACATAATGGAATTCCTGAAGTATAAATGAATTCACTTAGTATCTTACACCCATACATATGCATGATAACATGAGCTTTATACTTTGTAATTGCAATGAGATAAAATAAAATAATTAGAATTTCGTTCATAAATTTTAAAAATATAACTTATATTTTATTTGGAGATGGTTGATTTTCGTACTTCACAAAATCTTGTAGAAAAAAAAAAAAAAAAAAACGCCAAAGAAAAGGCCCCAACTAATGCGGCACCATCATTGTAATTTCTTCCAAGCAAATTCCTGACACCTCTTCTTGTGCTGTTCTTGCTGTTGTTCATTACCCCAAATATTTCCATTGAATTTCCTTGAATCTGATTTAATGAGTTCATTACAAAAAAAGTGCTGTCTATCATGCAAACAGCTAAAATCTATGACTTTTTACCATTGAGATTTCATTTTATTGAAAATGAAAATCTATGTAAAAATAAATTTATATAAAATGAGATTTATAAAATTCAGTGAATATTTTTTTTTAGTAATAACCTGCATGAAGATATTTTATCCAGTTTTTTTTTGTAATTTTATTTTATTTTTAGGTATTGCTGTAGTTGATATTTGATTTTTTATGTTATAATACCTTGTTGTAATTGTTGTATGTAACAATGACGTAACCCAGGTTGTACTTTACAACCAGTGGTTAAATAAATGAATTTAAATGACAGAAACAATAAAACTTTGTTCACGTTTGTTCCAGGCTGGAGTGACTGGAACGCGTGGGCTCCATGTAGTCGTTCTTGTGGGAACGGTGGAATGCAGGAACGTCGTAGAACGTGTCGATTGAAACATTGCACGGGACATGCCATCGAAACAAGGCGTTGTAACTTCTTTTCATGCGTTGGTAAGTACTTTAGTTATTTTTTGTTAAATTAAATTAAGTTTATTAAATTGTTGTTATTATTATTATTATTAAAAAATTATCAAATTTATTAAAATTTCAATTTTTTTAATTAAAAAAATATGTATTTTTTGCTCACTTATTTATACTAAAATTATATAGTTATAAAATATAAAGTATAATTTATAAAAAAATATAAGTAATTCTTTTGTATACACATGCGTTAAAGAAAGATTTTACAATTAAACAATAAAAAAAAATTTGGAGTTATATAGTGGCAGCTGTGGTAGGTAGAATACCAATATAAATTACTGTCTATGCTAAAATATGAAAAATCAGAAATTACGAATAAAAATTAATAACAATATACACAATAAAATTCTTAGAGAATGATATTATAGTGGGCAAATAAAAATTAATGATTTTGAATTATAAATATTGAAAGTCAAAGCTTCATTCCTATTGAAAAAAAAAAAAAAAAATGTCAAAATATTTTACAAAAATAGTTAGAAATTGTATCTAAGTAATTTTTATGAAGTAAAACTAAAAAGCGTGAATACTTGTGTTATTATAAGCTTGTTTGAATTTTAATATGTTAATTTAACGTGATCAATGTGTGCTTGTGAGCAAACAGTTATAAAAATAAAACTCCCTTTACTATCATCATATGTCATTTTTATGGGTTAAATGACATTTTGAATTTGACAGGAGCGGTTAGTCCCCTGATGACTTCAGAACCACGTGGTCAGTTCCACCCTGCAAGAAGGTTGTGGCACCGCCCCCCTGAACGCCCAAGCGCCTGGCGTCTACTCCCTGATGCGTACGTGTGGGTTCCATCCGCTCAGCTGTTCCCACGTACTGGAACGTTCCCAGAGTCGTTCGCAGTTATGATGACCATCAGGGTACTAGAACAGGTAAGATTGATACCTTTAGTATTTTTATAAGAAATCCTAATTATGCTGAATTTAAAAAAGGCTGAAAGTTGTTAGTTATTTTCTTAAATATCTAACAAAAAATTAAACATTTAATAATTTCTTTAAAATAATAATTATTCATGTATATTTTAATTTTGTTTTATTTATTGTAATTTCCAAATTATGCAATAATATCATGAAGTATTTATCATTGAAATTTATTTTTTTATCAAATTCAGATCTTTTAACCAAATTTAGAAATAACAATAAGCCGTTTGGGTGTACCTTATCTCTCAGACTGATGCTGCAATAATACACAACGTAAAATATATGCAATAATTTATCAAAATGCAAGCAATTTTTAATTTTTTTGTGGCAAAAAAATCAAAGTGAATATGGATTACAGCTAGGAGCTCTAGTAATAGTAAATAGCTAGAGGGAAACAGGGTTGTGTACAAAACAATGCATGATATATTACTATAATACCATAGAAAATATATTGTTATATCATATTTTTTCCACTATGCGCAACTGGTATTGTTTTTTATTGCCCTATTTGATATTTATGCCATACTATATTCATTTGTTTTCTGAATAAATATTACATTGGTATAAATATTATATAAATAACCTTTTAGCTTTCAATTCTTGTTTCTTTTATTTTGTAAAACAATATTTACGGACTATTATTTTTTGCGTGATGAAAACACAACGGTTAGTCAACTACAAATAAAGATATGAATATCCCTGGTTGAGTTTACTGACCTTTTTATTCTCACTTTAGCGTTGCAATTTCTCACCACTTGCTGGAAAGTTTAAAAATTGTTTATTTATTACAATTTTTTACGTCTATTAACCAAAATTATTGAATAAATAATTTGAATTAACAACAAAATAGCCATATTTCATACTTCCAGCTCTCTCCGTAAGGAATTTCAAATCAATTTGACATAATTTAATTAATAGTTAATAATTATTTATTGATATGATCGATGAATTATTTATTGTATAAAATTATAAGATTTTTAAGCAAAAATCTAGTTAGATGAAATAAGAATTCGTTATAAGGGAGTGAATTTAAGTCTATATAATATAATTTCCCATGTAGTTCAAATTACAAAGTAGGCCCTATAGAACATAAATTTTAACTAGGCGAATGGTCTGTGCATATTGCATATTGATTTTTAGCGCATTAAATCATTAAAGTGAAGCATCGTCAAAAATTCTTGGATGGGTGATCTTTTCAAAAAAATATATATTTTTGCACCCACGGCTTGGAATAAATTTACCCCAAGCATTGTAATTATTTGCATGTTGTTTTTCCAAATAGATTTTCCACAGTTCCCTCAGTCAAATCCCAGCAAAATTCTGAGCCACGTGATATACAAATAATTATCTTTTCTCACTCCCGTCTACCTACCCAATCTGGCGAAATACAAGATAATCGTAATATAGTGCAATTGGTGGAAGAGTTTTTCCCTGCAAGCGCCGTTTAAACCAATATTAAAAAATTTTCCACGGTGTCCTCAGTCACATTAATCTACACACAATTCTTGGACGTGTAACAGGCCATATAACCACTTCCCATTTCACTCCATTCGTATTGAATCCCTATACTGCTAGAAGCTCATTGTAGTGTAATTCACGAAAGAAAAAAACTATTTCCTTAAGCCGGTATTACACGATACAATTTTTCTAATTATTGTATACCATTTTTCCTTACAAGAAAACTTAATCTCCATTTGTTTGTATGGAGAGAAAATTTTCTTGCAAAGAAAACTTGTATGCAATAGTTAGAAAAATTGTGTTGTGTAATACCGGCTTTAGGCTTTAGGCCGGTATTACACGATACAATTTTGCATAAAATTTTTCCTTGCAAGAAAATTTCATCTCCATACAAACAAATGGAGTTAAAGTTTTCTTGAAAGGAAAAATTGTATACAATAATTAGACAAATTTATCGTGTAATACCGACTTTACAAGTACCATATTAAACCGCCATTACATAGTCATACCTAAGGGGGTCAGTCTAAGTGTGACAGTGCAATGATAAAGGTGTTTGGTGGACCGTAATAAAACACAAACGCTGCTAGACGAACTGGTAATGCCCGTTGGCTGAAAGTAGGCAGAGAATGCTGCGGGCCCTCTCTTTCGATCAATAATCCCTCTCAAGAAACTTTTGGCTCTATATACTAAATTCCAAGGCATAATAGATTGTGAATGTATAGTAATAGATTGAAATGGATAATCGTAAATAAGTCTATCGTAAAAATTTACCCAATATAAATCAATAGTCCGTCACCATGCTTTTTTGTCCGCAAATGTCGTGCATATAGTCCATGTTCTTTTTATTTCTTTATTCCATAAATGAAAATTATTAATTCTAAAAATCCTTAATAATTTAAAAATTATAGTAAAACAAAGAGTAAATAAGTAAAAGAATCCTACACATCTTCAGCGATATTTTTATGTATAATTAAATTTTCCCCTGTACCATTTGCAATTTCAATAAAATAAAAGAGAACATCCATACATTTATTTAATATAATTTAATAAACAAAACTAATTGGCGCTGTTATGGCGACCGTCGCCACAACAGAAAATGTCGCAATAACAGTCTGTTAAATAGAACTTTGTCACCACAACGGGGCATGATACTAAACCTAGGAAAGGTGTACACTATTCTTATCTTACATGCAGTGCATATGCCGACAACCAAACTAAGAACTTAAATTTTAGTAATATTAATTATATTATAAAAGCTAAAAAATAAACAAATTAAAAATAATAAATAACTTTTTTTAAATATTTATTTGTTTTGTTTTTTTTGCTTAATTTTGCATGAAGTAACAACAAATATTTAAAAAAAATTATTTATTTATTTTTTAAATAAAATTATTGTGGTAAAATTTTATGACGCGTAAGTTTATAATCATAAGATGCTTGTAGGTTGATTATCTTGGATTATAAAATTTTGATTCATAGATGTTGCACCACAAATAAATTTAATAATTTTAATATACATAGTTTTAAGCAGCTACAAAATAGGTGAAAAATGCTAAACCCCCACGCAATACCTTTGAATCGTAATAAAAAGTTAACAAATATGGCAGTTATATAAGCTGGACGAAAAATTCTAAATTTATAACAAAGTTAATTAAAGGTAATTGTTTTCGTAGTAATAAAATTAAAACAAGAAAATCTCTATGTGACCTTGGTTTTGATCAAACCTTGGAGATTCGATCACGATAAATGGAGATGGAGGAAGACAGTATATATACCTCTTGAAGTCGATTGACTTGGAATGATGGTTTCAAATATATCCCAACAAAACTCCATCAGACAGTAAACAGAAAAGTATCGACTCTGAATGGAGACGTTTCTTGAAGAAACTGTCTGCAGAAAATTTAGCATCGTCTGAAGAAAGAAACCAATTAATTTTATTTGGGAGTTTCATTTGTCCAGTTTTTATTTTAAACGCAGTTAATTTAACCGAATAATTCGAATTTTTCAAAATTAAAATTTAATATTAATCATAGGCTGTACAATATGGACGTCAATTGTAACATTAAATAATTCAAATTTTCTTCTTTAAAATTGAATAATTTTAATCTAATCTGATGCATATTACCTAAATAATATTTAAAATTGTTTTCTATAATATTACTATAATTTATTATTTCATGTTGATTTCCATGATTTCTATCAACACATCGATTCATAAATATACATTAAAGTAGATAGAACATTACAAATTCTTTCGATAACTACACCTAAAATTTTTACCACTTATCCCCCTTGGGCCAATTAGAATTATCAAATAAAATTCATGGGGGGTAACGCAATAATATTTTGAGATAATCAAGCTTTTGTTCCCAATTTAATTAACATGTAAAACTGATATTTTTCGAGGAAATTTTGCAGAAAAGTGCTTATAGCTCGAAATCCTGTTCGATATTGATAATTTTTTTTTCGGAATGTATTAGTAAAAACTCTAAGCTTTGAATTGCAAACTACCGCTATAGGGCCAACGGAATATTATTTTTTGCTAATCAACTTTGAAGATGACAATCTGAGAGCAGCCCATGATAAACTTGGACTTCACGGCATCCATCTTGAAAATGTACAAAATTTAAAAATATTACGCAATGGAAAAAATTTAAATGAGAAAACTGAGGTGACAGTTCTCTTCTAAATTTAATTTTCTTATTTGACAAATATAAATCAACATTTTTTAAATAAATTATAATGCTTGAAATGTGAAGTTAAAAAACTTGACTGCTAAGCAGGTTTCATAATTTACAAATTAACCGAATAGCTGATATGTTCAAGTTACCAATCAACAATACCAACACGAATCAAAATTGCAGTTGTGCAATACATTATTCAATTGCCAATTTTGTAAATATATATAACATTGTATTAAAATTTTATTTTGGAAATCAATTTAAAAAATTAATTTTAATAAATATCAATATCTTAATTTAATTAAAAAATAAAAACAAATTAAATGTCAAATTTGTTTTTTAATAATCTTAAATATTTTCTTCAATCCTCTGAGAAAATGAAGAACAGTATTTCAACAGTTTCTATTTATTTTATCGTGCTCGTTCAATGACACAATTCATACTAATTATAACGAAAGTTTTTTTTACGAACTGAAGTAAACTCTACTTAAAAATGTAACAGAAATGGATATGGCAGCCAAAGGTCAATTTCAGGTGGGCCAGAGAGAGAGAGAGAGAGAGAGAGAAAAGAAATAGGGCAGCTATTATGTTCATGTTAAATTCAAAGAAAGAAACGGAACTCCCGACAAAAATACAGGGACAGGATTATATACTGGAAGGATGGCCTGTATATAGAACGTCGAATTCAGCTGAACCTCGATCCTCGACAATTTTCGTCGACTTTCGGGAAAGTCCGTCAAATGAGCCGCGTGTTCGAGCAGTCTGTGTCGTGACGTATTGTAGCGCTGGCGGTTTAAATGACACCTTTCCTATTAACACCTTTAATAGGATAGCCAATAAAATGCACCGAAGTCAGCGTCGTGATAGGGAGTTCCAACATGGCGTTCCAACACAGCAAAAGCGGCCAGTTTGAAGTTAGCCCCGGTATGATTAGGAGGGTATCGCAATGTTGAGATCTGAAGGATTTGGGTGTGAGCCTGCCTGGAGCCACCGTCAGTACAGATCTTGGTGGTAGTACCGAGCAGTGTGGCACGATTGCTTAAATGTCGGACTTGTAATCTGGATCGTCTGCAGACCATGCTGGGTTCACCGCTGACTGCATGCAGTTTGGGAGCGTTCACGAGTGCCTTTGCACCAGGTGGCCTCAGCGTGCAAGTCAAACACTGTATCGGGAGGTGCTAAAGTTCAATTTGGTGTCATCTGCCTTGATGATGGTTTTCTGTTGTTTCCCATTGTTACTCCCAGGCGAATACCGGGGCAGTTTCTAACACAAAGCCACACTCCTTTCCTATCCTATAATATTATTAAGTTTGAATTCTCAAAATAATATATGCTGTAGTAAGCTAACATTGTAAATAAAAAAAATGCTCCTCCATATAAACATCCGTACCATCCCCCCTTTCTATAATCTTTGAATGACCTCCCTCTAACCTTCCCTGGAGAACCCTCTCGGTTCATGGCTGGCACCAAGCAGCAGTAGCAGCCCGGCGGCACAAGCCGAAGTACGTGATGGAAATTCCTTATTGACCTAGCCAACAACGCCTACATCAAATACCCACCACTATCTTGGAAATTCCAAGCTGAGACTTTTTAATTGTTTTATCACTTGTGTAATCATTTTTTATAATGTGGGTTTATAAAAAAAAAATGTTGACAAGTAATATTAGATGGGCGAGAATTCATACGTGTGGTATTAAATGAATTTAAGAAATTATAATTTATAATAGGAAAAATCTAAATGGTTTTATGACATAACTGTCAAATTAATGTTATGTAGGAGTATTATAAACGCCCAATAGTTTAATTTAATGATCAATCTTGTTTAAGGTAAATACTATTTAAATATAATATTATTTTGTAGTGTATAATAAAATCAAACAAAGTTGACTTTTTTATTATAAAGGTAGAGATAACACGCCCAATGTTTATAAAAATCCTATTCATAAAAATTATGAAAAAAATAGAATGTTCTCTTTAACATACCTTACCAGTAGGTAAAATAACAGGTATAAAAAAACGAGCTAGTTTTCGAGTTATTAATTTTTAAAGTTGACTAATTTAACATAGAGAAATGGAAATTCCATGTTAAATTAGTCAACTTTAAAAATTAATAACTCGAAAACTAGCTCGTTTTTGTATACCTGATATTTTACCTACTGATAAGGTATGTTAAGGAGAACATTCTAAAATTTTTTCATAATTTTTATGAATGGGATTTTTTCTAACATTGGGCGTGTTATCTTATTACTCTCTTAAATTACAATTTATTGATTTTTCATATCAAACAATAGACAAGCACTTTCTAATTACTCCGATCCGAGGATTTTTTTTTTCTTAATATTCACCCATTTTTTATTACTACATTAGGCGTTGTTTAATTCTGGTGATCAAATAGGGAATTAAATTTGAGCAGAGTATTATAAAATTGAGTTAAAAGTAACAGAAGTCTATTATGTTGTGACACATGGATGTTTATTCGTTTATGTAATTTAGCTACAAGCTTACAATGGGGAATTCTCTTGCATTTATTTTAATTTTTTTTCAGATGCTCTATGCCTTGAAACTAAATGTCCCAAAACAAAAAAGTTTCAATTTTCAAAATTGGAGACGTGGGAATTTTTTTAAAATCTTCCTTCTTTTGAATTTAGCGCCAAAACGTGACGTAGAAACTGCCGAAACTGCCTAGCTGCCTAGCAGCGCGAATTTTCCCTGCAATAAATTTATATTTTTGATTATCACTCTTAAAGTAAACTGATATTAGGGAAAAAACTACTGATACTAGGGTAGAAAAACCCACTGATTATAATCGTGTTACTAAAATTTATAGCCAATCACTCCTTGACGCTCAAACTATGATATCAGGCAGTTGTTGTGTGTAAACTAGGGAGTTTCTACGTCACAGTTTTCAGGTTTGCGCGCAGGTTGCATACTTTGCCCCTATTCTAATAATCCCTTCAGAGTCCCCAAATTTTGAGTTAAAAAACTTGAAACTTAAGTCAAACTTATTGTTAATATGTACCCTATCATGATATAGTAGTTAAATTAAAATTTGAGTCGTAAGAGAATTCCCCATTGCTTGCATAATTAATTTGTATAAATAATTTTTTTCAAAAACAAAAAAGTTAATCAATATTTTTATTTAAAAATATAATTTAATTGTAAATTTAAATTTTTTATTTTTTAAATAATTTTTTAATTTAAAAATTATAATTTATTTTAAGTGAATAAAAATATAAAATTAATGTATTAATTTTTATTAAAAACTAATTATATCTAATATCTAATTTTAACAATATAATAGTGAAATTAAATGAAAAAATTTGAATTTAAAAACTAGATAAATAAACAAAAATACATTATCTCAAAAGTTTTGCCTTGTTAGTGAATGCATATCAAGTTAATAATTAAATTTCCAATTTAATAAACTACTTTATCATAGTACAGAGAGTCTTAATTAAAGTTGGCGAGAGCACTCTGCGAGTGAATTAATGACTCGTTCCATTATCACACTTGCCAGCACTCACGCTCAAACATTGATTTTTAAAACACTCCCTTTCGCTTCATATTAATAGTAAAATAATTATCAATTTTATCTTCCAACACCTCGAATTAATATATTATGGTGAAACATAAACCAGGTGAATTTCTACGTTTTTTAAATATCGATTAGGATATAAGTTCATCTTAATTAAATAATACTAGATGCGCAAAATAATGTAAATAATTAGGAAGTTTGTTGTTTTTTAACAAGATATTTTAGAAAAAAATCATTTTTAAAACATTATTTTATGAAATATATTAATTTTAAAAAAAATTCTATATGAATTGTATTAAATTTAAAAGTTCTATTTAATTTAAATAATTAAATTTAATTACAACATAGAACAAAAAAATATATATTTTGTTTGTAATTATTATAAAAATTATAAATATTCGAATAACACGACATAATTCTAATTAAAGAAATAAGAATGTGTTGATTTACTTTACGCTATTCAAGAAAACAATCGCTTAAACATTTAAACAAGTGGATTCGTGGACAATACATCAACTAATATATTTTCAACTCCAAATAATATTATAAATGCATATTATACCAATGGTTGACAGGTATTGCCAAAGTATCGCATTATGATGTGTTTACATTGTTGACCAATCAAAGAGTAATAAAATTACTACATGAATTATGTCTATAGCAACTGAATGCTCATAAAACAAAATCGATTGTTATGAAAAAATTCAGGGGGACCGTCATCTGAAAAGAGCTCAATGTTGGGAAGTTATCACCTCCATAAGACTCAATGTTAAACTTCTACTTAATTTTTTACAAGACTGCCCTGCAGATAGATCCAATCAACCTACTGATGACATTATGACAAGTTCCCTGCAAATATTATAAAATTTAAGGGACCCATTCATTTGAGACTATCTCAAAATAAGTTACAATGTAACTCCAAATATTGGAATTATTTTTTTTTTGTTTTTTTATTTATTTGTGGATTATCAACATTAATTATGTTTTAATTAAAAAGTTTTGAGGTGCTTTATAATACAATAGAAAAGAGATAATGAAATTATGGTTATTTTATTACAATGGAGTATCGACCTAAATTTTTTTATTGCAGAAATGAATAGAGCGTGCAAAGTTATGCTACCCTGATTTTTTTTAAAGATTTTTTAGAGCCCAGGAACTTTTTTTAAAAAATTATTGAAAGTCCTTTTTGTGACGTCACGAGGCGGCAAGTCCTATCTTTTTCTTAAGGAATGGCGCCTCGTGACGTCACAAAAAGAACTTTCATTAATTTTTTAAAAATATTTCCCGAGCTCTAAAAAATTTGAAAAAAATCAAGGTATCATAACTTTGCACGCTCTATCCATTTCTGCAATAAAAAAAAATTGAGGTCGATACTCCATATTAATCAAATTAATAATAGCCAACTTAAATTTACATTGTTGTTGATTTCAGCCTGACGGAGCACGTGGGGCTTTGTTCAGCCTTAGTTCCAGACGACAACCGGACGCGTACCTTTCTCTGGAGCTTGGTGGTAGCGACACTTTACGTCTGGTCCACTCCAACCACGGCACATCACGATCTGTCAATATTCCTGCAAGCCTAGCGGACGGACAGTGGCATTGGCTAGCTATTAGGTACGTAGAAACTTTTGTCTTGGGGAGTACCTTTGTCTACAATTAGAAAATAGAGACACTTTACCTCGGGTGCACTCCAAACACGGGACATCACTTGAACTTTTTGGGAAATTTATTTAAGCCGGTATTACACCATACAATTTTTCTAACTATTGCATACAATTTTTCCTTACAACTCCATTTGTTTGTATGGAGATAAAATTTTCTGGAAAGGAAAATTGTATGCAAAATTGTATCGAGTAATACCGCGGCTTTAGACTGGGTGCTCCCCCAAAATTGCAAATCTGCATCTTTTTTAATACGTTCACATGATGGTGTTTAATACGTATCCGTTGACGACGCCTCATAAGAATAACATTATCCGTCGTCAACGAATACGTATTACACACCGTCATGTGAAAATATTGGTTGTCTCGTAGAGCTGAGGTTTCAGTAAATAAAACAAGTAAATTTAATAATCACGGGAATTAAGGGTACGATAATCCTAAATGAATCTTCTTCACTTAAAACATGTCGAGAATTGCAAAACCATATTTTTGTTTCTAATATTTTAGACTTGTTTCCTGCTCCGCGGTAACATTATTATATATGTCAATATTATTAACTAAAGGTGTGTTTACATGTTTCAGTGTTCGAGATCACTCCGCAGTCACCGCCTACATGGACTGTATGTGGCTCAGTACCGAACTTCTACCTCACAATGCTCTGGAAACGCCGGCTGATGCTGACCTGGTCGTCGGATATCTCTTCCAGGTGAGATATGGAGAACGTACAGTCAAATTATTTTGATTTTCCTTCCGGAAGTAGCCGGAAGTGTAAAGTTTGCAGTTCTTCTATTTGTAACTCAGTTTTGAAACTTTACAGAGTGGTTTGAAGTTAATGAAACGATCGGTATGGAAATTTGGAACGATGAAACTTTAAATAGGAAGATTAGAAATCTTATACTTTTGGCTACTTCTGTGTATAGGGAATATTATGTGGGAGGTGTGGCGCAGTGCGCTTGACCGGGTCTCGTCAGATCACCGAAGTCAAGCAACGCCGCGCGTGGTTAGTAGTTGGATGGGTGACCATTTTCAACAAAGACCACGTTTCCCACCCAGGGGTAAATCGTTGCGCTTTTCCACTATGTGGTTCCCCTGGCTTTGGACCATTGCACTTCCGGTTCATTGACAAAAGCTGTAGCGTCCATCCTGGCTGAGGTTTCCACGTTTTCCTCAGCCGCAGGCAAATGCCGGGATGGATTTTCAAGGCCGTGGCCGCCCCCATTCCGGAAGAGCCCGCGAAACGCTCAAGTTAGGGTTTCGGAAGGTTCGGGGTTTCAAAGTAGTATGTAATTAGTAAATAGAAGTACCCAATAGGGTTTGATTAAAAAATAAATTATGTAAATTTTACTATTTTATCTCTGAAAGGGTAATATTTATTTTTATAAAGCCTGTTTTTTTCAATTGTAAGCGTGCCTTTAATCCAGTCTTTTTATAGTCTTATAATTCAATCATTCTCCTCAAACCTTTAAATTAATTAAAAATGAGATGATTATTTAATATTTAGTTAACCAATATATTGTATGTTTGAGAAATTTCATAAAATTTTTAATGCAACTATAATTTTAAAACAAAATTTTTATCACAAAATTTTTAAAAATTTAATTTTACATTTAGTAATTTTGAAAATCTGTCGCAAATTCTAATTTATATTAGAAAAAATATAAAAATAAAAATATATACACAATAATTTTTTTAAAAATATTAAATAAATAAAAGCAACCAATTAGAACGGGAATATGTAGAAATTTTTCCAATACGGCAAACTGTTCCAAGGAAGAATTATGTCCTTTATAAATTGAGGGTGTGAATTAAATTACCAATTAATGAAAACTATTGAAAGAACCGTTCATTTGTATAAACTCCCTAATTGAGAGCTGCATTAGTGCAAAATTAACTTCGGAAGCAGAGGCTCTATTTTTTTTTGAGGAGGGGGGGGGGGGGGGAGGACTTTACATAATTTCCAACATTTTTTTTACTATTTTCATGGCTTTCATACCCCAGAAAGTGCTAGATACTATACAAGACCCTTTTCACCTTTGACGAGAAAATTATTAGTCCACATGGCATTTCAACCAAATTTAATGAAATATCTTATGATAAAAATGTTGAAATATGGATAACTTGTCTAAATCTCGTCATAAGATTTATCTTGTGGTCCCTTCTTAACAATGGACAATTTGCATGACATTTTTTTATTGCAGAAATGGATAGAGGGGGCAAAGTTATGCTACTCTGAATTTTTTCAGATTTTTTAGAGACCGGGAACTATTTTTAAAAAATTATTGAAAGTCGATTTTATGACGTCACGAGGAGTCTGTCCTTAAGAAAAGATTAGGCGCTAAATGCCCGTGACGTCATAAAACTGACTTTCAATAATTTTTTCAAAATAGTTACCGCTCTCAAAAAAATCTGAAAAAATTCAGAGGAGCATAATTTGGTACCCTCTATCCATTTCTGCAATAAAAAAATGTCATGCAAATTGTCCATTGAATTTTGTTTACAGGGAGACCTGGAGCAACTTCTCGTGAGCCCCGACCCCGAGGCGGTCACTCAACAATGCTCGCACACCCAAGCAGTGATGCCACCTGAAGAAAACAGACCCACATTGACCACAGTTAGGACCATCGGGGACTACGGCAAACCTTATGGTGAGAGAAGAAAAATCACCCCTTAATATCAGTTACTTAAGGGTAAGGTAACACGCCCAGTGTTAAAAAAATTCCCACGCGTGAGAATTATATTAAACATATTTTAAAATGTTCTCCTCTACATACCCTAGAGGGTGCTAGTTAAAATATCAGGTATACAAATGGATTCAGTTCTTGAGTTATTAATTTTTAAATTTGACGTAGAAGTTCAATTTCTCCATGTTAAATTACTACAAAATTAGATGACTTTAAAAATTAATAACTCAAAAACTAACTTGAATTTGTATACCTATAATATAATATTTTAGCTACTGGTAGGGTATGTAGAGGAAAACATTTTAAGATGTGTTTCATAATTCTCATTTGTGGGAATTTTTTTAAACATTGGGCGTCTTACCTTACCCTTAATATAATGACTTCAGAAATTTTGTTGTGTTGGTAAATTAATCATAGAGTTAATAAATTAATATATAGAGCAAAATAATATTCTAGACTCAGTAGATATTTTCTTCTTTATTACAAGGATATAATAGACTAGCTCCTATAAGGTTGGAGCTCGAGGCGGGGTATTTTGTAGAGATAAGGTAGGGAACGGATGATGGCCACGACTTTATACGCGTCCCAGCATTTGCTGAGGTGAGACTGAGGGAACCGTGGAAAACTTCAGTCAAGACGGACACCTCTACTTTTTCTCAATGGACCAAAGCGATGTCCAAAGCCTGGGGAACCACACACAAGTACATCACTGTACTGGGTGGAAAGTGAGACGAATTTACCCCAGGGAGGGAGCAACGTAATTTTTACTTGAAACGGTTACCCATCCAAGTACTAAACACGCTCGATGTAACTTGACTTCGGTAATCTAATGAAAATTGGTCAATACATTGCGCTATACGTTCAAACCTCTCTCAACGCATGCCAATCAAGTGTCTGTCTTATTTTGGCTTTAAGGGGGGACGCACACTGGCTTCGTATCGCATCGTATGGTATCGTATGACTTCGTATGATAAAAAATTAGAACCGGTTCTAAATTAGAAACGTACGATCGAATGCGATACGATACAAAGCTGTGTGCGCTCGTACACCTGATCGCATAGGTTATTATTTTTTTATCATATATATACGCTGTAAAATAATGCGATTCTGTATGAGACAGCCCTAAAGGTACATTTCCATGAAGCGATGTCAAGCGGGGCATGGCGGGGCGAGAAAAGCGCACTTGCTTCAATCTCGTATAGCGGCTATGTTGGCGATAAAATTCGGCGAGGAAATTCCGTGTCTCTGATTGGCTGCGGCACGCGGCACGCGATTTTCTCGCTTTCCCCGCTCCATGGAAATACACCTTAACAGTACCTTATATTATGTTACAGATATTGAATGGACCCCATGGAGTAGTTGTAATTCGAGCTGCAGTGAAGTAGGAATACAATCTCGCCACTCCAGATGTGTGGACCGACCTAATAACGACGCTTCTGAACTGGAACTTTGCATCGAGAGTGGCGGAGAAGTTACTCAAAGTCGAGAATGTGTTGGAACATGTCACAAACAACGTACATGTCATTGTTTAAATGGAGGAATATGTCATAAGAAACATCATTGTCATTGTCCACCTGAATATATGGGACGTAAATGTCAATTAAAACGTCCGAATAAAAATAATTTAATACATAATTGTACATGTTTACATGGTAATTGTATTAATTATAAATGTATTTGTTTTAAAGGATATAAAGGTACTAAATGTGACATTAAGATTACAGATGGTAAAATTTGTAAAGATAATTGTATGAATGGTGGATCATGTGTTGATGGTTTATGTTATTGTACTCCAGGATTTTCAGGACCTACTTGTTCTAAACCAAGGTGTGATACAGCTTGTCAGAATGGAGGAACTTGTTTGGGACCAGATAGATGTCTTTGCAAGCCGGAGTATACTGGAGCATACTGCGAGCAAAGGTGAGATGATTATTTAATTTTCAGCATAGGGCTTTCCCATGGAGAGACAAACTGAAAACTTTTAAATTAAAAAAAATCGGCTACACTCTCAGAAATAGGTGTTTCACAAAGTGTTTCAGAAAGTTTTAAAGTGTTTCAAAATTGCCCCCTTAGTTAAGACACATTAAGTGTTTCAAAAAGTGACATTTGAAACACTTAATTTGTTTATGAAACACGTTAAGTGTTTCTGAAACAATTTCTGAAACACGAGATGTGTCTTAACTAAGGGGGCATTTTTTGAAACACTTTAGGCGTTTCTGAAACACTTTGTGAAACACCTCTATTTATGAGATTAGGTAAATTGTTTTAAGCTTAAGCACTAATATCTGACTCTCAAAAGAATTTCAGAAATTTTGTCAATTTGCTAAGGTTTACGTGTTAATCAAACGGAGCTAAAAAAAACAGCTGATCGAACATATTTCTGCCTTAAGGGTAAGGTAACGCCACCAATGTTAAAAAAAATCCCTCTCACAAAAATTCTGAAAAAAAATTCAAATGTTCTCCTCTACACCCCCTACCAGTACCTAAAATATCAGGTATACAAATACGATCTAGTTTTTGAGTTATGAATTTTTAAAGTTGACTAATTTAACATGGGAGTTTCATTTCTCCATGTTAAAGTAGTCAACTTTAAAATTTTATAACTCAAAAACTAGATCGTATTTGTATACCTGATATTTTAGGTACTGATAGGGGGTGTAGAGGAGAACATTTTAATTTTTTTTCAGAATTTTTGTGAGAGGGATTTTTTTTAACATTGGTGGCGTTACCTTACCCTTAATCCAAGAAGCCATCCATGGTTTATCCTGGCATTTTATGTTTTTTATAGCCAGGAATCGTATTAATTCCACAGACAGATAGAATGAATGATCGGTAGTGTCTGTCTATATGAACTCCATATACACTTAAATACATCATAATGTCTAAACTTCGTAGATATTTCAGAACTAAAATTAAGAGAACAACTATAAAAAATAGCTTTTAGTAATTTTTTTATTATTTAATCTGTTATAAATTCATACATGTTAGAGGGATAAGAGTGATTTTTAAGGGCATTGAGTGTAGCACCGGTAGTTGGCAACACTGACGTATCTTCACCATGTTAATTTTTTATCATTGCTCCTCGGAGTAATTTTTATGCTAGAGCTAAGCTGATTGCTGTAGTATCAAGATAATTAGTAGCCCAAGTGCACAATTTGGCTAAATAAAGCCTGATTTAAAGAAAAGTATTTTTAGTAATTTTTTAAATTTACATGCATTTTTCTAAAATATAAAAAAATACTTTTCTTTAAATCAGGCTTTATTTAGCCAAATTGTGCACTTGGGCTACTAATTATCTTGATACTACAGCAATCAGCTTAGCTCTAGCATAAAAATTACTCTGAGGAGCAAGGATAAAAAATTAACATGGTGAAGATACGTCAGTGTTGCCAACTACCGGTGCTACACCCAATGCCCTTAAAGGCCCTATGACCATTTCACAGTTTTAAGTCCACAGTTAGTATTGCCTCAGTATGATACGGCTGCATAAAAAAAATTGTTCCAGCAGCAATAATATCAGACATAATAGCCGATGAAAAGGCCCCTGTGACGTCATTTGTACCCAGTCTGCGGCGACGGTATAGGGAAATCCCTGCAAAAGATAGGTTCACTCCAGCTGCAACCACGGACATAATTTTAATTCTGGAATGTTGAAATTTTACCAGGGCAGTCTTGATAGTATTTGTCAAATATCCTGAAAGAATTTTGTTGGTGACATTCACGCAGACTGACTTATTGCAGTGGCAAGAATAGAAAAATATTACATAGGAAAACAATGTTAAATTTTTGGCTTATCTTGCTACGGCAATAAATCAGTCTGCGTGAATGTCACCAGCAAAATTCTTTCAGGATATTTGACAAATACTATCAAGACTGCCCTGGTAAAATTTCAATATTCCAGAATTAAAATTATGTCCGTGGTTGCAGCTGGAGTGAAACTATCTTTTGCAGGGATTTCCCTATACCGTCGCCGCAGACTGGGTACAAATGACGTCACAGGGGCCTTTTCATCGGCTATTATGTCTGATATTATTGCTGCTGGAACAATTTTATATGCAGCCGTATCATACTGAGGCAATACGAACTGTGGACTTAATACTGTGAAATGGTCATAGGGCCTAATGCCTAATACTTCATTATTCGGTTACTTCAAAAATTCTCAACTCTTAACAATAAAAAACGCCTGCAACATTTCAAGAATCTTGATAAATCAATGTCACTGATATGCTATTAATATTTATAATTTATTTTGCATATTATAATAAGTATCTTTCTTTTACAAAAAGCAAAAATAAAAATAAAGTGAAATTTATAGCAAAAAATATATATATTTTTATTATTAATGTATATGTTTAATAAAATATTGATAAATTATTTCTATATTTTTTGTTTTCATTGTAAATTTCCAAATAATTAACTAAAGTATGAGATTATTATTTAAATTTTTACGACGAAATGCACACAGTGCATATATATCGTATTTTATACATATATTCTTATTAATATAGGTTTAAATAATTCATAATTATATGAACAAAAATAAACAATAATATACAAATGTTAGGAAATTGACAATTTTTCTTATTTTCTCTTTAAGAAAAATTTTTTCACATCAATTTTTTAGTATGAATCAAGTCAATTAAGTGTTATAAAACAGTAAAAAATTCATTTTGATTTGCATTTTGAAATAAGAATAAGATATTATTACAACCCCTCTAAAACACTGTCTATATTTTAAACATTTCCTTGTTGTTCCAGGTTATGTCCAGAGCCAAGCGACCGCTCCAAACGTCAGCTGTTCTTGCCACGCTTCACACCCCTCGTCCCCTTGGCTTGTCCTTAACTTCAATAACGTCTAGTCGGGTGAACCAGAGATCATGTAAAATAAGAATACACAAAACATGGTTTAGAAAATTGATGTGTACTAAGGATGCTGCAATTTTTAGAAAGCCGATTTTTATATCGTAATTGAATTCCCAGGTGATTATTATCTGATTTTGCAAGTGTCGTCCCATATAAAAAATTCTATATATTAATATTATGTTTCCTTTTGGTCTAGCAGATCCATGACAATCCTGCTAAGATTTTGATTCAAAGAAAAATCGTAGAAACATTTTTCTCTTGCAATTAAGACCCAAAGAGGGAAAATTTCTTTCAGTTTACGATTTGGGTATATATATTATATTAAGTTAATTTTTATCATAAATATATGTATATATAAAAAAAACTCGACATTAACTTTCCTGGCATTTTAAAGCATATTTTCTTTTTAGAATTAAATGAATGTTCAATTCAAATTCAGAAAACCCTCGATTTTCGATCTCCATGTTAATATTTTTATCAGGCATACTGAGAAAAGATTAAAAATTAGAAAATTATCTCGACGGGGAACAATTAAAGCCTCTATTGACAATATTGTCCTGCTTGGAAGGTAATGCTCTCAATGAAAAAAAAAATCTCTTCTTAAAATTAAGTATTAATTATTGTTGAAATATTTCTGTAATTAGCATAATTAACATATTGCATGATCTCTGTACTAGCGGAAGAAATTAAATTGAATGAATATTACAAGTTATCAAAATTATATTATCAAAGATATGAAGATCTATTGAAATACAACGCTGTTACAGAATTGCTGTTAATTTTTAATGTTTATATTATAATTGTGTGTATAAATATTATGATAGTGTCTACATGGGGAAAAATCTTTTTAATTAAATAAGAATACGTTAGCACGTTATGTTTGTATATATATAATACAAATTGCAAAAAATTACTGCTGCAATGGATTTTCTTACCAATTTTTTATTTGAAATGTTTTAATAAAATTATTATTTGAAAATTAATAATGGAGATAATTATGTTATTATATAAGAGTTGACGAAATTTAAGTATTAATAAATATATTCCAATTATTTATCCTTATCAACACTCTTGTATATATGAACCGGCCATTACAAGATAATTAACTGTATCGTTATTATTTCAAACAGTAATAATTTGGGTATTGTGTAATATACAAATAAAAAATTTAAAATGCTAATTTCAATATTGTAAAAAACAATTTATCGTTTCTAATTTATTTTTTAATAAATTAATTATGAAAGTAAAAAATAAAATAAGAAGTAATATTCGATTCTCGTCAGTCCGTATTTGTAAAATATAAACGTCCGCTTGATTATGATATAATAATAAATGTGAATTTGTAGCGCTTTTCTATAGAATATAACTTAATATTACTATTTAATGTTGATGTAAATATTATATTATATAATGTTCAAATACAAATATTAATTAATTGTTTTCAAAATATATAGAGAGAAATTAAGCGAAAGAAAATCATGAATTACAAATTTCGTCCAAAGAAATTAAATTATATTGGAATGATTTTAATTTTGTATACAAAATGATATTGAAGTAAAGGAAGTTTTTTTTTTATAATTAAAGAAATCGATCAAATTAGGATTTCATTCAATATATGATTGATTAGTTACAATATGAATAAAAAATTTAACAATAATTATGAAAATATTAGTAAATTAGAAGCCTCCCTCCAGTATACTATATAATTAGAACTTAATTGTATAAAAAAAATCGATGTTCAAATAAAAAATTATTTGCAATAATGGCTTTTTATAATACAAGGTTCGTTCAATTAAATTAATAATATTACGATCGATATGCTAATTAGGTATAAAAATGTAATGTCCAAATGCTTCCATATATAATTAAAGCACCAATAATAAGGATTAATAATAATGTTTTGTTTTGGTCATGGGCTATATAAACTCCCTGCATATACTTAGTACTGTTAAGTGTGGTATATTAATATGATGTAATAAACAAGTAATTATCTATTGGCCATCAATAAATATAATTTTTAAATTGCAAGTAAGCAATGGACAACATACATGAAAAAATTTTATTGCAGAAATGAATAGAGGGTACCAAATTATGCTACTCTGAATTTTTTCTCAGATTTTCCAAAGACCCCGAACCATTTTTAAATAATTATTGAAAGTCCTGTGATTTCAGTTGACACCCCTGATTCCTTAATAAAAAGGATAGAGACTCGACGCCTATTGACGCCTCCAGGGGGCGTGGCCGCACTTTCAATAAGTATTTAAAAATAGTTCTGGGTCTAAAAAAAATCTGAAAAAATTCAGAGTAGCATTTAATTTGGTACCCTCTATTCATTTCTGCAATAAATTTTTTTTCATGTATGTTGTCAATTAAATAAAATATAAAATGCATGAGCGTAAACACTGTGCGTTCAAATAAAAAATAACAACACACTATGCAATAAAGGAAGTATGAAAATTGTGTGAAAGTGTAAGTCATTATTGTTCTGTATAAGAATTTAAAATATATTAATTATGTAAGTAATAATTAATATATAATTTGAACGAATCTTTCTGTAATAATATACTATTGTGCTCACTGTATGTTAAATAATTGTATAATATGTATTAGATTTAACATTATGTGTTCTTTTTTAGTAAATTAAGTAATGCAACGATAATTAAAATATATATAATAAAAATAAAAAAATATTTGTAATGCCGTATAAGTTAAGATTATAATTTTATTTATTGAGTCAAAATTACGTAAATTTGATGTATCAAGCTTTATATTTATTTTTTATCATATAGCAATTAATTCATAATAATAACCACAAGATATTACAAATTACAATATATTAAAACGTACTCATGATAATATAATAATATAAAAAATTGTTTATTACATTGATGAGTATAATAATTAAAATATACATCACCAAAGATTTTTTAATTAATTTGCCATCTTTATTGAGAATTATGTACTTAAAATTATTTCAATTGCAAGAAATAAATTAATGTAAAAAAAGAACTTTGAAAGTAAAAAAATGACATTCTGCGATTTATTTTCTCTGCATTAAGACAAAACGTTGAAAATTCCTATGATTATTATACTTAATAAATTTTATATTGTTATATTTAATTAAAATTAATTAATATTTGAATGACAATGAAACCCATTCTCCCCATTTCCAAATATTTGTTTTACTAAAATCTATTCTCTATTCCTCTTGATCTCTTTTAATTTTGAATAATTTAGCTTCAATATTATTTTGACTCAATAAATTAATAAAACGAAATAGCACAAATCGCTGTGATAGGAAAATTTACAAAAGGTCCGAAGTGTCGTACGGCGATGTAATATATTGATAATAATAATTAATTAATATGCAATATATTTAATTTGGTCCATGTTGAATAAAAGCTATACGTAAAATTTTGTAATAATGTTATTTCATATACAATATAATAATTCATATTTTGGCTTTTTAATATTCTCATTTTGTAATAAAATATTTCTTATCAATTCAATTATTATATATGTAAATGTTATTATATAATAACTCTAGATGGAAAAATTATTGTAATATGATTATTAACGAAAGATAATAAATTGAATTAGAATATTTAACTTTGTTTCAATAAGTCAAATCCTTAATCTTATAAGAACCTCACTGATCTTCCGCATTAAATTACATTTTCATTTAATTACACTAGAAGGCAACATTAATTTTATATTTACATGCAGTAATATTTGTATGAATTGTAAAGTTATCAATAATTAGAATTTGGCCACCATTAAAGAATTTAAAAATTCTTTTCTCTTAAAGAAATAATTATAATTGAAATTAAGAAAAAAAAACTTTTCAAAAAATAAATGTAATTATTAAATTTAACATGGAAGTTTGATTTTTCCATATTAATAAAGTAGACATGCAACTTTAAAAATTCGTAACTAAAAAATTAGCTCGTTTCTGTATACCTGATATTTTACTTACTGATAGAGGATGTATAGAGGAAAACATTTTAAATTTTTTCATAATTTTCATGTGTGATATTTTTTTTAACATTGGGCCGGCGTGTTACCTTACCTTACTAAGTAAAAAATATTCCCAGAAGTATATTTTCACTTGAAGCCTCTATTACTAGCTTTTTCTATACCTAAAATGGAAATTAAATTTATACAATATACTGTATAATATATATTATATGCTGGTCTTTCAAGCTTTAAATCAACCCTAATTCTGCCCTTTTCTGACCACTTTTGTTTATTTTCCAATCCTTTTAATCCATAACGAAAGAAACATTTTCATTTCCGAGCATAACGTCCTTCTTGTAATAATGAGCTATATATCTGCTATTTCAGGTGAGTGCAAATATGACTTTTATTTTATACTGATTTACAGCTCATAATTGCGCTCACCTGCAATAGCAGATAGCTCATTATTACAACAAAATCGTGGAAGCCAGATAGCTTTTATTATTACGGACGAAGGACGATAAACAAAGGCTTAAATTAACAACAGTAGATAATAAAAAATACATTTTCAATAATTAAAACATATTTATTGTTCTTGTTCATATTGTGATATCCCTTTTTTCTTGTTCTTTACATTTTATAATATTTTTATATCATATATCTAACAATAAGGGTCATTTAATGGTAACAATGCAAAATCTTTCCAACAATGACAAAATACGAGGATATTTAAAATATGGCACATGTACAGTAGTTATTAAAGTTAAAAATTGGAATATATAGGTTAGATTCTTATGTATGTATTCCAATTTTTAACTTAAGAACTGTACGTCTAGTTATTGGATTAAATAATAATTACAAACTTTTTTTCATGTGTACTTAAGCTATTATTGTCAAAACAACATTTTCTATTTATTTTGTGCAGTCATATGCAATTAATTGAGGTAAAAATCTGATAGGATGGGGGGGGGGGGGGGGATGTCACTAAAAAAAATTATGATATGAAAATAACATTGTTGTTGCTTTTTAAAAAATCAATATTACAGCTACAGTAGTTTCATTTTTATTTATTACAGTATTTCAAACCTTAGTTTAAATTTGGCCATGCAGAGTAATTCGCTAGTAATTTGTATCTTTTTCAATGTAAACCAAAACTTAACCAGAAATTAATGTTATCTGCTGTGAATTCTGTGTCAACTTATAAACGCCATAATGTACCAATCGATAGAGCTACTAAATTTACTTAAAAGAGGGCTCTGCATGGGATAAAAAAATTATTTTCTGATCTATTACAAATGCGGATACAACAAATGTGTGCTGCCTTGTTGATATATACATCACTTCCTTTTCGGAAACTATTTGCAGATGTAAACTAAGGGTTGAACTACTTTACATATCCAAAAAGGGATGATGGAAGGATAGGGGGATAGGATGAGAGCTGCAGGGGATGAACACTAGCTAGCCCCGGGAGCTCCAAGCAGCTGCCACCTCCCCATGGATCTGACGGCAGCTCGACGAACCAAACGTTTACCGTCATCTAGGGTGATCTGCAAGCCTTCCAGTACCTGAGGGCAACGTTGTGTGTTAGTAAGATGTAACAAAAAAAATAATAATAATAAAACAAATATACTTATTTTTTAAGAGGAAGGCTGATCGATGTAGTCCCATTTGATTAACATGTAAACCTTAGAAGACACACAAAAATTTTGTAATTTTTTTGAGAGCCAGATTTTAGTACCTAAAAGACACAGAAAAAATTTCAACACAATTCTTCAATGAGAATTTTTTTAATTAATTTTCTTTAAATTTTTAGCAAAGGGCTTTCCCATGAAGAACAAAACTAAAAAATTAATTCCAAAAAATTGGATAGAAGAATTGTTTTGAAAATTTTTATGTGGCTTTTAGGTGCATACTAAATTCTGTCTATTAAAAAAATTTCAGAATTTTGCGTGTCTGCTAAGATTTGCATGTTAATCAAATGGGACTACAACAATCAGCTGATCCGTGTTACCTTCTTCTTAAGATAATAGACAATCTGCAAGCATTTAAAGTACCTTGAGTTAAGTATTGTCAAGCTTCCAATTTTTTTATCAAGGGGAAAGACGCTGTGACGTCATAGTCATGTAAGGTCTTTCCTTATGCTTTCGTGTTAAATATCTGCATGACTATGACGTCACAGTATTTTGCAGCAGAGGTTTAAAAAAATCTGAAAAAAATATTGACAGTACACAACTCAAGATCCTGTATCAAAATATGCAATAAAAAATTCATGCAGGTTGTTTATTGACAATTAATATTTAATTACTCTAATGGGATTTATTTTATAAAAATTAGGATTTATCCTGCTCTTTGGTGTAGTGGTTAGTACACTTGGCTCTCGTCCGAGAGGTCCCCGGTTCAAATCCCGAGTACGGCAGACTTTTCGCAACTTGGAATGGGTGTGACTGGCTACTAGATGAAAGAGTTGGTAGGAGGAAGGCAGCTTACGGCTGTCTATACTCCGCTGGGGTGATTAAGACAGCGGAATGTTGTGTAAACAACATACGTGCCCCGCTAAGAAACGGTACTTAACTGTCTGGCGTGCAGACTGGGTATTAGGAGCCCCAGAGAGCACTGTGAACAATGTTGAAAAACAAGTTCCCCCATTGGTAACCAACCAACCATAAAAATTAGTTGCAGCATCCAGAAGGGTTTTCTTGATTCAATAATCAAGAGTGACGAGAATATTTTATTTTTTTCACACAGCTCAATAAAGGTGAAATTTTGCAGTTTTTTTAATCACTGCTTGCTACTGAGAGTACACTTTATTCAAATAAAAAATTGAGACATTTATTTTTGAAAGGAGTTTGCAGGAGAATCTAACAAAAACCTTGACAGTTTGTTACTCACGTCTTCACGTAGAGGAATAATATCAGACTGTTTGTAGTTGGCCACTTCGTAAATGCATTGTAGCGCTGCAATTCGTACTTTCTGTCAACATCAATTCACATGGTTGAGACATAAAAATTGTATAAGAAAATTGAGAAAATGTACACAACAATTACTAGAATTTTCTTAAAAATTATTTGTGCAAATTATACAAAATTATTTTTTTTCCCTTTATTTTATTTTAAAACATTTTTTTTCCAAATAATTAACTTCCATTTCAAAATATTTTGTTCACAATTTTTTATCTGATAATATTTTTAAATATTATTTGAAAATAAATAAATAAATAAATAAATAAATAAATAAATAAATAAATAAATAAATAAATAAATAAATAAATAAATAAATAAATAAATAAATAAAACAGTAATTGTTAATAACTGCAGTGTGCTGGTACCTTGAATTGTAGTACAGAAGTTATTTTAATTTATTAACTTTGATTTAAATACAGGGTACCTCGATAATGTTGTCATTCAAAAAGGAATGGGTAGAGATTTACATGGAGGCGAGTGAACTTACCTTCTTAATTTTTTTAATATTGGCCTTATGGAGGCAGCTTCCTCCCCTCCCCCCCCCCCACCCCACCATTTTTTTTCTGGGTCCATGCCTGTACTATTGTGTAATACAACTATCAATATTACGAGACAGTTAAGAAAACTACTTCAAAAACTATCTACTATATCACTAGAGTTCTGATTAAAATATTAAGACCATCGTCTCACCATTGACTTGTGCGTTGCAGCTAGTTGCAGACAGGGGGTGATGACGTCGGAAATGTGCTGCTCCAGAGCTTTGTTGGTCTCTGCTAGAAGTGGCTGTAGGCAGTTCAGGGCAACAGGAAGGGCTGGTGTGTCCCAGTGGAGCGAGCGAATGAGCACCGGAACCACCTGAATCATATAAATTATAATATAACCTCCGCCAATGAACATAATGTGGTGAAAATAATGCTAATGGTGTTGAAATTTGATGTATATGCATAATATTGAGTTACATTCGTATAATACTAGAAATAGAGATAAAATAGCCTTACAGGCGCATAACTGAAGCCTTTTAGAAAAGAGTTTTGCTTATCAGATAGCTAAAATTTGTGATTTTTTGCCAGCTAGTCTGAGAGAAATGGATAGTATAAATATATTTAAAAATGATTTAAAGAATATTCTCATTAACAAAGAAATGTATTCTGTAAAAATGATTTTTTCTAATACAAGTTGCCAGAAGATGTCTTATGTTGAGCTATATTTTAGTTTTTTCTTATTAATTTCATAAATTTTTATTTTAAAATTTATGAATGCTATATTGTTGCTTTTTTTGTTTGTGTCTTAGTTTTCCATTATTTTTTTTTACATTGACGTAATCCATGTTGTACTTGTATAACCAGTGGTTGAATAAAAATGAAATGAAATATAAAATAAAACAAGCAAATTTTCTGTCCTTTTCCTTCCAATAATTAAATTAAAATGAGGATGAAGGAAGATTTATATAATTAAGGTTCATTAGTATTCATAATCATCCATACAATTTGTAGCTTCAGAATGCAAATCACATAACTAAAAAAAATAATAATAATGGACCTTTATGATGTAGTGAGATAAAAGATAATTTTTTTTTTTTTGTAGTTACATGATTTGCATTCTAAAGAAACAAATTACAGTACATAGGAAAGGTGTGAAAAGGCAAGGTGATTTCAAGGTAATCTTTTCCTGCTCTACCTTGTTTCATTCAAGAACATAAAAACAGCAAAAAAATATTAAAACATAAAGGAGTCATTACGAATAACCTTATCTAATAATTAATCTTAGTTTTACCTTGTGTAAACATGGAAAATTAATTTAGGTTGTAATAATTCTACCAATATACGGCCTTGTCGCGTTGAATGCACCGGTTCTCGTTAGATCACCGAAGTTAAGCAACGTCGAGCAACGTTAGTACTTGGAGGGGTGACGTTGTAAAAAGTGACACTGCTGCCATCTACTGGCACATGTTGTATATACGGCGGCACAATTTATCACGGTGCTGCCATCTCTCGGAATATTTTCGAAGGAAAGTGATCTCCCCTGTAAGTTCAAATACTGCAGGCTGCACAGATCTGGTAGTAGGAGCCCAGAAGAGTGCAGGAGACCCAGCATGGTTGCAAGATAACTCTTACACACAAGGTTAAATACCTGGCCACACCCGAAAGGGTAAAATGGCGTCAAGGATATTAACTTATTAATTCTACTAGTATTAAAAATGCTAAAATTAATCCACGTGGATTAACAACATAAAATAAGGTTTTAAAGGTAATCTCACCAAATGCAGATGGCTGGCCAGCACTTCTTTGGGAACGTTGTGCATGATGTCGGCCATTGCCAGCAGAGGACCGGCGTTGTTCTCCGTGTCGGCGCTGATGTACGCAGCCTCCAACTGAGGGAGGAACTGGGAGAGTCTCTGTCGGTACAGCAGCCTGGACAAAACAAATCACTATTAATATTTCCTAAAACTTAAATTGTTATTTTAGTCATGGTGGCTCTATTTACTATGGTCCTGACACGGATAAGACCCATGTATAAGGCTTGGCCAATCAGAATGCGAATTTTTGTCACAAGAGAGCAATTAAGCCCGGTGATTGGATAAAAAGCATGGCGATGCGACTTCCCGAGCGGCCCAAATATTTGTATTTTCTTGGCCCTCAAGCGGTAGTTTCAGGAAGTTTCAATTTTTTTCTCAGTTTTTTTATAATATCAGCTTCTTAGGAAAAACATGGCGACTTCAATACGGCAGCGGAATGGCGCTTATCGTCGTCTCGATTATTATTTCTTATATTTTATTTATTGAAGAGTTATAATTGTTATAAATGTGTGTGTAACTTTTGTAAGCCTTTATTGTGACTGCAAGAACTGTATCACCACTATATAATGAAGACAAGAGATGGATTCATCCTGAAATGAACGAACGAAGTAAAAAGGTTAGTACATGACCAAAAGATCGGGACATTAGGCGTTGTTTATGTCCCGTTTTCATCAGTTTTGTTGCAGGATGTAATTTTTCGTTCTCTTGTGGCTATTCTGTGTAACCTATTAATATAGTAATTACCGATATATGCATGTTTATAGCTATTTTGTTTCGTGTTACAGCAGAAACAAGCCTGCAGCTGGCCAGGCCTGGACCCACCCATTGGATTTGCATGCCAAGGAGGAGGAAAATCTCGCCCGCGGAGTGGAAAACTCGAGCCTGGGACCATTTTGTGACAACTGTCAAATCTATTATGATGTAAAATTTCTTAAATACAAGTTATAAAAACCATTTTCTCTGTGTTCTTTTGTAAATAATCATAAAATAGTAAGCAAATCAATTAAAAAATAAACCGGAAGTGGAAGCCATTTTTATTTAGTGTAAGAAAATGAATAACGCAAAGCGCAACTTGACAAAGTTTGACCGACGTGCCACCTGGTGGTTGTTTCCGATAACATTTTCATGCGAATTGTACATATTTCGTTACATACAGAAGATGATCGGCCGTGATAAAAAGTGGAACAGTAAACGCGCGAAATTTGAAAATAGGTGATTGTGACTGCACCATAGTAAATAGAGCCACCATGATTTTAGTCATATTTTACAGTTGATGGGGGTAGGGGATGCTTTTTTGAAAAAAAAAAAAAAAAGTTAAAAATAATCTTTTGATTCATTATCAAAAAACCTGTAAATGGGGATTTGGTGATGTGTTCAAATCAATAGCTATAATAGAGTTAGTGCGCCTCGCGATGCTCATTTGTGTCGCTAAGGTCCATCTTTCCCTTGAAAATGAAGCAAAGTGTTTTTTTAACTTTTCTCGGTAATAAATTACATCAAAAATCTAAATCTTGCATAATCCATTTTGTATTTTTCAGTTTGGACCAAAGTTCCGTAAGGGAATTTTCCATAATAAAATCTTATTCTTAGTGAAAAAACAAATTTACGTTTTTTTTACATAGGTTGAATAGGAGGGTGAGAGCACCGAAAAATCAGCTGACTTGAAGCCTCTATAGTTACGGAGAAAAAATTCAAATTTTCCAACATGGAGGCTTATGGAGAAAATTTTCCCGAACACTTGAAGCCTCAATAAGGCCTAGTGCCAGATCCTTATGTCCTTATTGCATACGTGCCTTTTTGTCTGACACTCATCCTGGTTTATACTAGACTCACCTGATCACCGCATGGCACTCTGCACTCAGGAACTTGTTTTCTTCGCTTACCACCAGATGGAAGCACTCTGCAGTTGCAGCACCAAGCTCAGGATCAACCAGAAGACTGACGATCTACCAATCAAAAATTAACACAGTAAAAACTTGTTATTACGTAAAGTCAAGGGACCCCAGGAAATTAGGTTTATCGAGTATTAATTTATATCAAGTTTTTCCTATACTAAACAAAGCTTATTGAAGGGATCTCAATCTCCTTTACTCAAAATAGAGTTTTACCTAACAACAAGTTTCATAATGAGTATTTAATGACAATGCTAATGAAATTGGTTTATTGAGTACTGTATTAATTTATATCAAGTTTTTCCTATACTAGACAAAGCTTATTGAAGGGATCTCAATCTCCTTTACTCAAAATAGGGTTTTACCTAAAAACAAGTTCCATTTATAATGAGTTTTTAATGACAATGCTAATGAAATTGGTTCATTGCAATGTTGTATAAATCAAAATGTGTTTGAACAAACAATTTTGTAGTCCTCACCTTGTCCATCCACAGTCCCAGTTCGTTATAGCCTCGTAGCAGCAGAGCTCTGGCCAGCCGCATCAACAGAGTGAGGGCAGCGTGACGGTCCGACGAAACCAGAAGATCAGACACCACGCCTAGTAGAGAGGCATCATCTGGACCTGAGCAGAGGAGAAACGTGGTAAAGTTAGTCATAAATAGTGGAATATAGCAATTTGGGCAAGGCTTAAATACCTTTTGATTAAAAAAAAAAAATCATGATAGTGGAAGGAATTAAAATTTCAAATTTAATTAATAATAATTAAAAAAAAAAAAACTACTGTATTTTTAATCAGTCTTTCTAAAAATTAATAATATTTATTTATTAAACACCAGTGGTGTACATAGTGCATTTGCACTTAAGATACATTAACACTGCTTACATACATAATTTGAGAATCATAATTAAGTAAATAACAATACCAAGTACATAACTGAAATTAGTTTTCTCAACTTTCTGCATATTGCACTAGATTTTATTCTGGCTTGACAGTGGATAATGTGGTAAAGAGAACACTCTTCATTGCAGAGGTTACATATACAATTTCCATCTGGTTTGTGAAAAGAGTGATAAGACTTATTGTTACATATGAGATGATGAAAGCCATGAACTGCTAATCGAGTCATCACATGTCTGTTTTTATATTGAGGTTGCATCCATACTTCACTACTAAATACATCACAGTTATAGAAGCTTGGATCTAAAAATTAAGAGAAGGTTAAAATTTTTAGAATTATACTGTTCTTAAATATTTGGAAGAAATTTAAAATGTATTTACTGTATTTAATAAACAAAATAAAAACAAAGAATCAAACAAAAATATTAATTGATTTTTTTATTTAATCATCATAATGATGCATACTACACCCTCTACAGTGTTGACAATTCTCACCAGGTTGAGCCTTGTTGACGAGTGCAGCGGCCAGCCGAGAGCAGCAGTCTCTGACGTGAGGGTGCTCAGAGCTGACCGAGGCTTGTAGTAGACCAGACATGAGGGGCTGAAGGTTGGGGAGCTGGAGCTGTCGACGCAGGCTTGCCAACACACTGAGCGCCATCTCAGCCTGTTAAAATTGCAATAATCAACCACAAAAATTTTATTGAATCGATTGATTTAAGTTATTCAAACCTTTCTCATGTCTTTTACAGTCTAGAAAATATTTTAAAATTATTGAACGAACAGAGAAGGGTCTAAAGAGCCACTTATAAAAATAAAAGAAAAAAATAGGACTACAATGGGTGTGGTTTAATTCAAGCCTTAACTCTAACTTTTATAACTTTTTAACAGTTTAGCAATACTTCATGGTCTCTAAAAAAGTTAAAAAAAAATCAGAATGGCATAACTTTGCTCCCTCTATTCATTTCTGCAATAAAAATTAAAAAAAAAAAAAAAAATCAAAATGGAAAAAATTTGCTCCCCGTATTCATTTCTGCAATAAAAATTCAGGGAAAAAAATAGAGTGGCAAAAATTGCCCCCTCTGCAATAAAAAAATTTAAGGTCGATACTTCACTAGAAAAAAATTTATTTGTTAAAATCACAATAGGCTGTTTTTTTTTTTAAGTATACTTTTAAAGTAATTACAGTACATCATAATTACCATCTATACCGGTAATGTATTATGTATTTAGTAATGTTTAATAAAGGAAATTAGTTAGAAGATTATCAAGAATTTTTACACCACAATATGAAATAAAATGTTTGTCTCAGCTAATTATATTAAACAGATTAAATAAAACTTCTGTCAGGTGTATTTAAAAAATTAAAACATCTTTATTCATTTGGGCTTACCTTCTGTGGGGATGTGAACAGTTGTGTGTCTTTGGTGATGTCTGTTGACTCTAGAGTGTCCAATCCGAACATTGGAATGCAGGCTTGTAGGATTTGCTGCTGGTGCCTGTGGACATTCGTGCATTAAGGTAGAGATAACGCCGATCAGCTGTTCGACGAAAATTTAATGAGCCTATTTTTTTTTTAATTAAGTTTTTAGTTTGTCTCTCCATGGGAAAGTCCTATGCTGAAAATTTAAAAAAATTAATTAAAAAAATTGTCTTGTTAAATTGTTTTGAAATTTTTTCTATGGCTTTTAACACTAAAATCTGCCTCTCAAAAAAATTTCAGATTTTTTTTTTTTAATATGTTAAGGTTTACATGTTAATCAAAGGGGACTACGTCAAACAGCTGATCAGCATTATCTCTACCTTAAGGACAATAATGCTAATGCCGGGATTGATGAATTAAGTTGGTCATGGCCACAGTACAAACTATAGCATCAGTTGATAAGACTCTTTCTATCTCGGGACAAGAATACGGCAGATGAAAAAAAAAAAAAAAAAAAATGCACAGACAAAATATTGAACTCACTCTATACTAAGGTTCCTCAGAAGAACTGATACTAATGAGGCTGTGTGTGATAAGGCTTGTAAGGAATGCTGCGACATGATTGGTTCCTCAGTCAACCAATGGCTGGTCAGCTTGAGCAGAGCCCCTTGGCAGTCTGAACACAGGAATGCTTGAGCTTGGTCCGTCTCAGCTAGTTTCTGTAGACCTTTTACCTGCGAAAATAACATTGCAATCAGGTTTAGAAATAACTGCATCCATGATTTTTTTTTTTGAACATTTAGATAACTTACTGTTAGTGAAAAAATTTGTTAGTAGAGGTTCAGACATACCTTACTTCTTTTAGTTGAACTTTTTCCTCCACTTCGTTGCTTAATAAAAGCGACAGTTTCGTGAGAGAATCTTCTCACATCCTCAGGCTTGCCAAGACTAAAGCATCTCGCTCGTCTTGACGTTGTTGCTATAGCAACAAGCCTGAGGAAGTGAAGAAGATTCTTTCACGAAACTGTCGCTTTTATTAAGCAACGAAGTGGAAGAAAAAGTTCAACAAAACAAGTAAGGCATTTAGATAACTTTGAGTTATGTACACTTCTTACCTCTGAAAATTTTCCTTCTGCAGCCTTGTTAATCACCATGCCCCGTAAGAACAACACAGGGCATGGTGATTAACAAGGCTGCAGAAGGAAACTTTTCTGAGGCGAGGAGTGTAGCTCCTATTTTTCTGATTTTTGTTTTAAGGTATAACCTGAGAATTTTTCTGTCAAGGTCAAGAGGCGTGGCTACACCTGCAAATCTGACAACACTGTTACAATAGTAATGCGAATAAAAGATTAGGAGGGGGTGGTAACTACAGTCCTTCAAAACGTTGCCAAGTTTCTTAGGACATATCAGAAATGATCATCGCCACGGTTCGAAATATATGAAAACAATTCAGAAAAATAGTCCAAAAAATTAGCTTTTAATCCATGTAAAATTCTAAAAAAATTCTCGAGCCGTTTTTGTGCAATGTTGATTGAAAAATTTAACATTGAAAGGATACAAAATACACATTTTTTGAATAAATTAATTATAATTAAACCAACGGTTAAAAAAATCTTAAAAAAATCAGTAGTATTTGGACAATTGTTGTAAGTCTACCAAATTAATTTCAAGAACATCTGTCGATACGACTTTTTTCGTCCGAATATCTCAGGTTAAGCCTTAAACACCCACAAAATTGTTCTGCAAAAACAGTATGACATCATATTCATGTAATGCCTTTTCATATTCTTGTATGTTAAATGTTTGCATGACTGTGAAATATTTTGCAGTACAATTTCAAGCAGTTAAGAGGTTTAAAAAATACTGTATAGTAAAAAAATATATATATTATACTGTATGTTATACATAAAATGAGGTCCCATTTTGCAGTAAAAAATGTTTATGTAGGTTGCCCATTTTCAAATTTTCAATAAGATGTGAAAATTGAGAAAATGGAGTAACGAATTCATTTTTTTTTTTATTATTATTATTATTACAGAAATGGATAGAGGGTGCAAAGTCATGCCACTCTGACTTTTTTCAGCTTCTTTTAGAGTCCGGGAACTATTTTTAAAGAATTATAGAAAGTACAGAGAAAGTGATGCCTCTCTTAATAAAAGGATAGAACCTAAAAAAGGCATGGGTTCAAACCCGAACTCGCCAAATCTTTTTAGCAATAATTCTCGGGCTCTAAGAAATAGAAAAAATAAATAAAATAAAATAAAAAAACAGAATGGCATAACTTTACACCCTCTATCCATTTATATACAATAAAAAATTTTGAGGTTGATACTCCATTATGTCACTTCCGGAAAATATCAGGTATCAACTCTCGTTAGTCAGACTAAAACTCCAGGCATGTAATAATAATAGCTACAAGGGCTCACCGCAGACAGCTGCTGCTCAGGGTCAGTCGTGATGGCGAAGTCTAACAGTCGAGGGGCGACCCTTGACAAGAAAGGTTCGGAGACCCCCACCGCACATAGCGCAGAGATACCGAGATCTCCTACAGAACAACATTGGAGGAATAAATGCCTGGACAAAGTGACAAAGGTATCAAGGTACAATGTTGACGTGTAACGCAATTTTTATTTAAAAAAAAAAATAATAAATTCATGAATAAATAAATAAATAAATAAATAAATAAATAAACAAACAAACAATCAAATAAATAAATAAATTGATAAATAAATAAATAAATAAATAAATAAATAAATAAATAAATAAATAAATAAATAAATAAATAAATAAATAAATAAACAAATAAATAAATGAATGAACGAAAGAACAAACAAATAAATAAATAAATAAAAATATAATAAATTCTCACCTTTGTGTTGAAATAGTATCTCAAATAACTCCGCCTTTAATACTTCCTCAGGGTACATTCTAGCCAAGGTACAGAAGCAATTGATGGCAGAGGGGCTACAACACAAAGTTAATAACAATGTTAAATTTATAGATTTATAAATTTATAGAGACAGAGCAAAAAAAAAAAAAAAAAGTAATATTTATGACTTTCTACATTAAAGTCAGAAAAGCTAGATTTATTTTTATTTTATTTTATATTTTTATTTTTCAGACTAGCTCAAATATTTTATTTGAGGGAAATATTTTTTCCCTTGAATTCCAAATACAGTATACAATTAATAATTATCCAGATATTCCAGATAAAATAATCTGGCATATAATATAGCAATTATATTTTTGTATATAATTTTTCTAAACATATTTAAGGGAAGGGGGGCAATCTATTTTTTTCCTAAAAAGTACAAAATAAGGTACCCATCAAATCCCTTCCCTACATTTGAAGGTTTGACCTACCCTTGACTAAAAAACAGCTAATTGAACAATGGATAGAGGGTGCTAAATTATGCTACTCTGATTTTTTTTCAGATCTTTTAGAGCCCAGGAACTATTTTTATAAAATTATTGAAAGTACTGTACAGAGAAAGTGATGCCTCTCTTAAAGGCCTTATGAACCTTTTCACAGTATGAAGTACACGGTTAGCTTTGCTTCAGTGTGATTCGGCTGCATATTTCTTTTTGTTTCAGTGGCACAAATATCAGAGATAATAGCCGATGAAGAAGCACCTGTGACGTCACTCACGCTCATTCAGCGGCGACAATATAGGGAAATCCCTGCAAAAGATAGGTTCTCTCCCGCTGCAGCCACGGCCACAATTTTACTTTTGGAATTTTGAAACTTTACCAGGGCAGTCTTGATAGTATTTGTCAAATAGCCTGAAAGATTTTTTTGGATGACATTCATACAAACCGAGTTATTGCGGTAGCAAGATAAGCCAAAAATTTAACATTGTTTTCCTATACAACATTTTTGCTCCTCTTTCTACTGCAATAACTCGGTTTGTATGAATGTCATCAAAAAAAATCTTTCAGGCTATTTGGCAAATACTATCAAGACTGCCCTGGTAAAGTTTCAAAATTCCAGAAGTAAAATTGTGGCCGTGGCTGCAGCGGGAGTGAACCTATCTTTTGCAGGGATTTCCCTATATTGTCGCCGCTGAATGAGCGTGAGTGACGTCACAGGTGCTTCTTCATCGGCTATTATCTCTGATATTTGTGCCAGTGAAACAAAAAAAATTATGCAGCCGAATCTCACTGAAGCAAAGCTAGCCGTATACTTCATACTGTGAAAAGGTTCATAAGGCCTTTAATAAAAGTATAGGACCTTAAAGGGGTGTTGGTTCAAACTCAACCTCACCAAAAGTTTTTATCAATTATTCCGGGGCTTTAAATATCTAAAAAAAAATCAGAGTGGCATAACTTTGTACCGTCTATCCACTTTTGTAATAAAAAACTTTGAGGTCGATACTCTATTAATGTTTTGTAGAAGGCAATAAGATCCATCTACAATACAACTCTCCTACCTATAACTACAGTAAATGCATCCTTCCTACGTACCCAACGTCTACAGTTGTCAATGCTGACTCAAGTTGACAGTACACGTTGGCTCTCTCTAATGGCGAGAGCACACGGGCGATCACAGCAAACCCTGAGAACGCCTGAGCTCTTAACCTGGAGTCCTGGAGGGGAGCAGCAGCCTCGAAGTACAGGGCACTGCACGCCCAATTCTCTGTAAGCAGATAGGATATAATAGATGTAGAAATTTTGGCTCTTTATCAAAATACGGCTATACCTACTCATTGGGAGAATCGCTACAAAATTTATATAAAAAGCATCACTTATGAAGTTGATAAAATAATGCTAAGACAACATTTGATACACTAGTTTCAAAAACGGCAATTTGCACTTTCAGTAAGGGTCATTTCCCTAGTAAAAAGATGACATAATGATCTCAGTGTTAGTTGAAAACGCAAATAGACAGTTTTGAAACTAGGCAATTCATTTATTAAAATCGATGGTGTTCCGTCAAAAACGACTATCTCATTTTATCGCGTCCTCTCAAAAACGACTAACTCGTTTTATCGGGGGCCGAGATGGTCGGTTTTGCACTATGGGTTTCCAGGTATAAAAAATATGTATACCTGGAAACCCATAGTGCAAAAGCGACCATCACGGCTCGCGATAAAACGAGTTAGTCGTTTTTGAGAGGACGCGATAAAATGAGATTGTCGTTTTTGACGGAACACCATCGAAATAGTAATAAAATGAAATAAATAATAATATAAAAAAAAAAATCAGATCAATCCTTTTAATCCTTCTACACAATCCTTCAAGCGAGAGTTTACACCCACAAATTTCTGATAGTGACATAAATTACATATATGTAGTACATATGTAGTTCTTCTTTTATTTAGCTTACAATCGGAAGTGAAAATAAGTAGAAATTTCATCATTTCCAGACATTTTCAGACGTAAACTCTTTCTTAAAAGATTGTCATAAACCACTCAGACTCACCTAGCTCCGACGTGCTACTATGTGTTGACTGGAGGTCTGCCAAGGCTGCCAGGATTGCTGCCTGCTGCTCAGGTGACCCTATCCTGGCTTGGTACTGGCTCACCAGGTTAGGTACCACCTGGGTACACACCAGGGTAGCTGCCGTCTGGGACCCTCTGGCCATGCTGGATACCAAGGTGCATGCCGCGGTGAATCCGGGCATATCCGCTTGTAACAGGGCGTGGCGGCACACTGCATTGAGGGGGGAAAGAGATCGATCAGTTGGGGAATTGTATTCAGGGTTCATAAAGAAAAAAAAAATGGGGAGAATTTATCTCAAGTCAAAATGTAAAATACAGTTAAATATTACATAATACTTAAGGATGAATCTCAGTAGGTTGATATCTCGCAATCGTACCGCCTGAATGCAACAAGACTTGCAGGGGACTTAGAACTTACCATCAATAGGTGGCATACAAATTTTGAAGCGAATCTGTCTCATCAGTTTTGTGAAAACTGAGGTAGAAGTTTAACATTGGCCTTATGGACGAAAACCGGAAATGGAGCTGTTGTAAGAAAACTGCAAGACTGAATTTGCTCAAACCATAAGCGATTAAGTTGTAGAACATTCTCGATTTTTTAAAAATTATTTCATTCAATTCGTTTGCAAGGAAATATTCTTTGATTCCGAAGTAACTGAGATTAATCGTTAATAATTTTTTTTATGGCGAAGTAACAGGCATTACAAATTACAATACTATCAACAAACATAGCTAGTCCTTATAACTGTATTTTGTTTAAAAATGTGTTATTTTTTATTAAAAAAAATGGAGGAAGAGAAAAATGAAGAAAAAAAAAAGACAATTTCATGCAGTTTGTCTATTTCAATTATTCCAGCTAACATACTAAGTATTTAACATACTGTATGTATTGTACATTGTCAATATTGAATGCATCACTACAACTGCATGTCAGATTTAATGTTTTGTTATCAAATTTGTTATGATGTCAGTCATTGGTAGATAGTTTGTAACGAAGAACCTCATTGGTCAAAGAACTCACGAACATACATGACAAAAATAAAGTTCATTATTATGTCCGTGAAAATTGCAATAATTTAATCTTATTAGGTTTTTTTTACAGTATCTAGTACTTCTAAACCATACATTTAATTCAAACCATTTAAACCTATACAAAAACCTCTTACTTACTGTCAGCAATGCCCTGTATGAAGTCTGCCAACAGTGCAGCCTGATCTCTACTAATGGCTGACGCCGAGAGTGCATGTACGAGCGCAGTCATAGCCTTGTTGCACCTCACCGCGACCTCATCTGACCTGCAAGCCTCGCGGTAGAGAGACAAGGCAATTTCTTTTAGGTGAGGCTGCAACTCCGTCACCCCCCAAGAACCTTTGAGACAAGCGTGTTCAAGTAAAGACAGCGAGTCTTTCTTAGCGATGGTCAATGTGGAGTTTAGTTTCTCCAACAAGAGAGGGAGGGCGAAGGGAGCAAGCTCAGAGTTAGATATGAGGCACGTTTCTAGTGATTCTGAGAGGACGTTTCGTGGTATGACGTCAGGGCCCTCCTAGAAAAAAGAATAACAAGAAATGATAAATGATTTGTATAGAGTAATAATAAATAATGTTATTGTCGGGATGATTTTTGCACTAAGCAAATATAGTAGGGTTAAGAAATTGAAAAGAAGCAAAAAATAAAATAATAATAATAATAATAATAATAATAATAAAAAAATAATGTAGTTTTTGCTCAAACTGAAATTGTTTAAAAGTGAATAGTCTATTAAAAGATACAAAAATTACAGTACTGTACTGTTATTGCAAAGAAATCCCGGATAATAATTATGAGAGTACACAAAATTCAAATTAGGTAAATCTTTTACTAAAATCAAATTAACATTTTATCTCTGCCCCCCCCCCCCTCCTCCTTCCTACTACATCACAGTAAATCTATCAATATTGTACACTTTAAAAATTCAACATAAAGTAGAGCCAAATTAATATTATTAATACACGTAATAGGAATAAAACATTTGTATTACCTCATTCATCTACTATTCTTGAAAAGAGTCCATACTATCAAACATCAAAATATTATGACTTTCTCCCGGTTTTGGTTCGTAATATAACAAGTGACACTTTGTTTAAAAATATATTAAAAAAAGTTCTGATCTCTAAGGAATATTATGATGTAAGAGATTATTTTCACAATGACTGTAAAATCACGTGCACAGATGTTCTTAAGTTTGTTTCCAGAAAAAATATTGAACAATATTCATAGCATAATTAATGTAAAAGTGTTGTAGATGAAATGTGATATTTTCAATAATGAATTATGTAACCATTTTTCAAAAATTACAAATATCTTTAAATATTTAATAATATATGTGCATTTAATATAATTAAAATACATTGTATATAACATTCTGGTTTTTGAAATATTAAAACTGACAAGTTATGTAATAATGCTTATCTAATTTACATTATATAATTTATAGAATATATATTATGACAAGATCTATGTTTGTATTGTGATTTTAATTAATTACTGTATACTGCCAAATGATCAAATAAATATTTCTAATTTCTAATTTCTAATTTCTAAAGTTCTTTTGGTCCCTTTTTTTTTTTTGTTTTTTTCTTCACACTGAAAATTTGTCATAAAAAATCCAATCCACTCCACTACCGGTAACTATTATAATGAATCCTTCCATACATGTATAAATTCCCTAAAAAAATAAACTCCAATAACAAAATCGTCCCCATACGATAAATATGATAAAGAACCCCCTCATAATTTCCGTCCTTTCTACTCCCTTGCACTGACATGACATAAAGACTCACCGTGGGTACGTCAATGGGAAAGTAACAAGCGAGTGCCTCAAACATATCCTCAGCAAGATGAGCCAGCTGGAAGTTGGCGAGCATGCGGGGCAGCATCGAGAACACCACCGTCAGGTTCTTGGCGTTGCACTCGGCATCTACCAGTCCAATCACAGCAAAGACAAACACGGTGCCCATCCTCTGGAGCTCTGGAAAGTAACAGTGGTTAGTTATATTGTGCAATAGTGGGTGTAGAAGGCAAAAGAGTACAATGATATTTTTTTGAAGCCAGTAGAGTATGTGAGAATTAAGTGCTCTGGATGGACAAGGTAATAATGCTGCTGGCTTACCCCGTAACAGATATGGCGTCATGGCATGAATGTATGTATGTACATATTGAGATCATAAAACTTCATAAATTACAAGAGGGGAAGAGATGGATGGAATGAGAAGAATATGGATCCCTGTGTATTTTGGCTTCTGCTGGGTCTTTCAAAAGTAGGGAGGGGTTCTAACCCTTCAAGCCTTTCTCTTGTCTACACCCCTTTATGTACAGTCTTTTTCTTACAAAATTTGCCTTGTCAATAGATAACAATAAACTGTATAGAGGCTTCAAGTCAGCTGATTTTGTGGTGTTCCCACCGTCCTATCAAAACTATTGTAAAAAAAACACCCACAATTACTTTTTTGACATTAAATAATTTTTTAGAAGAAAACAATTAATTATTTGAAAAAATCAAACTAAGCAATATTTATTTATTTAAAGAAGATAGGAACACATACGATAGAAAAAGATTTGTTGGGAAGGGAGATAGTTCGAGATTTTAGCCGTCATTGACCCAGCAAGAAGAGAAAAATTAATTAAAACAATGCAGAAACAGCTGTCCATGGCCAGAGAGTGGCGCACCAAATGTATTATTTGTGTGACGATTTTGCTAGCAAAAACTAGCTGATCAAGCCAAAAAATCCCTCTCTCTCTAAAAATGAGCTTAAAAGAAAACAAGCTTTTGCTTCATTATCAGAATGGCTAAATGAAGATGTTTTCAGATCAATAACTTTAATGGTCGAGCGTGGCGCAGTGCATTGACCGGTTCTCGTTAGATCACCGAAGTCAGGCTACGTCAAGCGTGGTTAGTACTTGGATGGGTGACCGTTTCAAGTAAAAAATACGCTGCTCCCTCCCTGGGGTAAATTCATCTCGCTTTCCACCCAGTGCAGTGATGCACTTGTGTGTGGTTCCCCAGGCTTTGGACATCGCTTTGGTCCATTGAGAAAAAGTAAAGGTGTCCGTCCTGACTGAGGTTTTCCACGGTTCCCTCAGTCTCACCTCAGCGAATGCTGGGACGCGTAAGCATGCAGGCCGTGGCCACTATCCGTTCCCTACCTTATCCCTACCCAGTACCCCGCCGCGAGCTGTAAGCTCTTAGGGGTGTATCCTTGTAAAAAAAAAAAAAAAAAATGAGAAAAAATTCAAATTTTCTAACATGGAGGCTTATGGAGAAAATCTTCCCGTCGGGGAACAGTTGAAGTGTCTGTTGTTTGACGATGGTCATCTCTTATCTTTTTTTCAGGTACCTGATATTGTCGTTTGTCTCACCTGGCAGTTTGGTGGTGAGCAAAGTCTGCAGAATCTGGTAGATTATTCTTCTGTCCGGGGGAAGCTGCAGTTGACTCTGGACCTCCACGCTCAGACCATCGACTATGTGTCGTATGCAGCCCTCCGAGATGTGGGTCATCTTAACCTGCAGGATTCATCAATAAAATTAATACCAAGTAAATTGAAGATAAAGTAGTACTGTAATAAGATTTTGATTGAAGAAATTCTAGCATCTATCCATTCATAAATATACTGTATTATGAACTGCATGGTGTACAAAGGGCATATGAGTAATGTTGGTTTCTATTTTAAATTTTTCCTATGAATTGAATGTGAATATGTGAGACCTAATGAATTAAAAATATAGAAACATTTAATTTTAATGTCAATATTAAAAGAGGAAAAATTATGTTATAATGCTCGATGAGGCAGACAATAAACTGTTCCCAACAATTTTATGTCATGGCATTTCGTCTTAGTAGCGTCTAGTTTGCCGATCGCAGTTTGGTACACAGATTGCTGATCTCAATTAATCCATTTTCTGGTAACCCATCAAAATGGGATCGGCAATCAATGTAAATTTTACAAAGTTGAGATTAGCAAACTATAAACACTACCACGATGATACATATACTGTATAGCTGGGGTTTTTACACTACGGTATACCTATACACACTTGAACTGTCATTAGTCATTATGCATACATACACCATTTTAACTCACAGGCTAAGCACGAAATAATGACGGAAAGGGTTGCAACAGCTGTTGTCTTAATGCATCCACTGGGTGTAGTCCGTAATAAGTTCTGAACGTTCGGAACCTTCAATTTAGCGTTCCGAAATTATGTTCTGAATGTTCAGAACCATTTCCGAGGTTACCCGAAGTGAGTCAGCTGAATTAAAAAAAGAGGTTCCGGGTGTTGCGAACTTTTCCTCCGAACTATCAGAACTTGTCAGCTGATCACAATGAAAGTGTTCCGTTATTTGATGTTCTGAAGTTATTGTTTTTGTTCCGGACAGGTCCGTAATCGCTCAGCTGTTGCGTGGCGCAGTGCATTGACCGGTTCTCGTTAGATCACCGAAGTCAGGCTACGTCGAGCGTGGTTAGTACTTGGATGGGTGACCGTTTCAAGTAAAAAATACGCTGCTCCCTCCCTGGGGTAAATTCGTCTCGCTTTCCACCCAGTGCAGTGATGCACTTGTGTGTGGTTCCCCAGGCTTTGGACATCGCTTTGGTCCATTGAGAAAAAGTAGAGGTGTCCGTCCTGACTGAGGTTTTCCACGGTTTCCTCAGTCTCACCTCAGCGAATGCTGGGACGCGTAAGTTAAACACTACCACGATGATACATATACTGTATAGCTGGGGTTTTTACACTACGGTATACCTATACACACTTGAACTGTCATTAGTCATTATGCATACATACACCATTTTAACTCACAGGCTAAGCACGAAATAATGACGGAAAGGGTTGCAACAGCTGTTGTCTTAATGCATCCACTGGGTGTAGTCCGTAATAAGTTCTGAACGTTCGGAACCTTCAATTTAGCGTTCCGAAATTATGTTCTGAATGTTCAGAACCATTTCCGAGGTTACCCGAAGTGAGTCAGCTGAATTAAAAAAAGAGGTTCCGGGTGTTGCGAACTTTTCCTCCGAACTATCAGAACTTGTCAGCTGATCACAATGAAAGTGTTCCGTTATTTGATGTTCTGAAGTTATTGTTTTTGTTCCGGACAGGTCCGTAATCGCTCAGCTGTTGCGTGGCGCAGTGCATTGACCGGTTCTCGTTAGATCACCGAAGTCAGGCTACGTCGAGCGTGGTTAGTACTTGGATGGGTGACCGTTTCAAGTAAAAAATACGCTGCTCCCTCCCTGGGGTAAATTCGTCTCGCTTTCCACCCAGTGCAGTGATGCACTTGTGTGTGGTTCCCCAGGCTTTGGACATCGCTTTGGTCCATTGAGAAAAAGTAGAGGTGTCCGTCCTGACTGAGGTTTTCCACGGTTTCCTCAGTCTCACCTCAGCGAATGCTGGGACGCGTAAGCATGCAGGCCGTGGCCACTATCCGTTCCTTACCTTATCCCTACCCAGTACCCCGCCGCGAGCTGTAAGCTCTTAGGGGTGTATCCTTGTAAAAAAAAAAAAAAAACGTTCAGAACTTAATACGGACTACACCCACTGATGAACCAAACCAAATCAATATATGCATACATATTAATGATACAGGCTGTATGGCTACACATCACTCCCTCTACTACTGTACAAAATTATGCAACGGAATTTAAATTATTTAAGGAACTTACAATAGCATGGAAAGCCTGAAGAACTGTTGGAATAAGACTGTGATGATCTTTAAGTTTGGCACACATAAAAATTGTAATGTTGGTTATTTCATCTTCTTGTAGCTGTTCAGGTGGCAATGATTTTAGAATTGTAGATAATATTTCAGTTCCTTTTAATCTTTTGGTAACATCTGGGCTTATAATTACGGACTCTAGTTCCTCAATAACCCATAATATTTGCTTTTTACCATCTTTTATAGCTGAAACAGAAAAACATGTGTTCAAGACACCCCAAGTTGTTTTACCGAAAATAATTATTAAATACATTAAATCACAAGTTCATATTACGTTAGTAGCAAGGAAAACATGTTGTTGTTAATTTCTATTTTTACCTGTAACGATGTCTCTACAATGTTTATCGTAATTTTCATTTTCTTCGATGCATTTTGTTAGAATTTCAATGCTTTCAGTCGCCATTGTCAAAAAATATTCTTGCGCATTTCGTCATTCTTTTGTTTACATTTTCACAACTTTCGCGGGAACGCTTTTGACTGTTAAAAATTCATCGTTGACAAAAAATCGGACATAAAACAATAAAATTAATTACATTGAAATAATAATGGATGGAAATTTGATGAAGAAAGTGTTTAAAAAATGTTGTGGTTTAGTTTTAGGCATCCTTCTTGCATTAGGTATGTAAATAATATAAGATACCTTCGTAAACAATAATAATTTTTATATGATTCTAGGATTTTACTATGGAATTTTAGTTGATTTGGGACTAGATCAATTTGTTTTGAAGTTACTTAAAATAAGTTTATGCGTTTTAATGGGAGTTGGATGCTTTTTTTCTGAAGAGGTATGTACAATATTTAGAGACTACGGTAAAACACATAATTTTCATAAAAAAAGTAATATAATATATTTTTTTCTTATATTTCGCAGTTACAATGCGTCGGACTTATTTGTATGACGATGTTTTGCTCGCTTTCTGGTAGAAAAATGCTCCAAGCAATGATTTTTGCATTGTTGATTGCTGGACCAGGTGAAAACATAATTCATAATGGGAAAGAGGTGGCAAGAACGTTTGGATGTTCTGCAGAGCTAACCTTTAACCTCACCAAAGAGTACACCAATCTTGTTGTTGCACCATTTAGACATGCTATCATGGGATTGAAGGTAAATTAAATTTTTTTAACTATTTTTCAAGAAGGATATTCTTATATAATATTATTAATATTTAATGTTTTCTGTATGAACTTAATTTGCTTTTTATAATCATAAAAATTAGTCGACCATGTTACAGTGTTTGCACATTAAAAATAAACTTTTAATGTCGTTCCATATTTTTAATTGAAAATGATTTAATCTGTTCTATATAATTTATAAATATTTTACATTTTAATATTATTTTATTAAAATTAAAATTTATATTTTAATGCATTTTTTAAATTTAATAATGCATTTGTGTGATTAAATTACTTGATAATTTATGTTTTTAATAATTAAAATTAATATAGCCAATATAATATATATTACTCAAAGAGAGCACCTATATGGTTGTGCAAATTGTGCAAAATGAACGAAGTTTTCTGATAAGTGGTGAAACCTTATCCTTTTATGACAATGTTATTGTGATGCAAGTCTTGTGATATATTAATTAATGTACGTAATTAAGTAGATAATCAAGAAAATGTTTAAGACAGTGAAGAGTTCAAAGAAAGAATCTGGAAAGAATGAAAGTCCCTTATAAATTTCTAACAATAAGAAATGTCTAATATTTAAAAGAACATTTCGAAATAATACTATTTTTTTAAATTAAAAAGTAAATGTTTTAAAATTAAGGAATCGAGGTATGTAAACATTTGCGACATCATTCGCATATTGCTTAATATAACGCGTCAAAATGAGGAAACAAATTATTTTCTAATTGTTTTATGCATAACATATTATAACAAAGAAACTACAAATATATGTACATATTGTATTATATTATTTTTTTTTTTAGTGAAATGTACTATCCATTCATATCTTTATTAACAACTTTTGGTTCCATTTTACCACAGGCTAAAATAGCTAAAATCTATATGCTAATATTCTTTGTAATAATTGTTGGCTTTTTTAATTAAAATTCAAATGTCACTGTGTTCAATTAAGCCTACTTAAAAAAATGCAATTAACTTTAATCGAAAGTGACTTGCATTCCTATTCGTATTTCATAGTTAAATTTTCACAATTAGTTCATCACTTTTACTGCAACCCTCAACAAAGTTGCAAAACTAAATTATAAATAAAACTCGACACTAGTTCCGGACGGACTATAAACTAATGTGACTTGGACAGGAGGACGATGCAGACTCTGTGTCCGAAGCTCTGAAGTCGATGAACCAACAAATCGCCCCCATCAAGTCTGCACTGGACGCTGACGAGAAGCAGGACAAGAAGTTAGAGGAGGAGACGGACTACGTCGACCGTATGCAGGTGACACATAAGGCTCATTTTACCTTGGCCCTAAGGGAAAGAACACCGATCAGCTGTTTTATTAGTTCCATTTGGTTAACAGACACATTTTTTTTTTTTTTTTTTTTTTTTTAAGAGCACCTTGCATGCAAGTCTCAGTAAAAGAAAAGGATAAGTTTTTATCATTCCATGAGATTTTATTATTTTTTAGGTTAGAGTATTTTGATACTTTGTAGGAAGCGAGTATTAGGGGGAGTATGTGCCATGGGTTCACTATTATTTATAATTTAATATAATAATATACAATATGAAGCACAAATGAATATTTTATTATTTTGGCCAAAAGGAAAAATACTATAAAAAGAGGATATAGAAGCGAATAATTATATTAGATTGTCTTTTTATTTTTTATGTAAACAAGCTGTTTAAAGGTTTATTATATCATGCAGGTACAAAAATGTATGCAGTATTACTTATACCGTTAGAAGGGGAAAATATAAATCATTATGAATTATGACTTTAATTCTTTATAGGGCACATATATATTTCAAAAGCTAGAAAATTTGCATAGAATATCAAGCTTACATTTAAAAATAAATGTGCACAAAATGCATTATCCATGTTTTGATTAATGGAGTATTGACCTCAAATTTTTTTATTGCAGAAATGGATAGAGGGTGCAAAGTTATGCTACCCTGATTTTTTTTCAGATTTTTTAGAGCCCGGAAACTATTTTTAAAAAATTATTGAAAGTTCTTTTTGTGACGTCACGAGACGCCGCTCCTTAAGAAAAAGATAGGACTTGACGCCGCGTGACGTCACAAATAGGACTTTCAATAATTTTTTAAAAATACTTTCCGGGCTCTAAAAAATCGGAAAAAAATCAGGGTAGCATAACTTTTCACCCTCTATCCATTTCTGCAATAAAAAAAAATTGAGGACAATACTCCATTATGACTACCCCGTATAAAAAGCTTATGAATTTACAAAACATTCGAGCACACCTCCAAAAATAAATTACCCTATTTTTTCCCAGGGCAACTCGCTGCGGACGGAAGAGACGGGGGAGAAGTACGCGCCGCATCGTAACGAGAGCGAGGGGGACGAGGTGGAACGCAGGTACATGAAGAGCCTCGAGACCAAGTGTCAGGGTGAGTTGTTCGTGGTAAATATATAATTAAAACGTGTTTAATTTATGATTATATGAACGATGTACAGGTTAGAGATCTTATCTTACTCCAATAAAAAATCAAAAATTTTTAATAACAAAATAAAATAAAGAAATATTAATTTAATGCAAAACATTCCAAATAATATATTTTTTATTATTAAAATAATAATTATAATAATTATTTAATTATTATTAAATAAAATATTTTTTTATTAATTAAAAAGTTATTTGAAATTATGTATAATTATATGTTTTTATTATTGAAAGTAAGATTAAATTAAATAAAGAAAATAATAAAAATTATTTAATAAACAGGGAGTATTCGCGCGAAGCATAATACGCTAAACGTGAATGTCAACCTTGAATTTTTTAATTTCTACTAAATATATCGATCTAAGATAAAAAAAATTACATTTGATTATCTTGTAATAAGAATTCTGATAAAACAAGAAATAAAATTAGAATAAAATAAAATTATGCATTATAATTTGAATGTTTTTTTTATCATAACATGATGCGACCACAGAATAATATATTACATTAAATTCAATTCTTTATTGGTCTTTTTCAAAACATAGACACAATCAATTAAATGAAGGCACTCTGAATGAAATGGTAAGACACGTCGAAACATACTAATTCTTAAAAATTAAATGTAACATAACTAGATACATATATTGTAAAAACAATTAACAATAATACTTAAAATCAACATAGTGCTATAAGTTTTATATACAGAGGGAGTTTATTGTATAATCTAATTGACATTAAATAAGGTGCCTTGTTATATATCTTCAAATTACATAGCGCAGGTGTAATTATTGTTTCCTTATTTCTCGTATTATAGTGGAACTCTTATTTGCTCTGAACAAAATAATCAGACATATTTATATTATGTTTCTTAACAAAACAGACACTTTCTTAAATAAATTGACAAGGTAATGGTAAAATAATTCCTTTATGAACAAACATAGGAGAACAAGAATCCATTTTTTTCCAAATATTAAACATAGTTCAAACACATTTCTTCAATGATGGATAATTTCAATTCATACTTTTGAAAATATTTGAATCATTAATTTGGTAATATGTATATGTTATCGTTTTATTAAATTTTATTTAAAACTATTTGAATACCATCTATCATCTTGAATGGGTATCAAATTTAATTTATAATCGATTTTGTATCGTATACCCAGACAAAATCGTGAGCATATAAATCTGGAGGGAGATTCACTAAGTAAAGTAAGTTATCCAGGTTTCTCACTAACCACGTTTAATGTCATTGAATTAGACTGGTGCTAACCACGGTTAGTGAAAAAGCTGGATAACTCTTTCGTGAATCGCACACCTGATGTTTCAGGTATCATCAGTCGCAGTACAGAGCGCTGCAGTGACAGTTTCTCGAGCGCCTACGAGTCTTGTAAGGAGAAGGTGTCCGTGTTCGTATCCTGGCTTGTTTGCTGGCCTATGAAGCTCACCTTTGTATGTGATATCATCACTTGTGAGTAGAGCTGCGTTTACATGGGTTCATACGTTCAGGTTAGAGTTAATTTTACATGGGTTGATACGTTCAGGTTAGAGCTACGTTTACATTGGTTCATATAAAAAGCATGTGATGTTGTGATAAATAGTAGTGGGTTCTGGAAATAAATTAGATTGGGAGCTAGTACATTGAGAATATATACTAAGAACAGAGTTTTGTAATTTGAACACGACATTCTTTTGTTGGAGCAATAAAAAGAGGGTTACAAATTATACTATACTTGACATTTTTAGAGCCTTTTGCTATTTTTTTAAAATTATTTTAAGTATACAGAGAGAAGGGTCAATCACTTCTTAATAAAAAGATTGGACCTAAAAGGGGCGTGGATTTAAACTTAATCTTTGAATAACTTATTATCAAGAGCCTCTAAAAAATCTTCAAATATTCTAACAAAATTTGGTGATTTCAATTCATTTCTGCAATATAAACATTAGTTTAAGCACTCAAAAAATGTAATTTCAGTGATGGCTGGTGGCAAGGCTTGTGACGCTACTGAGAACGTTGAGCCAGGTTACGGAGAGTCGTATACCTCGTTGATAAACGCAGACAAGAACCTGGACAAGCAGATGGGCAAGACAAAGTTCCATTACAAACTGCCCAGACCAGACGTCAAGGTGAGATTAAGGTCAAACATTCCGATAGAATCAAATTAATTTGAAATTCCTTCCGGGAGTGTAAATTTTGTGGATATTCTGTATGTAATTCAATTTTGAAACTTAACAGTACGGTACATTGTCGCCTTAAAAAATCTCTCACTTGCAGCCTTGTTAATCACCATGCTTTGTGTTATTCTTACGAGACATGATGATTAACAATGCTGCAAAAGGAAATTTTCCGAGATGATGACTGTAAGTATTAGAAGTACTGATCTATGTGAGAAATTGCAATAAAAAAAGAAAGACTAGAAAATTCTTACTTCCAGCTACTTCCGGAATGAATTTCACACAAATTTGACTGTATTCATATTTTCTGATCATCTCGCCGCGAGGTTAGGCAACTTGTTTGGCATCAAAGCTTTAACTCGTGAAAATTTCAATTGAGAAATTTCTGCAAGTGAATAAAAACGTTATTCATTGTTTTTTATATTCTCAAAATTTCCTGAAAAGATCTCTCACCAATAGTTAAATAAAATAAAGTTAATATCCTTGACGCATGACGCCATTTTACCCTTTCGGGTGTGGCCAGGTATTTAACCTTGTGTGTAAGAGTTATCTTGCGACCATGCTGGGGCTTACCAGGCTCCCAGAACCCTTTCCCGCACTCTTCTGGGCTCCTACTACCAGATCTGTGCAGCCTGCAGTGGTAGTGCAATACTGCAGGGCAGCGGAGTATAGACAGCCATAAGCTGCCTTCCTCCTACCAACTCCATAATCTAGTGATCATTCACACCCAACTCACAATCAGTCACGAAAAGTCTGCCGTGTTCGGGAATTGAAACGGGGACCTCTCGAACCAAAGTCAAGTGCTCATAATATATTATACATTTAAAAATTAGTTTTTAAAAAATGTCTTTTTAAATTTTTATTTAATTGTTTCTTTGATTTTTTTTAAATTACAAAATTCATTAAATTAGATTGTTTTTGTTACTAAATCCGTAAAATTATATTTAATAATAAATTTGGTTTCTAATTTAAAAATACATCAGTTAATAATATAAATAATACAAAAAATGCAGTAGAATTTGCAAGGATAAAAATTCGTTATACAGGAAGGATGGGTTCAGCCATTGTAGTAAATAAACATGATAATATATAGTTAAATTTTATACATTCAAAAGTTAAGGAGAATAATCAAATTGATTAATTATCAGATGACTCATCTCATAATCTTTGCACATAAACATCAGCTAATTTTTTTATTAAAGATTGTTTTCGAATAGTCAACATCTCTACATTGTCAAATATCAGTTGTTGCTTACAATTATGTTTAGAATATTTGTGTACCTCGTATATACGACAATAAGTAACAATAAATTTGTTATATTAACTTAAACTGTTTACTTAAATAGATCCATTTATTTATTTATTATTTCACCCAAAACAAGAATAGATACAAAAATTGTTATCTATAAATAGCAAATTGTAGTTAGGGTGGGGATAGCATACAAAAGCTCCAAATTGAGACACTAAAAGTGGCAGCTATCCCAAAATATATTATAAATAAAATTAAGTTATATACAATTTTACTATAGCATAATTATACTTAGAGTCAATACACACTTTTACACTACGTAGTGGAAATATAATATTTTTTAAACAACGAGGAATCTTCCGGTCACTAGCCAATTTAACATCATGCGGCAGTTTATTCCACAACGTTAAAGTTCTACAAAGGAAACCTTTCTTATACAAATCTAGTTTTAATTTTGGGGGGATCAAAAGGAGAGCACCATCTTGTCCCCTAATTAATCTTCCTTCTCGTATTTTAATGACATATTGATATTATATTTTTACATAAACGTACTAACATCCTTCACCTGATTTGACAGCTGAACCTCAAGGACGCGGCCTCGTCGGTTCGTAACGTGATGGCGGACGTTCGGGTGAAGATAGACGCTGCTGAGGTCATCTTGTTGGTGCTACGTCGTCTGTTGTTGCTCATCTTCCTACCTGTCATTCTCCAGTGAGTTCATTGACCTGTCGTTCTTGTGAACCAATATACAGTAGCTGTCACATTTAACTGGCTCATGGTCGGAACCGCTAGAGAGTCATTCGGCTCTGCTCGGCCAGTAATGTCCTTTGTTACAAATCGGTTACCAATGACTGAGAGCGTTACAAACACGACCATGAGCCAGTTAAATGTGACGGCTATATACTGTAGAGGCTTCACGTGAGTGCGCCTTGCGATTCTCATTTTGCGTCGCTAAGGTCCATTTTGCACTTAAAAATGAAGCAAAGTGTTTTTGGCAACTTTCCATAGTTATAAAAAAAAATATAAAAAATATATAAATATAAAAAAAATATATATATAAATTTTGCATAATCCACTGTATTTTTTAGTTTAGACTCACGTCCCGTAAAGAAATCTTCCCCCCACCCCAAAAAAAAAACTGAAAATTCACCTTTTTTTTTTACATAGATAGGTTTAGAAAGGACGGTGGGATTTCGAGGGAAGGGGGGGGGGGTCAGTCCCCTCAGAAACCTCCCCCCCCCTCTCTCTCTCTCCTGGAGTCCCGCCTGAAGTGGTTTCATGTTATAGGTACATATTCTCATTAAACCAGATTATTTATATTATAGTCATAACAGCTTTAAGTATAGGGATTCTGAGAGCAAAAGGATATCCTATTTTATTTTCAGTGCTGATTTTCTATATTATATTGCTACCCATTATTCTGAATTTATTCGTATAATTTGGAATCTTTATGTGAAGTATTATTATTTATTGACAAAGTGTTATATTTTCATATAATAATATATTCGTAAATACTAACCAGTGTTCAATTTTTACAGTAAATTGACCTGATAAATTTTAGTATTAAGAGAAATAAAATGTATGAAACGTAGAACTGTAACTAATAATGTCGACGCTGCTATATTCTGAACTGCTTTGGAGTTGCTCCGTAATGCAGTTTTTCTTGTAACGTGTTTGGATAACTCAAAGGTTCATCCTGACTCAAGTTACCCTGATCTCAGGTCTGTCAAGTACGTGAACCTGTACCTGATGAAACTGGATCACGACAACCACTACATCACCTCGCAGTTCAATGCGATGAACGCCCGTCGTGTTAAGGCCGGTAGAGTACCCTCCCTGCTACCCTTAAGGCACGAGGAACGGTCCAAGCTCGTCCATATCCACGTGCCGACACCGAACGGTCCGGAGAAGAAAAATATCGTGAGTTTTCTGTACACTCGTCGCATTATAAAAATTTACCAATTGCAGCCTTGTTAATCACCATCCCTAAGTTAATTATTCCTAAAGGGACATGGTGATTAAGGGTAAGATAAAAATTCCCACACTTGAAAATTATGAAACATAAAATGTTCTCCTCTACATCCTACCACATCAGTAGATAAATTATCAGGTATACAAATTCGATCTAGTTTTTGAGTTTTTGTTAATTTTTAAAGTTGACGAATTTAACATGGGAGTTCCTTTTCTCCATGTTAAATTAGTCAACTTTGAAAATTCATAACTCAAATACTATTAGATCGAATTTGTATACCTGATTATTTTAACTACTGATAAGGAATATAGAGGAGAATATTTTAAGATATTTCATAATTTTCATGTATAGGATTTTTTTAAATTGGTAGTAAAGGAAAATCTTCTTAGTCGACATGACAATTTCTTTCACTATCCGATTTTTTATCCTAATTTATCAAATAATTTCAATTATTAAAATTTATTAGTTAGATAATATAAATTATAAATATACAAAAATATATTATATTTTGAATTATTTATTTTCAAAACTCCCTAGTTATTCATTAATTAATTTAGTAATATTTTTGTTGTAATAATATTTACAATAAATGCAAAATAAAATATATTTTTAATCTAATTTGTAAAAAAAAAAAAAAAAAAAAAAATTAATAAAATAACTTTATTTTATAAAATAAATATTAAATAAAATTATACCTCAAACAAAATTTGCTTACAATATAAAATCAGTGCTACTTCAATTTGATTACCACTTAAAACTAATCTAAAATAGAACATGATAAAAGTTTAAAATGTAATAAATATGTACGTAAATCAACTCCCTTTTTTCCTTAACTTAAGAATATAATATACCCTTGTCACAAATTCAAGAATATATAGTATAAACATCATAATTTATATGTTTTTTGAGCAAAACCAACGTAATATATTTACAAATTTTACAATAGTGCTCAAAGGGTGACTTAAAAAGGAAATCCCATTCGCTAATTAAGTATTGTCACCCAATAACTCTTGAGAGTCTCGAGTCCATGCAATCAAGATCCCTTTACTTATTGTAAGTAAAGAGATCTATACTATGAAGTTACTATACTTCACAAGTTAAAATCTGCACACGTTTGTCACAGTTCGGCCCCTACCTGAAGCTGCTGATGTTGAGTCTGATCGCCGGGGTAGTCCTCTCCACCGACTCCCTGTTGGCTCACACCCTCAGTTTGGTGGCCAAGCACGGGAAGACGGAGATCACGCAGTCAGGTACGTGATTGGTCCTCACAGGTCACGTGGTTAAAACACTGAACTGGGATTAATTCTTACCTTGGTAGGTATTATGTTTTAGTGGTGCCCCTATTTGATGGAGGAGGAGGGGTGATAAATAATGGAGACAGAACAATTTTGGACAGCAGTCACTTCATTTTTTTTGTATAAGAGAGAGAGAGAGAGAGAGAGAGAGAGAGAGAGAGAGAGAGAGAGAGAGAGAGAGAGAGAGAGAGAGCAAGAGGGTATAAAAAATAACTCACCACCCCCTAAAGTATATATTGCTTTGTATTGTACGAATTGTTATTGGGGAATTGTATTCCACATGTCGTATTAAATATGCACTCTTAAGGAAAGTGCATGGACCCGTGTACCCGGTATTACACGATACAATTTTTCTAACTATTGCATACAATTTTTCCTTTCAAGCGGAGTTTCAAGAAAACTTGAACTCCATTTTGTTTGAATATAGTTGAAATTTTCATGCAAGGAAAAATTTTATGCAAAACTGTATATTATGGTGTAATACAGTCTTTTAATTGACTTTACATAATTTTAGTCACTTTTATAGTCAATGATTTATAGTTGATCATTTTAATTGTTCCCTGTTGATTATCACAGGATATTTTTATTCATTTTTATTGGTCCTGTTGGTTCCAGATCACTTTTAGTTTATGATCTGTAACTGGTCATATATAATACTTATTTGGTCCCTGCTGGTTCTCAGGTAGTTTTTTATTTAAATGATTGATCCTTTGTGTACCTAATTGGTCTCTATTGATCCTCAGATAAATTTTAGTTAAATGCTGATCTGTGATTGGTCTTTTGTGTACCTAATTGGTCTCTATTGGTTCTCAGATAACTTTAAGTTGAATACTGATCTGTGATTGGTCCTTTGTGTACCTACTTGGTTCCTTGTTCAGGTCACCACGTGATCCACATCACGGTCAGAGGCAGCGGGTTCGTGGCCAAGATGGTTCGCAGCATGGTGCAAGGTTTTAACATGGACGAACGTATCCATAACATTTTCAGCAACGAAGGTGAGGAACAAATTTTAATGGTCAGCATCCATGATGACATCACCAATCCTTTGTCCTCCCATTTACTTACAAAAAAAGATTGGGCGCACGTAAGATTCTATACGGAGCAATTTTTCGATCGCTTATTGTTAACCCTCTAAATAAGTTATGTTTGCAAATTTAAAATTACGTATTGGCACTAACCTTTTACGTTTGCTGCTATAAAATTTTATTATTTGCCTTGGGTCAGTTTAATTAAAGAGCATCTAAAGAATTTCGCGGTAGTGGTGTTCTGACTTCGAGCCGAAAAAACGTGCGCAGAAGGGTTGCGCGCCGATGCGCGGTGGTTGTAGCAGGAGTCAAAATCAGCAAACGAACATGGCGACTATATAATTTTTCTGATGGATACTCACCATTCACATTGGATTTATTAAGAACTCTTCATGGCAAACAGTCTTTGGGATATCCCAAGAATGGATAAAGGACCTCGATAAATGTATTGTTAATATTTTTCAGATTTTTTTTAAAATAACACATTTCAATTCGTGCTGCTAAACGCTGGACATCATAGCCATGCAAATGTTAAACACATAGCAGCATAGTGATATAATTTATATGTGAATAGAATAAAAAATATCATTATTGCGGCGAGGTTTAGGCAAGCCCATTCTTGCACCTAACCGCATGTGGTAACTGTCCTTCAGTTTTTACTTATTTTATTTTTATTTCCAGTAGAGAACAGTTTATTTTTGTGTTAATCAAGCACTGAAATAAAATAAGGCACATATCTTATTTTTTATATATACTGTATAAATATTAAAAAATATATTGCTCATGTTTAAAGAATAGAATTATTATTTTCTTCAAGTATTAGATTGATACTTTGTATGTAAGGGAGTTTAAAAAATTAATTTAGATATTTTTAAAAAATTAATATTAAATTCGATGTAAAAAATATTATAAAAAATTGTAAATTAATAAATAGTTAATACACAGAAATTATATTATGATAGGGAGTTTTATTAAGTAATAAGTATGGTAAATAAATCCAATACAAAAAAAAAATAATAATAAAAAAAATATATAAATTTACTTTAATGTCAGAATCTGAAAATTATCACTAACGTGTCCTCATTTGACCAAGTTTTTCGAGAGGCTTCGATGTAAAATTTATTTTCTTATTACTTAGTAATATGAATAAAATTTAACGCTGCAGCACTGGCAGCACCTTCTTTAAATCAACATAAAATACTGTGAGCTTCAACTCTAAGAGAGTCAGAAGACGAAACATATTGAGGGAGTTTGAAGAGATAATTTTGGATTAAGAATGAGATGTTAGGATCTGAAGAGTTTAGTGTCTTAATCGAAAGAAGGGTTAAAAATATGCGTACTGTGAATTTTTTCAGATTTTTCTGAGACCGGGAACTATTTTTAAAAAATTATTGAATATCTGTTTTGATGACGTCACGGGCGGCACCCCTTAAGAAAAAGGATAGGGCAGTGCCGCCCGTGACGTCATAAAATAGACTTTCAATAATTTTTTTTTAAAATAGTTCTCCGTCTCAGAAAAATCTGAAAAAATTCACTCCTTCTTTCGATTAAGCCACTAAAATTTTCACATTTTAATAACTCATTAAACGCTTTTGTGACTAGCTTTGTTTCTATACTCCTATGATTTAGTACGTAATAAAAATAAATATTACGTTATTTCCGAGCGTTATATAAAGTGCCTGTATTTGTAAAGTGCAATGCCAGCCCCTGTCAACACGCAAATACAACCCCCGTTGCTCCGTGTAGCCACAATATCACGGGCGTCGCTTTACAAATACAGGCACCAATATTATTGTTTCCATAGCATGTCTGCCCCAGCCCCACATCCTCGATAGCTACTACCTGAAGAAGATCAGTCTCGCCTTCCTGGGGATGGCCTCGATGGTTCTGTTCGATCACTTTCCTACCAGACTCCGGAGGACCATCTGCTCCTGGTTCTACCCCAAGGTAACGTACTCTCATCACCTTAAAAAAAAAAAAATAAATAAACTACTTATTGCATTATTTTTTTTCTAATTTAATATTCTAAAAATATTTAAAATATTTTAACCTTTTCTTTATTGAGAAATGAAAATCAAGAAATTTTATCTCAAATAGCTTCATCATAAAAAAATCTCAAAGTTGGTGTCTTGGAGGCCTTATGGTATATACAGAATTCAGCTTTTTAATCATACTTCGTCTGAACTATGGTACCATTAAAAAATACCTACGTAATCTATGATGAATTCTTTAATGGTTTAATTAATGGATTTTCAAATTTAAAAAAAAAAAAATCTTACGGAGCCATTTTACTAATCTTGAAATTCCTTGTGGGAATTACACAAAAATTTAAAGATTTTTTTCGGAAAACTAAAAAAATTATTTTACGAAATAAAAAATTTATCATAGATTACATAGGTACTGTATTTTCTTAATTATTAGGTATATACCATCTCAGACAAAGTTTGAGTAAAATGCTGTTGTCATAGATGCATGTAAGCCTCCGAAGTTATAAATAAAAAATAAAATTGTTCACTATATTTGGAGCGCATTAACTAGTATTGTAAAATTGTAAAGTAAATTTTTTTGATAATTCTTATTAATTAACACATTATTTATTATTTTCAATAAAACGTTAAATAAAAATATATAAAAAAATTAAATTAAAAATATTAAAAAATATATAATTTATTATATTGCATAATTTTTTATTTGACAGAATAATGAAAATTTATATTTTTATATTGTTTAAATTAAATATATTATAAAAAAAAAAATGGTGTAATTATTGAAACATTAAATTTGATATGTCTTCTTGCAAGATGCATATTCATAATGAGTATAATGTCCATGCATGTATATTGTATCAACCATTATCACATATTTAGACCCAATTTTTTTTCTTGAGTTACGAAATTATTTCAGCGCGAGAAACAACGGACCCTGCACCTGTACAACACATTGCTTCAATCACGTTCTTCCTGGCACGCAACTATGAGAGAAAAACTCAAAACCAAGGCGGACGAGCTGCGTCAGAAGGTAAGTGAAAAGGTCATAATTACATATGTCAGTGCACGACGAAATGTCACAAGTACATTAAGTAGTAGAAAAATTAATATTTGTGCCAATGGGAGAGAGACTTTATTTAGCAGAATATTAATTGGGCCATTGCTTAAACTTAAATTTAATTTAAACAAAGTAGCTGCAAGTTATGGTGTACAATAAAATTCTATGTGCAAATTGTAAAATAAGAAAATAAAATTATAATAATACATTATTTTTATTTATTTTATTAAAATATTTTTTTTATCAAATATAAATAAAAATATGATATATATTATTTTATCGTTAAATTTTAGTAATTCGAAAATTATACCTAATATTAGTAATAATACATTTTTTTAAATTTAAGATATAACATATAATTATATATAAATTATTAAGCCACTGTGTTATACATATTGATGCACATAAGGTATGGTTACCAATAAATTGCTCCCTACCTTTTAGAGCATTATTTAAATTAATTTAAATTACCCGTTAATTACTAATGTGAAGAAATAAGTAACTGAAAAATAACATACTTTTTGATAAAAAATAATCAAAATTACAACATTGCTTGCTTGCATATATAACACGTATATATAGAACTGGTATATATAATTTTTGCATAAATCACGCAATATAATATGTATTAATTAACAATACAAATCTTATTATATCACTCTAAAATAATAATCTTAAGAGTTTGTACTAACAAGAACAATCTAGCTACGGTCCGTTCAACGAAATAGAATTTTTAAGAGATGCGCGCTGGTGGCAATGTGCTCTTTAAAATCTCGAATACTGCATCCAGGTTTTAATTTTTTCATTTTTAGATTTCACAACTTTGATCCAAAATGTTTTTTACTGAAACTGAACCAGCAAACAATTTAAAAACTACCCCTGGCGGGACTCGAACCCGCAATCCCCGGTTTAGGAGACCGATGCCTTATCCATTAGGCCACAGGGGCAACGGCAGGCGGACAGTGCTCAAATACTAGAAGACTCAAAGAACAAGACAGCGCAAATAGTTCTAGAATCGGCCGCTTGAGGGCACATTAATTTAATTTTATTGAATTTTGCGCGCCATCTCTTTTATTAAATTGAAATTGAGACCACTTATTACACGTATTCTTCATTTGAATTTAATATTGTTATTTAGCATAAATATGTTATCTTCTGTTGTTTTCTTTAATCAATTTATTAGTAAGGTGTGTGGTGCGATTCCTTTTATTATCTTTTAATTAAAATAACATTGTTTTGTTATTTTTAAACAATAAAAAAATTTAAAATAAATTGAATTATATAGATAAATATTCCAAGATCCTGTAAAATATTAAATATTTATTTTAAATTTATTTTTATAAACATTTAAAAAATATTAAAATATATATTAATATATATTAAAGTATATTAAAATATACATTTAAAAAATATTAAAATATTTTTAATGTTTTTATTACAAAAAAAATTGGGTGTAAATAAATAGCTAGGTTTTGATATTGTATTTAATTTTGCTTAAAATTACATAAGAATATATTATTGTCTTGATGCAAGTACACCCTGCATTATTGCAATAATAATATAATTAATATATATATATATATATATATATATATATATATATATATTCCCACCCAGGGGTAAAACGTTGCGCTTTTCCACTATGTGGTTCACCTGGCTTTGGACCATTGCACTTCCGGTTCATTGACAAAAGCTGTAGCGTCCATCCTGGCTGAGGTTTCCACGTTTCCCTCAGCCGCAGGCAAATGCCGGGATGGATTTTACAAGGCCGTGGCCGCCCCCGTTCCAGAAGAGCCCGCGAAACGCTCAAATTAGGGTTTCGGAAGGTTCGGGGTTTCAAGTAGTATGTATATAATAATTAGTAAATAGAAGTACCCAATAGGGTTTAATTAAAAAAAAAAAAAATAAAATATATATATATATATTTATATATATATTTATAAGCTATTTTATGTAATTCATTCAAATTAACCAATTAAATATAATCGTTTAATACGAAAAGATCGTTAAAAAGGACAGACTAAATGTTTAATTAACAAATTAATTAATTTCAGGAGACGATGGTGCTGCCACTACCAGGTCCTCTCCAGCGGCTACGACAGAAACTAAAGAGTTGTCTGCCGGTCTCTCGACGTAATTGCGCTCTTTGTCTGATCCGCGAGACTCGAACCCGGGACTTCGTGACCTGCCTCAACTGTCCCAAGGGCATTGACTTCTGCCCTGGATGCTGGGCCGACCTTGAGGAAATCTGTCCTGCCTGTCTTTGATTCTGCAATAAACTTTTGTGTCAATTATTTGTTTTTGTTACTTTCTCGTATATGGACTACCTCACACTAATATATATTATTATTGGAGCGCGGAAAAAATTCACATTTTTTTCGAAAAATAGGCGCCCAAAAAGTCAACTTATTTTTGGAAAATAGTCTACAAAATAGTCACTTTTTTTAAAAAAAATAGTCTATGAAAAAGTTACTTTTTTTTTTTTAGAAAATTCAGCAAAAAGGCGTTTCAAAAGTGCTATTTAAAAGTGGTGTATTTAAAAGTTTTTTTTATATTTCTTTACACAGATTTCCTTTACACAGACTGAAGTCTTTGTTTCGTTACTTAATCCTTCCTTCCTTCCTTTTTTTTTTTTTTTTTTTGTTTTTTTTTTTTTTTTTGTTTTTTTTTTTTGTTTTTTTTTTTTTACATTATGAAGAAAAGAGCTGAAATGCACTAAAAATATGTCAAAACTAAAAATATGTAAAAAAATCACAAAAAGTCATCTTTTGCCAAAATAGTCTCAAAATCTCAAAATCCAAAAATAGTCTAAATAGTTTTTTTTTTTTTTTTTTTTTTGTAGGCTCATTTTAATCCACTTCCGGAGATCAGTTGACATCCTAAATGTTAACAAAATAGTCCTCATGTGCACAAATAGGCAAAATGACTTTTTTCCGCGCTCTAATTATTATATAGTTTGCATGATTTCACAGCGTATGATAAAAAAAAATAAAAACCTAATTGTATGTGATCAGGTGTACGCTCGCACAAAGCTTCGTTTCGTAACGTATGCGATCATACGTTTCTCATTTTTTTTTTAATAGTTTTATTAGTGAAAAAAATAATACAGTCCTACCAAGGCCGGAAGCTTTATCAGTATGGTGCTGGTGTACAAATTATATTACATTATAGTGGGCTTTGCAGAAAATTAAATACAGAAAAAATACAACATAAATTAACAATCAGCAAAAACATGCACATATAGTTCTTTTAGAACAGGTTCTAAATTTTTATCTATGCTAATTAAGTCATACGTTAACATACAATGCGATAAGAAGGCTGCAGTGTGCGACTAAATATTATTTAAAATGATAAATTATAATATGAAATTTAAAAAAAGAATTCAAGGTTAATAATAAATGAAACAAATTAAAATCAGTTCCCACAAAAATTTACTTTTTATACAATACAATCATTTAAAACAGAAAAGTATTCTGTTTCTATAATAATTATAAGATCCATAAATATACAAATCTTTGGTTAATTCTTTTTTTGACACATATAGTAATTATAGTGACATAAAATAAGAAAGGCTTTACAGCATTAAAAACATAAACAAATTAATATTAAGGCCATTCTCCTTTTAAACAAAATAATCTCAGACCATTGTTGAGCTTTCTTTTTTTAATAGGCTCTTGTGTTATAAGCACCTTTTTATGTCCTTAGACCTCTTCAAGTAAATTATAGTTCACAGAAATAATGAAAAAATTATTGTTCTAAACAAAGAGTCTTATAAGATATCCTACTCGGTTTGACCAGTGTACATCAGTCAAAATTTGAGTACCATAAATAAATTAAAACTTGTTGGGGGACATTCACAAAGCACTCTAACCCCCACTGTAGCCTCATTTTTTATCCCTGGTGCTAAACCATGGGCTAACCTTGTTTAGACCATGGGTTAGCACCATGTTTAGCACCATGTTTAGCACCAGGGATAAAAATTGAGGCTAAAGTGGGGATTAAAGTGCTTTGTGAATGTCCCCCGTGGTCTTCAACTCATCTTTAACACAACTAAAATTAATCTAATAGCGTCTTTTCATATAAAAAATTAATTTCTTCCTCGCTCAAAGTGAAGATAAAATTGAATACGTAAAATAATATAAAATTTATATTCCATAAGAGGAAAGAAGACGATTTAATCTTGCCTGTGTCTCTTATTTTTAATAATAAATAATGGTGAAAATAGGAGGAAAAAGAGACGAGGAGAGACGTAATAAGTGAAGGAAAGATGAAATTTATTTCAACTGCGGATAACTCCTCAAAGATTTAATTCAATTTAATGCCAGTCATGTTAAGTGAGTATTTTTATTAACTGTAATTTTCCCGATAAAGTTGAATATCTTATGTGGTCTTTGTATTCTAAACAACAACACAAATTATATTTTTTAAAATATACAAATTTAATATCATACAGACTTTTCTTTAGATGGTGAATTGAATTTTATTTCATTCAGAGCTATTTTATTCTATAAGTAGAGATAATTAATGCAAATACATTATAATTAATCTCTTCTTGATTTTAATGGAGTACCGACCTCTATTTTTTTTATTGCAGAAATGGATAAAGGGTGCAAAGTTATGCTACCCTGATTTTTTACAGAATTTTTAGAGCCCAGCAACTATTTTTTTAAAAATTATTAAAAGTTGAAAGTACAGAAAAAGTGCCGCCTCTTGCCGCCTCTCTTAATAAAAGATAGGACCCAAAATGGACGTGTATTCGAACCCGACCTCGCCAAAACTTTTTAGCAATACTTTCCGGTCTCTAGAAAATCTGAAAAAAATCAGAGTAACACAACTTTTCATCCTCTATCCATTTCTGATATAAAACATTTTTGAGGTCGATACTCCATTTGGAATAATAGAGCTAATAATTTTACTAATATAGCAAAGAAAGGACTGAGTTCGGAAGTATTCAATACACAAGTGTATAATATACTGAATATTGAACCTATGTATATCCTGTTGTTTCGGGAATTATTGGATCAATATTCAGTTATATAGATTAGTAGGACAATGCTCTTAATAATCCAATATTGGTACAGTTATGTATAATAATACTGGAACATTTGGCATGTGTGAGTAAAAGTAACCATAACAATAGTTCACTCACAATGCTGATTGGCAACACTGCCTAGCTATTATTGTGGCCAAGTAGGCTCGGAGAAGGTGGAAAAGACGAATATGAGTCACATTATCTAAGCTCTAACAGTGTTGCCACATAATATAAATGTTCACTTCAACGCGTCAAATGCTCCAGTCTTTTTTTCCATAACTGTACAAGGAACAATTGTAACTTCTTTCAGTGCTTTTTTTAAGTACAGTCGTCGCCTTGGAAAATTTCTCTCTTGCAGCCTTGTTAATCATCATGTCCCATAAGAATAACACAGGGCATGATGATTAACAAGACTAAAAGAGTGAAATTTTCCAAGGCGACGAGTGTACATAGTAAATTTCCAATATAGAAAGAAAAGTAAAGTTAGTGTCCAGAAACATAGTACATAGACATACATTTTTGACATCAACTAATTATTATTGTATTATTTTTGTGTATTATTTTCTATATTTATACAACAATTAAAAAACATTAAAAATCACAACAATAATCCATCTTGATAAAACTCACTCCATTATTTAATTTATTATGAAAATATTTTTATATTCTAATGCATGAAAGCTACTTTTTATTTTAATTATTTTGGTTAGTTTTATAAAATCACCAGGTACTGAAAATACCACCAGACCGAATGCACAAGTACACATTTATTACAATTATAAACTAAACACATTTACACAAATTACAATCATGCAGTTTTGGACAATACGATAATTATTATATGTTTAATATCTTGAAGAATTTAACTAATTAAAATTTAATTTTCAATCATGAATTCATTCTAAAAGTTTTTACTTTTCTAAAAAAATTAAATTTTATCAATATTAATTAAGAAAAAATTGATTTTAAGATAGTACACATATTAAAATTCTTTGGAAAAGTAGCAAATCTACAAATAATTAATATAATATCAAATTAATTGCTAAAATATGGTAATATCTTGTTTTATTTATTAATGGTTGCAATATTTTTTAAAGAAATCGCTACATGCATCTTTTTCAATAATTTGATTATCAATAAGTAAAACGTAAATAATATTTATGAAGAATATAGAGATAAAAAAAGATCTTAAGATATTGACCATTTCAATTTTTGATCTTTGATGTAATTTGGTGATTATGATGAAAATTTGTGACTAGTTTTACCCAAAGGGAGTTTGTTCATTTTTAAGTTCATTTTATGCACTTAAATAATATCTTAAATGCATCAATTGTGCATTTTTACATTTACATGTTATAACAAAAACTGAGTATGCAAACACATAATAAATAGTTAAAATATTGATAGCATACATTTATACATATATAATTAACGATAATAAAATGCAAAGAAGGAAGAAATTAATTGAACCAAACTCGCCAAATGATCCGATGTTAATTCAATTTAATATTTTCTGGGAATTTACGTATATTTAATTTTTGAATCAATATAACATGTGTATTAAATTGACTGGTTTGTATATATTATATGTAATATTGTTTCTATTTATTTGGCACTACATTTAGGAAATTGTATTTTCTTAAAAATATATGTGATTTGATTATTATATTTGAGTTTGCATCATTTGGCAAGTATAATAAATAGTTAATTCATTATTATAATTAAATTATTACTATTTTACTACTTTTAGGAAGCTCATATTTATGAAATTACATAAATAAAGTTTTGTTTAATTAATCATATTAATTTTAAAGACTGGTTTAATCAGGAGCATAAGGGAGGGGATCAAAGTTTGATAGCTGATACCCCTCCTTTAGGCACCCATCATGGGGTACAATAACATGGAGAGTGGGTATACTCTGATTCACATTTAACTTGGTTTTTGTCATGTTTGTAACGTCTTCTCTCATTGGTGCGTTGTTTGTAACGAAGAACTTAACTGGCCGAGCCGAGCCGAACGACGCCCGAGCACTTCCGACGAAAACCAATTTAAATCTGAACCTTGGGTGACACTATTTCTACCTCCCCGCCTTTTTCGTCTCGGAGATCTTTTGTTTACAACACAAAACTCAACTTGAAACAAAAATTCAAGTTCGTATGACCTTCAGTTTTTGAAGTGTGTATTTTTTTTATGTGTAAATAACTCAAACGCATGAATGTTGCAATGGAGTATCGACTTAAATTTTTTTATTGCAGAAATGTATAGAAGGTGCAAAGTTATATGCTATAACCTGATTTTTTTCAGATTTTTCAGAGTCCGGAAACTATTTTTAAATAATTATTGAAAGTTCTGTAACTTAAGTTGGCACCCCTGAATCCTTAATAAAAAGGATTGAACTGAGACGCCTATTGACGCCTCCAGGGGGCTTGGCCCCACTTTTGATAATTATTTAAAAATAGTTCTGGGTTTCAAAAAATCTGAACAAATTCAGAGTAGCATAATTTGGTACCCTCTATATTCATTTTTGTAATAAAAAATTTTCATGTAGGTTGTCCGTTGCTGTTGTGGTCTTTTCATGCAGTCCATATATTATAGGAGTAGTGCTATGCTCTTAAAAAAAAATTTATGACCTTTTCTTAACCATCTCAAAATTTCAAAAAGGTCCCTCTTAAATTTTTCACTCCACTAAACAGTATAACGTCCATGCTGTCCAAAGCGTTCTATAATTTCAAAATTATAGAACGCTTTGTGCTCACTTGAGGTGTACATTAATTTTTTTTTTAATCGAAACTGCTGCCACTTATTGGTAAAATACATTTTCAAGTGTACACCCTTAAGTTATAGCAATTTAATAATTATTTTTCATGAGTTACAAAGTTTCTTTGCCCATTTTTAAGCTTCAGTATTTCATAAAAGTAAAATTACAGATAAAATGATTTATTTTTTATCAACAGAGTAATTTCTTGTACACAAAATTTTGCTATGATCACTTGCAATGAAGAATAAGAAAATGCAGTAAGGTAAAATATGGGAGAAAAATTGTATTACACAAACTAGAAGTGTAAAAATGCTGGGAATTAGAATTGGGGCATAAAACACAAAAAATAATTATGAGTTATTTTTACAGTTGCAAGTTAAATACAAATTATTAATTTCTTAAGTCGCCAAATTTATGAAAGTTGTATTATATGGTATTTTACACTAAAATGTTTCATTAGAAACATGAAATAAGTTACCACTGCACTCAAAGTGGTAACATCTTAAGACAAGTTGGTAAGGTTTTTCATCTTGAATAATTTTTACGTTAAAAAAAAATTCAAAATAGCTGGTAAATGTTTCAATCAGATCCAAGATGACTGCTATATACAGCAGGTTGATAAAATTCAAAGGTGACTAAATTTTCATACTCAAATTTTCAATCAAGATGCCAGCTATACGCAATACAATTAGTTCCAAAATGGCCGCTATACATGTAACAATAATCCAAGATGGCTGCTATTCATAGCAGATAGTTGGAATTCAAAGGCGACTTTACATTTTCATACTCAAATTTTCAATCAAGATATCAGCTATACGCAGAAGAATCAGATCCAAGATGGCCGCTATATAGGGGCTGATGAGATTCAAGATGGCTGCCATGTTTATATCTGGTTCTCCCTAAGCCAGGCTGCGATGGGTCTTTCTGAAGCTCTCACCCAGCGAGCGTTCAATTGAATGTTCTCCAGGCTCTGCCGCATGACTCGTTGGTTGCCTTGTCTACGAGGTAGAGCTTTCAGAAACGTGGAGACCTGTGGAGGTTAAAATCATTAAAATCATCAGTACAGTATTTTGCAAGAGAAATGTCCCATTATTCAAGGCTCCGTCTGCTCTTTTATAGAAGCAGTCCACCTGTATTGTAATGATAAGGTAACATCCGGTGCTTGTCTATTTATCCAGGGCAGTCTACTGACTGACCTTAGACTCCCCTGGTCCGTAGACTACCCTGGTTTAATATAGCGCGGTTTCATATAAGATTAAAAATTTAAATTTATAACAAAATGTCAAATTTAAATATTTTATAATTCAACGTTGTAATCTTTCAAACATTTAACTTTTAAATATTTTAATATATTTGAAATGTTTTTAAATATTTATTTTCAATTGTTAAATATAAATATTAAAATTTCGATTGTTATTTGTTCCCTAGAAGAAATTTTGACCTCTGAAAACCTGCGTAGTGAATATGCAATCAACTTGAAATTGTAATGAACAATTTTGTTGCATGGTAATATCAAATAATAAATAATGATAGGACATGTACTAGCGTGTCAAGAATTGAATGATTTTGTTTTGAAAATGATAAACTATTATAATCCATATTAAACTCGATGCTAAAACAAGCTGACGTGACCCCTAGCATACTTGGGCAACCAAAAAATTATAACTCCTTATATTAAAAATTTAATTAAGTTATCTCCATACAAAGTTCAATACTAAAACACCATATCTCCAGACTCACCTCCTCGACATCATAAGGCGATGAGAAATGTGACGTGACGGTCCCGACCAACCCTCCAAGGGCTGAAGTACTGTTGCCAAGAGAGTATTGCAGTCGTTTCCAGTTAGCCCGTACGTGGCGCCACGCTAGCAGTCGACCTTCAGGGTTAGATGCGACCACCGCGAACACGAGTTTCAAGTCCTGGGGTTTTACCAAGGTACGATCAAGGGAAGCTTGTAGGAACCTGAAGAATAAGTTTCCACATGAGAGGTTATATCATATTGTAACTGTAGACCGTAGAATTAAAAATAACAGCTAGTATTTAAGATATATCATATCAGTCATATCACATATTAACAATTAACATATATATTGGGTGCGATTCACGAAGCAGTTAGCCAGGTTTCTAACCAAGTTTAGCTTAACCACGTTTAACTATACCTGTTTTACGTGTTAAATGACCTTAAACCTTATAGTTAAACCACGTTTAACTATAAGGTCATTTAACACGTAAAACAGGTATAGTTAAACGTGGTTAAGCTAAACGTGGTTAGAAACCTGGCTCTGCTTCGTGAATCGCGCCCATTATGTATATTTATATCTCAGTGCATAACTATTTAATGTTTTGGTTCTTTGCAAATTTGCAGATTATGTAGAGTGCATATTATATATTGTATTAATTTCCAGGATAAGTAATCCAAATATTAATTATGTTTTAGTATGTTAAACTGATATTATAATCTTCTATTAGTAATTTTTATAAAATAGAGGTATTTGAATCTTACCGGATTAATATTCCACTCGTCGATTATGTTGTAGTATGTCGAGTGGAAACAGTTCGGTAAGATTCATAAACCTCTATTTTATAATGAACCCTCGTGAGAAAACCTTCTTTAATATTAGTAATTTTTATGTAATATTAGTATGTAATTTGTATGATTTGATGTAATAAAAAGATCAAACTAGCTCCAAGCCAAACTGGATTAATTTTTGAGCCCCAGCTACATCAACAATAATTTTTTCACAACACTTTTAAACTTGGATTCAGAAAGACAAACTGTATCCAAATCAAAATCCAGGTTCAAAAGTGAAATGAAAGAGGCTCAAAAATTCAAATTCAGTTTGCCTTGGAAATAAGCTGGTTTGATCCTAATGATCTAGAGCTTCAAATACCCATGATGTAATCTTATTATAGAAATCAATTAATTTTCATGTTATTTTAACCTTTGTAGCAGCCAGGGGTCGGAGGCGAGACCAAGAGCCTTCAGAAGTAACCGACGTTCACTTGGGACCGCAGTAGAGTTGTAGCGAGACCAGCAGAATTCCCACTCTTGCTCCCCTCCGTATTTAATGCCTAGAGAACAGAGGGAAGGATAGAATTTAATAAAAACGTAAAAAATGAATTTTTATTAAAATTTAAAGATAAAATAAAATCATTTATTTTTAATAATAAATTTTATTTTTTAATTTTAAAAAACAAATTTACTTTTATTATTAAAATAATTTTTTTAATTACGTATCGTTTTATTAATTATGTTACATAATATGAAAATAAAAACCGAAAAAAAAATTATAAATTTAAATTTAAAGCTATGTTAGACATTCTATTTATAGATAATGCGTCATTCAATCTTTTTCTCCTGTTAATGAAATTTACCTTATAAATATAATAATTATCATAAATGGGGCTTAATCTCATGTATATCAATAAAAATAAAATTCATTCAAATTCAAAGTAATCTTAATAAATAAAATTGGAAAGAATTATTTTGTTAATTTTTGAAGTCAATTAAGACAAGATGTAATACTCCAACTGACGGCTGTATTTAATATTAATTCTAAGTGATATTTTCGTACTTTTTCGCCATCAGAAGAAAAAGAATGGACAACATGTATGAAAAAAATTTATTGCAGAAATGAATAGAGGGTACCAAATTATGCTACTCTGAATTTTTTTTGAGACCCGCAACTATTTTTAAATAATCATTGAAAGTGCGGCCACGCCCCTTGGAGGCGTCAATAGGCGTCCAGTCTCTATCCTTTTTATTAAGGATTCAGGGGTGCCAACTTAAATCACAGAACTTTCAATAATTCTTTAAAAATAGTTCCGGGTCTCAAAAAAAATCTGAAAAAATTCAGAGTAGCATAATTTGGTACCCTCTATTCATTTCTGCAATAAAAAATATCATGTATGTTGTCAATTAGGGAGTTTCCTGGCAAGGTGTTCTCCTTTATTCTGAATGCTAATATTTGGATTTATACTATGCGTATCTGATGACGAGAAAGCACAAAAATATCACTTTGAATTAATAAAGTAAAATTAAATACGTAATTATAATATATTAAAAACTCGTCTACTACCCTACGTCAGGCGCGGATCCAGAAAAAAATTTTGGGAGAGGCTGCCTCCATAAGGCCAATGTTAAAAGAAAATTTGGAGTGGGGGAAATGCCTTTATTGCCCATGTTAAATCCAAAATTTCGGGGGGGGGGGGTTGCAGCCCTTCCAGCCCACCTCCTGGATCCGCGCCTGCCCTACGTTATAAAGCTGACACCCTGAGCAAATCTTACCTGCGGTGTAGACAACCTCCCTGAGGTTGGGGGGCACTCGCTTGTCCTGCAACATCCAGTCGGAGAAAATTCGCTTTGCCTGACGGACGGCAGATGGCACTCCGCTCAGAACCGCCGCGGATAGAATTTCTCCTCGCAATAACCTGAAAATTAAAAAAAATATATATTATAATTTTTTATAATTAAAATAATAATATAATTAAGAAAAATGTATGTTTGTTTTTAAAGGATTTATTAAAAAACAATATTTGAATTTAAACATTACATCATGAACGACTTTTGTCTTTATTTTTTTTTAAATTCATTTCAAAATATGATAAATATTTATGTAGCTGCATTTCTAATCCAGTGATCGACTTCAATTTGATTTCTGTGATCTGAAATTTAAATTAAAAACCATTATATGAAATTTAATAATCATACTTCAGATATTTCATTAAAAAAAAAGTAAGCTGAAATCATTATTTGGTTGGAAGAATTGTTGGAACATTTTTAGAGCACAAATATTTTTGTTTATCTAGTATTTATTATTAGTATTATTACTATCAAACTATTTGAGGTAGATCAGCTAAACAATGTAAAAATAATCAATTTTGCTTCAGAAAATCTTTAAAAAAGTCCTCCGACATCTCACTTACTTCTGCAGGTGTGTTCCCGTGTCGTTCCATCCAACCCTGGTAGTGGCAGGTGTTAAGATAGCTTGCATGTGTTGGAGGAACAGTTTGTAGGCGGCAGATTCAGAGAGTCGCCTAGCCCAGCCTTGCATGGAGTCGAGGGCCGTGATCCAGGGTGCGTAGTGACGCTCCTTAGTTAGGTAGGTGGACATCTCAAGGGGTAGTTCAGGTCCCAGGACTCCGGCCCTGCAATAACAGATTACTTATATTATAAGAGTGTCTGGGTGTATAGCTGATTTTGGTCTATTCTAAAAAAATGGATCAAGAAGAAGATGGTAAATGGAGTATCGACCTCAATTTATTTTTATTGCAGAAATGGATAGAGGGTGCAAAGTTATGCTACCCTGATTTTTTTCAGATTTTTTAGAACCCGGGAACTTTTTTTAAAAAATTAATAAGAGTCCTTTTTGTGACGTCACAAAGCGGCAAGTCCTATCTTCTTCTTAAGGAGCGGCGTCTCGTGACGTCACAAAAAGAAATTTAAATAATTGTTTAAAAATAGTTCCCGGATTCTAAAAAATCTGAAAAAAATCAGGGTAGCATAACTTTGCACCAACTATCCATTTCTGCAATAAAAAAATTTGAGGTCGATACTCTATTTAAAAGATCGAACAAACGTCATGACGTCATAACGTATATCAACTAGACAACTCAATTATTATTTGGAGGCTAGGAAGCTCTGAATTTGATTTTTGTGCTTGAGATTTTATGTTTGTTGTGCAGTAATGTTATTTTTCTCCAGTGAGGCATCTAAGGAGTTCAAATTACATAATCTTGATTTTTAGGGATTTACATTTATTGTAGTGAAAATTCTCATGGTACAAATAAAAATTCTAAGAAACAATATACAACCAAAGAAACTTAGATTATCGGGATTGTGATTTCTTTACAAATACTTTTAGATTATAATAATAATAATAATAATAATTGTTTATTGGGTTTAAAAATACAAAGTATAGAGAAAATATTAACAAATAAACATATACACAATCTAATTGGTGAATGCAAAAGACGAAAGTCCATACACAAAATGCGTACATTCGTAGATTAAAGCAACATTGCAAAATATAGCTTGAATTTTGTCTAGCAAATTAATATTAAAATGTTTCTCAGATTTACCGTTTAAATCATATATATATATATATATATATATATATATATATATATATATATATATATATATATATATTTAAAATAATTATATACATTATGCAAATTTATTAAATTTATCAATTCCACTTAATAATAATTCTAATAATATATCACAACGGCCGCCATTTTAATAGCGCCTGCAGCTTTGAAAGTTATGCAACTTCTTTAGCAATTAAGTTAGGCGGGTTTGCGTCGAGTAGAAACAAGGCGCAAATTGAAAATAATTACAAACATTTCATCGCAGTTTGCATGTTCTTTTAAAATTATGTTCGTAAAATATAATTACACATTGTATGACGTAATTAATATTTATAATACACCGTTTTTTGTATGTTATTTACAGATAGTAAATTTATATTATTTTTTTAGCTTTTTAACTGAACCCTAGTACAGGGTACTGGCCACAATGAAGTGACTGAATTTAACTTCCCGGCTCTTCGTTGACCAGACTTTTGTTGACTCTGATCTCCTAGCAACCATCTCATAAATTTATATTATAAGACTGTCTGAGTGTATGTCTGATTTTGGTCTATTCTCAAAAATGGACCAAGAAGAAGATGGTAATGGAGTATTGTCCTCATTTTTTTTATTGCATTAATGGATAAAGGGTGCAAAGTTATGCTACCCTGATTTTTTTCAGATTTTTTAGAACCCGGGAACTATTTTTAAAAAATTATTGAAAGTTATTTTTGTGACGTCACGAGACGCCGCTCCTTAAGAAAAAGATAGGACTTGCCGCCGCGTGACGTCATAAAAAGGACTTTCAATAATTTTTTAAAAATACTTCCCGGGCTCTAAAAAATCTGAAAAAAAATCAGGTTAACATAACTTTGCACGCTCTATCCATTTCTGCAATAAAAAAAATTGAGGACAATACTCCATGGCATTCTTTTTATTGGAACAAGGGTATTGAGGTATATCAGTAAGGTAAGTCGACAACTCAAGTGTTATTTGAAGACTATAGGAATGCAATTTGAATTTTGTGTTTCAGAGATTATGTTAATTTGTTTATTCTGTGCGCATGCAGTGATGTTATTTTTCTGAAGTGAGATATTTACGGAGTTCTAATGAAAAAATGTTTTTAGGGGATTTCCATTTATCATAGTAAAAATTCTCATGGTAAAAAAATGTAAGCAATAATATACAACCCAAAAAATTGTCCTAGAATATTGGGATTATGATTCCTATAGTAATTAGCTAAATTAATAAAATCAAATAATAAATGGTTTAAAATTTCTCTAACAAATAATAATAAACTACTTCTCATAAATCATATTATTATATGCATGCAATTTACCATCTGAATAATACTATCAATTAATTTTAATATACAGTTCAATGCAGCTAAACGGCCGCCATTTTAACAGCGCCTGCAACTTTTAAAGTTATGCAACTTTTATATCAGTCAAGTTAAGCGGGTTTGCGTCTAGTAAAATGAAGGCGTAAATTAAAATTATTTTCTAACATTTCATTGCCGTTTTTAAAATTATGTTCTTATAATATAATTACATATTGTATGATGTTTTTTATAATTATAAACCACTATTTTTGTTGTGTTGAATGAAGTTTGTAAAAAAAAAAAAAAAAAAGTACACAGTAAACAAAGAAAAGTGTAATTGAAGTGGATGGCAGTCGTATCACCAATTGAATATTGAATATATATTCACTATAAATAATAAATAGATGATGTGAGCGCCAGCGATGGACTTGGACAAAACTATTAATATATATTATTGTTTCTTTGTTCGAAAATACATTTAAATATAGGCTTCCCCGGCGGAAAACTTTTCTCCTAAACCACAATGCTAGAAAATTTGATTTTTTTTTCTTAGTAACTATTAATGCTATTGATTTGAACCATCAGTTACCCCCCACTTAGGGATCATCTGATAATGAATTAAGAAATTAATTCCTCTAAAAAAATTTTTAATGCCAAAAATCAATTTCAATTATTTCCTGCATATATTTATATATATTAGAACGGTAGGAACACCTCAAAATCAGCTGATTTGAAGCCTTTATACTATACGATATTTGTTTAACATAAAACTTATTATTAATGATTGTTTAGTGCTTTTTCGTCATCTGATTATTCCATTTGTATGTACATCAGTATTAAACCATTCTGAAGAAAATTTTAATTGAAACTCCCTATCTCAGACAGACAACTCTTACATCTTGCATGGTCTTTGTATGATCCTCACTAATTTCCCCCACAAGTCCTACATATTGTTACGGTCCACCCACCTGCAAAGTGTGAAAGCGTCGTCGATGAGACTTGCTCGGTCTGCAGGACTGAAGACACTGAAGTTTGCTCGGAGGGCGTCCACGAGAGCTCGCCAAGTGTCAGTATCGTAGTTAACGCGGTAGAAGCCAGCCTGGTTAACGTTGGCTTTAAACCATAGAGCGTCCTCGGGCAGTGAGAAACGAACTGAAATGATAGCCAAATGAAATAACTAAAAAGGAGTTATTAGATTATAACCAAAGTTAAGAGGGTTTTGATACTTTTAACTGTTAGAACTAGTAATTGTGATAATGAAAATTATTATTTACAAAGTGTGAGCCATTTTTATAAACTTCCAAAAGTGGGTCTTATGAGTCCGTATAGGTCTCTCATAATGTTTTTTTTTTCAAATAAATTGTTACTTTAAATTTTACACAAAAAATGTAAAATTTGTAATTACTATTGACAATATTGAAAATTATTAAATAACATATAATCAAAATATTTTTTAAACAATAAAAATATGCAAAACAAATTGTATTAAAATAATAAAAATTCAATTTTTTATTATTATTTTAAAATATGTTTTAAAAATAATTTTAATTTACGTACATAACTTTATCAAAGTGATAAAAAAAGGTTATCATTTATCAATAACACGGTTCTATTAATATCTTATCCCTCAGTATTCTCTGTGTATTTTTCAATTAATACCAAACAAATTTGCTTGTTCATTTATAAAATTTATACAATTTTTCTATAAAAGATTGAAGATTAAAAATTCCACGATCACAGATTTCCCACTAATATGCTCTGTTCCACAACATACCATTGGTAAGGTTCATCCAGACATGAGTCACTCCATGCTTCGTGTTGTCAGTTCGGAAGCTTAGTGGAATGTACCACTTGTAGTCAAACGGAGAGGCGGGCATCCCATCGTACGTGCCATTACCAGGAGCCATCAGGAAGCGGGCCTGCGTGGCGGAAACCTCCGTGCCGTTACGTTCTATCGAGACCAGCGGGAACCCCATCTGCAGTGTCCAGGTGTCCATGATGCTCTGTGGATATAAGATAAGTGTCCATGAACGAAATTATGGACATAAGTGCTATCGAGAACAGCGGGAATCTGAAGTGTCCAGGTGTCCATGATGCTCTGTGGACATTAGATAAGTGTCCATGGACAAAATTGTGGACATAAGTGTTATCGAGATCAGAAAAAAGACTATCTGATGTGTCCATGATGCTCTGTAGAGATGAGATAAGTGTCCTTGAACGAAATTGTGGACATAAGTGCTATCGAGACCAGCTGTGCTGATTTACATATCCCTCTGTACGAGAAAAATGTTTCTCCTGGCTCATTAGCTGTTGGTGCGATCTTTAATTAAAAAGTTCACAATAGTGTTGTGGGGGGAAGTAAGAAAAGCACTAGTATAACCATTCCAATTAAATTGATATTCCCCATGGATATTAGACTGAAATTTTGATTTGTCGCGAGGTGTATAATTTATCTTATTTTTCGCATTGTGTAAAATATTTGAAAAAGATTTAAAAATTCAATTGAAAAAAAAAATGCAAAATAATAATTTAAAAAATATTTTATTTCAAAATTTAAAAAAAAAAAATTTTAATAATAATTTAATTTTGACCGCATTGCATGATTGTAAAAAAAAAATCTGCATTTTTTTAAATTAATAAAATTAAATTTTATTATAAAAAAAAAACGTTTGTTTCTAGCCATAGAGCAAATAGCTGGCCACTAATTGTGTGGCAAGGTATACGTTACTTCTAAAAACGAAAGTAGGGAGTATATATAAGCACGAATAAGTGCAAAATTTGTTTTACTTTCGTTGCCAAGCGAATATATAATAGCTAATAATAAGTGTCGGTTAACATTGGGCGTCTTCAATAGCAATTAAAAAAGAAGTTTAAAAAAAAAAGGGTGAAAATAATTTTTACATGAAACAATATTTATTTAAAAAATCGCATTTTATTTTAATGTATATTCAAGATCACTAAGGTGAGATGCGTGAGTGAAGAGCTGGTCATTATCAGTCCATTCGCTTGACTTATTTGAACTTGTTAACACTATTGAAGTTCAAGTTAAGTGACTCAAACTCCTTAGATATAAAGTGAAGCACGTGTGTTATTATTATTTTTCCTTTACAAAATACAAGTTCCGTACCTCAAGATACTATATTCTCTATATGGATAAACAGTATATCGTATATATCATTAATTTATAATTGAGGTTATGTGTAGGAATGGCTGTCTGGCCAAACATTGCCTACTAAAAAATATCTATTCCATTCTCCTCCAAGTCTACCTGTCCAGCTTTGTTATCAGCACTATCGGTGACTATACTCTAAAGGGGCATTTCCATGGAGCGTGGAAAGCGAGAGGCTTGACGCGTTGAGAAAGGCACACTTCCTTCAATGTCATAAGGCGGATTCAGATGGCGACAACGGCGACGCGACGCGATTTTGTCACACAAGCTGTGAAATCCCATGCGGCGAGCGAATTCGCTGGGAATCGCGTTAATTACGATGCTCTTTTTCTTTTAATCGCCCAATATGGCCGCCAATGGATGTTACAGCAAGTGCGCATTATTCGCGTCGCGTCGCATGGTAAAAATCGCCATGTGAATCCACCTATATGGCTGCCATGTTGGCATGGAAAAATCGCGGCGCGATTTAATCGCTGCGGGAAAGCGATTTTTTCATGCCAACATGGCCGCTATATGATATTGTAAGCAAGTGCGCCTTTCTCGCCGCGTCAAGCCTCTCGCTTTCCACACTCCATGGAAATGCCCCTTTAGAGTATAGTCACCGATAGTGCTGATAACAAAGCTTTCCACGCTCCATGGAAATGCGCCTTAACTTGTTTGTTCTTATTGAACATTAAATGTGCACACCACAGTAAAGACATGTTGAGAGAATGCTCTCTTGCAAAGAGACTAACTTACCTTGACGTGAAGTGCGTGAGGTGCGTTCTCGCTGAGTGCGTTCCACAAGTCAGTTGTATCTGCGTTCTCAAACTGATGACTTAGAAGGTAAAGTTGCAGACCGGCTCGAAGAGAGTCCCGTCCCAGGAATCCTTCCAACATTGCGATGATCGCCGCGCCCTGGTGACATGTGTAATGTTAAGGTGCATTTCCATGGAGAGGGAAAATTGCAGTCAGAGGCTCGGGATTTCCTCGCCTTGAGAGGAGTGATTCTATCACCAACATGGCCGCCATACGAGATTGAAGCAAATGCGCTTTTCTCACCCCGCCAAGCCTCGCTCGCTCCATGGAAATGCACCTTTAAGCCGGATTCACAGTGGAGCTTTACTTTCCGATTACGTTAAACGCTTCTGATTGGTTGAAGCGTATCTTTTTCGAAGAAGCTTGGCAAGGCAAGCTTTTGAACATCTGACATCGTAAAAAAAAAAAAAAGACATTGCATTGTGAATTAGATTTAAAGCCACGAGTAGTAAGATAGAATATACTTGGCGCCAGTAGCAAGGACTGTATAGAGAGTGAAAGTATATTCCTGATATTTCATACTGAAGCAACAAAAATGAAAGAAAATCATTCGTGACATAACGCGATACTCTAATGAAGCTTAAAAATATAAATTATAAGATTTAAATTAAAAATTTATATATTTTATAATTTAATACATCTACATATTTTCATACAAAAATATAAATTAAAATTGTAATAATATTTAAAAAAAATATATATGTATTCTCAAATACTTAAAAAATTAATTTTAAAAAAATTAATTTATGTTTAAATTAGTATGAAGAATTATATTTAGCTTTAGTAATTTTTGCTAATAAAACAGCCCTGCGTCTGCATTGCCATTATTGGCAAATTGTATTGACAGATACATGTACATTGTGTATATTTTTCTTTCAAAACAATATTTAGTCCCACAATATATTTCGCCTTGCTTCACTTCACCCTCTCCAAAATTGCTAAACGTAGGAACTATGAAGAAGAAATGGGGGAGGACCGGAAGGATAAGGTTCAAGTATAGGGCCCCTAAAATATACGTGATGTAAAATGGAACTATTGTATGAACAACTTCCTATGTACAAAAATGGTCTCTTTATGAGTTGTCTCCGGCTTTATAATAAGCTCTTAAGTGTTATAAAGTGCATCGAATGTGTTAAACTAATCCACGCAAGTGTTAATATGTTACTGGATGAATGTTTTTATAGCGTCAAGAGCTATATGGACCATAATTTTGATATTTAATAATTCTTTGTACATTTTGTATATACCTATTAACCACTCCTCGACCTTTTTTTGCCACCATGACCTGTCCTAATAACCTCAACAGTTATCTATACTTGATATATTGATTGTAGGAGAAATGGAATAATAAAGAATTTTGAATTCAAGTTCAAAAACAGAGTTCTAAAATATCAGTATCTAACAACTACCTGCATCGTAATAAATACCTTGGAGTAGCTGATGGCATCAAAGATCGCCTCGATCTCTGAAGGGTCTCTGACCTCGACAGAGATTGGGTGGCTCGAAGCAAGGGCGTCCAAAGCGAGGGCAGGTTGAGTCTTGTCCACGACGAACTGTTCCAGCATCGCCCAGTCAGGTCGCACATGACTCACACCGACGTACTCCAGGAAACTGGCGAAACCTTCGTTCAACCAAAGGTCGCTCCACCATCGCATTGTAACCAGGTTACCGAACCACTGAAATAAATAAATTAACATGGCTGTAAGGGTAGGATTTCCACTGTAAAATATAATTGAATTCGAGGGCAAGTATAATATGCTGAACTGTACCATTCTCCAATTTATTCATGTTTTAACTTTTGTGGCGACACATACATAAGAAAAATATGTCGCGTTCCATGATTATTTGAAAATATTTCCCTTCTGTTAGAGATTTATAACTTATTGAAATTATTTTTGAGTTCTAGAACTAAATTTCTTAAAATTTATACTGTACAGTGTCAATAAGTGGGCCATTTGAGTAGCATCCATGCCATAATTTGGTAAGTTGTGATTATTTTTTATATCGTGATTTTAGTTAAAAATTTATTTAAAATTATAAGTGTTAGCATAATTTAATAAAAAAATCAATAAATTTTTATTACATTTACAAATACTTATTTTTTAAAAAATATTACATTAAAATATTTAAAAGGATATAAATATTTTATTTTTGATATAAATTATTATTAATATATTGTTGATATAATGTTAACTTGGTTTAAAGAAACATTATATTTTACGTTGCTTACCTTGAAAAAACCTTAATTTTATAAAAAAATATATATAGTTGAAAAACAGTGCTCGCAATCATGTGCGGTGATAAAATGTTTAACTCTAATTGATCGTGACAACGAAGAGAAGAAAGAACTTATCTGTGGACTAGAATAGATTGATGTAAAATTTTCTTATAAACACACTACACTATATTACACAGAAAGTGTCCCGTTGTATATTTAGCTCCTATTATTTACAACATTTTTGTTATACGTGGTAGAGAGCGAAGTAAAAAAAAAAAAAAAAAAAAAATAGAAGAGAGACGAACATCGGAAATTTTTTGTATAACGATCGGTCTTCTGTAGGTATATAGGAGTAGGCTTTACATGCTGCAAGGATACATGACGCACCGCCTGTCGTCCAGTCAGTTACAGAAGTATGCCAGTCCGATCGTCACATAAAAAATGTCCTATATTCAGTCCTCTCTCTCTTATCATTGCTCCATAAGTAACCACAGGTAATAAAATGGTAGAAATCAAAAAGAGCCATGTGAAATCATCGGGACAATTTCTGTGCAATGGACAACTTACATGAAATTTTTTATTGCAAAAATGAAAAGAGGGTATCAAATTATGCCACTATGAATTTTTTCAGATTTTTTTGGAGTCCCGGAACTATTTTAAATAATTATTGAAAGTCCTGTAATTTAATTTGGCACCCGTGAATCCTTGGATAGGGCAAAAACGCCTATTGACGCCTCAAGGGGGCTGCACTTTCAATAATTTTTTAAAAATAGTTCTGGGACTCAAAAAAAAATCTTAAAAAATTCAGAGTAGCATAATTTGGTACCCTCTATTCATTTCTGTAATAAAAAAATTCATGTAAGTTGTCCATTGACTGTACATTACCTGGTGAGCCAGTTCGTGGGCGATGACAATGGCCACCCACTGATGTGCAGCTGATGAAGTTTCAGCATCGTCGTACAAAATGGATGTCTCTCGGTACGTTATCAGACCCCAGTTCTCCATCGCACCAGCGGCAAAGTCAGGGATGGCGATCAGATCTGGTGAAAAATTAGGATCAATCGTCATCTACCGTGATAAAATTACCATTGAATCAATGATAAAAGGTTGAGAAGTATTTGTGTGCCGCAACACACCATGAATTTTACCTCAATTTGGTTTTTAAGCATTATTCTCCATAATAGTTAATGATTGGTACGATTCACGAAACAGTTAGCCAGGTTTCTAAACAGATTTATCTTAACCACGTTTAACTATACTTGTTTTACGTGTTAAACCACCTAGTTAAACATGGTTAAACTAAACGTGGTTAGAAACGTGGCTAACTGCTTCGTGAATCGCGCCCAAATATGGCTTCTATATTACTGCATGACTAAGGTAATAAAAATATTAAGGTATTAATTTTTTTATATTAGAGTGCTTCATCCAAAAAATAAAATATTGTGAAAATAGATTTAAATTGTGTTTCAAAACTTGTATTATTATGGAAAATACATGCTATTTATGGCTTTAAATTTTAATATTTATGAACTCCATTGTTTTAATAAAGTACTGAAGATAAAATTTTTACAAGAATATATCTATCTGAATGGCTAAACTTGATCGTGCATTGTATATATACACTATATGTAGGTGAAATTACTTTCAGTGCCATTTCGCGATATTTTTAACTTTTAATTATAACTTATATATAACATACCGTGTTTTATTATTATAATAATGCATGTGTAGAATTACTGTAGATTATGTTACTTCATACTCTTACAATATTATTTGCACCAACATATTATTTATTTTCAGCATGATGTAAGATGTAACACATCCAGTAATTCTAGTGCTATATGCTTGTAGAATATCAGATTTAATAATTGTAATTTTTAAACGTTGTGTATATGCATTGTAATTCTGCCGTAAATTGTGTTAAGTGATGGGGAGAATTTGTATTGGATCGAATTGACATAGTTGTAATAATCGTTGCGTGAAGCATAAATTAATACGTAAAAGCTTTTAAAAAAAAAAATAATATTAAAATAAAATAAAAATATAAAAAACTTTTTATATTATATGCAGAAAAAAAAAATGAGACATTATTGAAAATATTTTGCTATACATTTTTTTTATTATTAATTTTTAAAATTAATTTAAATTTGCTCCTGCGTAAATAAAACAAAAAAATCATAGTATAATGGTTTCATTTCATGCAAACCTAGTAATAAAAAGTGCTTTTCCATGGTTAATGTCCAGCGGGGCTTAACGAGAAAGGTGCACGTACTACAATATCATAAGGTGACGGAAAAATCTCTTTCCTTTAGTAATTAAATCCTGCTGCGATTTTTTAACGCCAACATGGCCACTCAAATGCCCCTTTCTCGCCCCCCTTCATCGCTCCATGGAAATCTACTGATACATACCTTGTTTGGGGAGCGGGTAAGTGACATTGAAGAAGTTCTCAAAGAAGTCCATCAGGGTGGTGGCTGTTGACAGAGCAAACTGCGCCCTCCCCAGCTGGTGCTCCGGAGCGTACACAGACACCGAGATACCTCGCTCAGTGGCCAGGCTCACACGCTTGTAGTCACACACCACGAACGCTACCAGGTACGTGCTCATCGGCACGCTTTCTTCAAAGTCGTCGCGAAGCTGGAGGAAAATAAGGATTTTAGTGAGAAATAATGGGCACGATTCATGAAGCAATTAGCCATGTTTCTAACCACGTTTAACACGTAAAACAGGTATAGGTAACCGTGGCTAACTTCTTCCTGAATTGCAACCAATAGTTATTATTATATAGGGATAAAAAGGCCTCAAATTATAAATTAGGCCATCAGGAAGTTTTGTTAAGGCGGATTCAGATGGCGACAACGGCGATATATGCGACGCGATTTTGTCACACAAGCTGTGAAATCCTATGCAACGAGCGAATTCGCCAGGTTGCGGCAACGAAATCGCGTTAATTGCGATGCTCTTTTTTTTTAATCGCCCAATATGGCCGCCAATGGATGTTAAAGCAAGTGCACATTATTCGTATTGCGTCGCATGATAAAAATCGCCATGTGAATCCACCTTTAGAGTATTATATATGCAGTAATCATAATCAACATTCGCATACTTTTTCTCCACGCCCGGTGCAGGCGTGCAAAGTAAGAAATTTAGTTCTTGCCTTCGTCACAACTCAATGCTAATTGGGTCAGGCTGTGAGTTGTGACGTCAGCAATGACCTTCTTTTCAGTGTAATTTCGCGCGGTCGAATCGCACGCGGATAAAAATAATGCGAATATTGATTATAAACTCGAGCAAAACTCCCTGTCTGTCTAATTTGTAATCTGAGGTCTGTATCTCTTTATTATTTTACCTCAGGCTTAAAGTAATTACATAAGATACTGCCGCAAGATGATACGTACGTCGGTATAATTGAAGCGAGATAGGGAGTTGAGCTCCTAATTAATCAATTTCTCCTCATTGCTTATTGATTTAACTTTCTTTTCTAATAAGCAAAACTTATATAACATATAAATTTATTTCCAGCACGTCACGTGGCTAACAGAGGCACCATGAAGTAGCTTTTTTTAAGCACAATAATTAAATCATCTTGGCTTTCTTTTTATATAATATTTAAACAAATAAATCATTTTAATATTTCTTTTATTGACTTTAAATTACAATAAATAAAAATAAAAAATTAGATTACGGTGAATATAAATATTTAAGAAAAATAACAATAAATCTAACACCAATTTTTTGTAAAAATTTATTTAATATTAACTTTTTTAATAATTGTTTTTAATAATTTTTGTTGCGTTATTGTGGGTTAAATATATTTTATGGGACAATATCGAGAGTAGTGTGATGCATTTTAAATGTTTGACACAAAAATATAATTGCTACTATATTTAAATAATTTTAAATATTTATTTAAATTTAATTAGATTTAGGTAGGATTATAATCGCTGTAGATACTACATATAGTCTTGCTTTACTGTTAATTCTCCTTTACTCACCAGTCCGGTCCCCATGTAGAAGCCTGCGTCCTCAGTGCCCTGTACCGGCATGTTGGTGAGAGAGATGTGAAACCGGTCCCTGAAGATGGAGATCTTGAAGCGAGCTTTAAAGTGAGGCTCGTCAAAACAAGGGAAGGCCGCGCGGGCGTACGTCGCCTCGAAGTGGGTGGTGGCGAGAACCCTGCAAGAGAGAGAATTAATATAGAAATATGATCAATAATATTCTTAAAGAGTAGATTTTATCCTAGAAATTTGAAGTACCATGTTTAGTACATAATTTCTTTATTGCGTTTCGATTATATATTATAAGCAGGTCTAAAACTTTTCAATTTATATAAATTTAGCACTCAATTTGATACCATTCTTTCGTACTACAAATTTCTAAAAATCTATGCTAGGTCCATTTTGAATAAATTTAATATTACCTAATATGTATTAAATTTTGTATATAATAATTTTAGAGCAAATATCATAACTTATTTTTTATGTGGAATTTCAATAACAAACAATATCATAATAATTTATTTTTTAATGTCATATTAAAACTAATAACAAGGCAAATTGTTATAAATCATGTTATTTATTAACTTTATTTTAGAACCCTTAAATTTTTTTTTCAAGTATTTTCATTTTATTTTTTAATTTTTTTTAAAGTGGACAAATTCTACAAAAAAATATATTATAATTTATATTGTCAATGCTACATTATGTAAATAATAAAAAAAAAATTAAAAAAACAAACTCCCTACTTTAGGTTTAACAAATTAATCTACGGTTAAATAAATCTCACGATCATTTATGTGCCGATAACGAAAACCTCTTCCAATTAAGAATGCTGCAAAGGGCCAAAGGTGCAACGTTATTTCGTTAAAAAAAATGTGTAATAGTTAAAAAATTAACTAAATTAAAAAAAAAATTCTTTTAAAAAAAAAAAATTTAAACCTTTTAAAACTCTCCGAACATCTAATTTTACAATACCAAGCGCTTCAGATACCATAAAATGAAACAAAATGTGCTGCTTGATGTCCCTTGATATTTTTGCATGCCTACATAATGTTTCATATTGTATAAAAAGAGTTGACTTAAGTGATTAATTAAAATGCCGTAAGGCTCGGACATAATTAAAAAATATTTTTACTTCAACAAGCTGTTTTTACTCCTCATGGCAATACTGGCAGTCTTGAAGTTCAAATGAATAATGAATAGAACACCTTGAAGCAGCAAGAATGGGCAGAAGGTTCATATTTTACACGTCTCATTTAGATTATTGTATTATTTGAAATTTTAAAGTAAAAATAATATTAATTTTCTCGTAATTTCATTTTTCATTATGGCCAGCAATTTTTCAATATTTGGTTGGATAATAATTTGTTTTGTATAGATAATAAAAATTAATAAATATTTATATAACAAAAATTATTTCTGTGATTTGTTTTATGTAAAAAAACTGATGCCAAGCAGTTGTGTACTGCTGTTAAAAATTATTTTGTACAAAAAAAAAAAAAATAGTAAAGTATAAATTTTGCTCAAGGGTGCAACGCCACTTGAGGTCACGGTGTTGACAGCGCCATCTCTTGACAAATTGGTTTTAAATTTCTTACGGGCAGAGTTTTTAGAGTATCGACTTGAAACTTGATCGGGAATCAAACCAGTTTGGATTTGAATTTAAAAATTGGTTTCATCTATGACAATGGAATTTTTTCTGTGTTTTAAAGGTGGTAATGTCCATACCTTAATTAAGTTTCAAGTTGATATTCTAAAAACTCTGCCCGCAAGAAATTAAAAACCAATTTGTCAAGAGATGGCGCTGTCAACACTGTGGCCTTAGGCAAGGTTTCTTTATACAGGTTAAGACACGCACGCATTTCGTGCGTCAATTTCGTTAAATTTTCAGGCCACATTGTACCGCGAAATTTCAAAAATAGCATTGCATGATGGGCGCATTCAAAATTTCGCGGCACGATGTGGCCAAAAATACTTGAACGTGATTGGCTTAGCCCTTTAACATTGGTCCAATCGGTGGCTTAACCTGTATAAAGGAACGTTGGCCTTAGGTAGCCTTGCACCCTTAAATATAACCTTAATAAATATTCTCACCTTCGTTCTCCGTCCGGGGTGACGTAACTGCTGACGTAGAATCCCTCCAGCTCGTGACTCAGACGGTACACGAAGCGAAGTTTGAGGGTGTAGTTGGTCTGTGGAACGAACGGTTGCAAGGACTCTACGTAAAGTTGTTGGCCGGGCGCGAACTCCAGAACTTGCGTGATGTTCATGATGGCGCCACCAGTCTCCACCAGGCTCTGTGGGACATTTTAATTAACGATATATTTTATCAACAAGCTCTGTAGGGCATTTTAATTAACGATAGATCACCAGACTCTGTAGGACATGTTAATTTTATAACTCTAAATATGGGGTAAATTTGCTTGAAAATATAATATAGGATTCCATGGCAAATACCCCAAAATCGTAACACAGTATCTTGTCACACCGGCAAATCCACAACTTAAATAGACAACCTTCATGAAATTTTGATCCCTCAAAATCGAGGGTAAAAAAATCGAGGGTAAAAAAATCGAGGGTAAAGAAATCGAGGGTAAAAAAATCGAGGGTAAAAAAATCGATTGTAAAAATTTAACATACAAGTATCGGAACAGTACTTGTATGACTATGACGTCACAGCGTTTTGCAACATGATTTAAAGGGTGTTAGAGGGTTAAAAAAAACTAAAAAATAAAAAATACATAAATTGAAGTCCTACTAAATTGAGGGTTACTTTTAAAAGACATTATGATATTTTACTTACAGGACTCTTAAATTAATCTCAACTATAGAATATTATTTTTATTAACAAAAAATGTCATTAATGTGTTCCTTCTGTAAAAATGATGCATTCTTACCTTGTCAGAGATGGTGATGTTCTTGCTATGTAGGACGAGGAAATAAGTCTCCTTGTCAACCGTAAACTCGATGCTCACTTGGCCTGGAACATTAAAGATTTTGTCAAAATAATTTGATATTCCTTCCGAAAGTGTAAAGTTTAATTTAGTTTTGAAAATTACAGTTGTTTGAAGTAGAAGGACTGATCTAAATGTGTATAATTGTAACGCTGAAATACGAATAGGAAGAAAGGAAACCTTACACTTCCGGCTACTTCCGGAGGGAATATCATGTAAATTTGACTGAATTGTGGGGGCATACATGACCAAAAAATGTCAATTGCCCCGAAATACCAACCAACCAACTGACTGAATTGTCAGAAATTATAAAAGGGGCTGCATTCACAAAGTCTTAAGGCCACATTTAAGGCTCGATAATTTAAAGCTTGATTTTAGACGTGTTTTTTAGACCTAAAATTTCTGGTCTTAAATTATTGAGCCTTAATTGTGGCCTTAAGGCTTTGTGAATGCCCCTTTTAATTGTCCTGAATTTAGATGCAAACTGATTTTCCAATGTCTTCTGCTAGAGAAGGAAATTTAATTGTTTTGTCTCCATCAACACAAGTGGTTATAAATTATAATGGTTTATTTTTACCTCTTCTAAGAGAGTTTTGATTCTTGATATTATGAATACATTAGAAAAAGAATCGTATTTCATTAATAAAATTTTTATAACTTTAATACATGACGTCAGGACCTATAAGTGTTGCTCTTTACTGTAATATTAATTATTCACCATAATGTAATAAGGTAGTATTATATTTTATATTTCGAATGAGATTAAAAAAATGTAAATTGGATATTACTACAAATTTAATAAATACATTATATATAAAGTTAAATAATTTTTAATTAATGTATAATAAAATACAACATTAAAATAAATTAAAAAATAAAAATTTAATAATATAATATGTTTAATTTTTCGGTTTCAAATTTAAAAAAGAAAGTTTTATTGTACATTTTTTTTAATAATATTTGCGCCCTATAATACTAACAAATAAATACATTCTCAAATGTTAAAATTGAACTGAATACAATACATATATAATAGTTCAACAAATGAAAGATAACCTTCGGAAAAAGCCGAAAGTGCGTGGTTTCTGCAGGTTTAAACCTGAATCTTTGTACGAGATTTATATATTAACCTACCTGCAAAATCTTTAGAGTTTTAATGATCATATGTCAGCGAAAATCCTTCCACTTTCAACTTCTTCGGTGGAAATCTTCCAGTTATTGAACTGTATATTATTTTTAATCAAACTTCTTTTTTTTTTTTTATAGGGATACACCCTTCAGAGCTTTCAGCTCGCGGCTGGGTAATGGGTAGGGAAAGGATGATGGCCACGGCCTGTTACGCGTCCAAGCATTCTCTGAGGTGAGACTGAGGGAACCTTGGAAAACCTCAGTCAGGACGGACTCCTCTACTTTTTATCAATCTTATGAACTTACCCTTAACATCGAACGTGGTTAAGTTGGGGTGAATGGTGAGATTGTATCTCAGCGGCCTTACGAAGTCCGGCAGACGCAGACTTAGCCAAGGGTACGGATCACCGTTAGTCGCTTTGGGGGACTTTGGCATCGTCTGTTCGTGTTCCTCAAAATCGTCATCATCCGAGGGTTGACCCGCACAAGGGCAGTCTGCAAGAAGGTATAAGGTTATTGAGGATGGACTCTGTGCGCAGAAATTTTGGGTAATTTTAACGAGGATACCTATAGATTGAGAGAATTACAAAAACAAAATAGTTATATGTGTGAGGAAGCTCGCACACTGTTTTTCTAATCGCATCGTATGGTATCGTATGATAATAACTTAGAACCGGTTCTAAATGAGAAAAATACGATATTATGTGATGTGAAAATAATATTTTTAACCACTAAGCTTCTATAATTATAATAATGGTTTATATGTATAATCAAAATGGCAAATTAAAAAAATAAAAATATATGCATGGATTACAATATTAATAATTGAGCCAGCGACAACATTAACTTGTATGCTTAAAAAAAAAAATCCCATTTGGCTCACTCATTTATTCACATGAAATCTTAACTTTAAAACTCCTTAAATTTTCCATTTTTTCTTTAAGTGAACCCAGTTAAAAGATACTGGTCACAAATGACTGAATTTAACTTTCCGCGTCTTTTCATGAACCCACCCTGGCATATAACTTGGGGTTTCGTAGGTCCTTTCTGAACCGGGGAAACCACAGCCTATTGCAATTCATCCCAGCATTAGCCTGGTTGTAACTGAGGAAACCATGGAAACCTCTGTCAGGATGGTCGGTAATTGATGGAGGATGCCATCAATCACCTCCAGGATGCATGAGTGAGTAGTCTTTAGCAACCGCCACTTGTAAAAAGTTTGGCGGTGCCTGGGATCGAACTCACGACCTTTTAATTACGAAAGTGTCCATTCAACTCACCATTTTGCGGTCCGGCGAACGCGATGATCAGCGAGATTGCAAAGAGACAGGCGAAGACCGCAGCCGCGATGGCCAGGGCTCGTTTCTGAGAGCACACAGCCACTCCATTTCTCTCGTAGAGGCTTCGTTTGTTGCTGCTTTGACTGTCGCCAGCTAAAACATACAAAAAATATCAATTTAATATTGTACCCATATTTATTATTTTTTTTTACAAGGATACACTCCCATGACTTTGAAATTTGAAGCGGGGTGACGGGTGTAGAGATAAGGAAAGTAAAGGATGGTGGCCACGACCTGTTACGCATCCCAGCATTCGCTGAGGTGAGACTGAGGGAACTGTGGAAAACCTATCAGGATGGACATCTCTACTTTTTATCAATGACTGAGGAAACGTGGAAACCTCAGTCAGGAAGGTCGGTTTTGAAAGCAATACCATCAGCATCTTAACATCATCAGCATCATAACACCTTTAATATTTTCTTTTTTTTTAGATGACCCAGTTTTCAGTATGTATCAAAAGTTGAGATCACACATTTATCAATATTTGAAAAAATAACTTATTAAGATGATAAGTAAATTTATGTTTCTAATTTTTTTTAAAAAATTTCTGTTAGTTTAAATTTTTTTAATTTTTTTATTTATATTTAATAATATGATTTTATAATTAAATTTAAAATTTTAATTGATAATTTTTGAAACGCATTTTATGTACTTATTTAATTAAATATTTATTAAAATATTACCAAAATTTTATATAAATATTTCTCTCAATGCTCATATTTATTAATATCAAAAATAAATTGTATTTCTTGGCTTATCTTTTGAAAGAAAATATTAACCTTTTATAAAAAAATTCGTCAACTCCCTATTAAACGAACCAAAATTGGAATATGTAACACATTATTATTTATATAAAGTATTAAAATTACCATGACTAAACAACAAGTACTTGCGTGTAAGGTATATAATAGCGTGCCTACAATTTACATGATGATAAAATTGTAAGCATTAATTATGACAAGTTATATTAAATTATAGTATTTACCTGTTAACTATATAAATTTGATAAATTGAATGAATTTTTAGAGATAAGAGTAAATTGTTTAATACTTTAGAACATGTCAGAAATACAACAGGTATTAAATGAACTATGTTCTACTTTGCAATACGCTTAAGCCGGTATTACACGATACAATTTTGCATACAAATTTTCCCTGCAAGAAAAATTTCATACGAACAAATAATGGAGTTAAGTTTTCTTTAAGGATGAATTGTATGCAAAATTGTATCGTGTAATTACCGGCTTTATTGCAGCGTTGTAATATAAATGCTCCCTATCTCTCGTGATCATTTTAAAAGTTCGCATTTTTTTACATATCATACAGAATTATCCCCCGTGAAATTAGGCAAATTCTTTAACTTCAAAATAGAACTGGTTGCATAAAAGAAGGGGCAAGGTGGTATATTAAAGTCCGATCTCATTTTGTATGCTAATTAAATAACCTATCCTCTGTATCCAGTATTACAGATCTTAGTTTCCGTGTAGATTTGACTGCGCGCGGCGGCCATCTTGAAAATAATGTATAGGCAGGATAACCTGGCGACAGTCTACCGGTTATCTAAGATTTGTTATACTGTATATGATTATACATACTTTATTAACTGTTTAATTATACCTTATAATGTATTTGAAATAAATACACCAAAATTTTATATGAATATGAACCAAATTAGATGAGTACTGGGAGTCTCATTTCAGAACAAAATAAACTAAAATTAGAAAAGATGACATGCAAGTTCATATGGATATGGATATTGGATATTGTTGTTTTAAAAACCAAATCCTCCAGAAAGAAGGAGAAATTTGGACGATATCTTCTTAAGCTTGCTCCCGTTGTTGAGATTTTGATGTCTTATTAAATTGGTCCAGTACATAATTAAGAAATACGTTTTGATTTTGGTAATGTAAAATTATGTTACAATACACGACAAATATGACAAATATCACAAATATAGTGTTATAGGTACTATTTTAGCCAATTGACACCCAATTTCATCTATATAAAGTTTAACTATAAAGCCAGACTTAATTAGTTTTGATATTTTAAATTAAAATTAAGCCTGGTTTAATTAAAATTAAACTTCATCAATGCAATATAATTAGTATGATCCATAATTTTTTTATATAATTTTATTCTGAACTTGCAGGATTTTATAATCAAAATTATAAAACACCCGTTCAAACTGTACAAAAAAAAATCAACCCTTTATTTTAGCAATGAAAACGAAAATTTTATGTACTGTAATATAGAATAGCGTGACACAGTTAATTATTATTATTATTATTACCTGTGAGAAAAGCCACATTATCTTGATCACTCATGATGTCTGATTTTCTCCAAACCACACTATGAACGTCTCGAACTGAACTTACAAATGAAAGTTTTACTATAGAACCCCTAGCCACGTTTAAGCCTGTATTAAACTTTTAGTATTTTTACATAATACAAAGTTTATATTTCTAAACACGCGAAGTTCAATTTTTTTATATATATATATATTTTTTTATTACATTATAATATAATTATAATATTCAGTAGTCACGCAATACAAAACACGAAACAAAATTCAGCACAAATTGTATGTTTATATATTTTTTAAAAGGTTTATTTAGTATAGACACACAATATCACTGCTGTTACATACGCCATGCTGGAAAACTAAAAATCAATAATTCTAAGCCCTTATAAAAGTGAAGAGCAATGCCGGTAGAAAGATAGAGAGAGAGAGCGAGAGAATGCTGCTATTTAAAAACTAATCAATAATATAGCTACAGTAACTAGGTATTTACTACTTATGAACAGTACTGTACTATAATATTAAAATAGTTGATAACTATAACGCAAGAAAATCATTTATAAAATAAAACATTATATTTTAAATTATAATATTTTAAAATTACTGTAATAAGTATGATATATTATATAAATTTTCACTATATTGATTATATAATAAAACGAACCCCTATATTATATTCTCCCTTCTATTATCCCCCCTTTGCTAGCGGTCAAGGTTATAATATACATTTAGTGACATCTATGTTATACGCATGGTACTAAAATAAGGGTGGGATAATGATGCGTGAAATTTGAAATTTATTTTAAGGGTTGAAAGTATCATTTTTTTTTATAATAATAAAGGTTATGAATTGTATTATATAAAATAGTGAAGGTATTACATAAGACTTTAATAATTAAAGTCTCCCCTTAGGCTGTAAGACGTAATTACTAATTATAATTAGTGAAGTAATTTACTGTGAAAATGTCGTCTGGAAAATTAAAGCAAAATCGATATTATAACCACAATGTTGGAGAGTTCTAAATGTCATAACATTTTGATACAAATATAGGGGAGATTTTTAATTTATTAATAAAATATGACAGATAATATTAATTAATTTACATGCATGTCATAAAAAAATATTCAAATTCAAATCTCAAATTCCAATTCTCTCCGTAATAAAAAATAAAACATGATATGATTATATTAAAAAATTTAATTCCATTTTGTACGCATCATTATATACCTGTAAACAAGGCAACCTTTTGATCAGCAAAGTGTGGCGGTTGTATACATATCAAAGTAACAGGCGTATTTAAAATGGAGTCCAGATTGTTGTTTTTAAACTAAAAAATAAAATTAAAAAATTGTTTGTAAATTGAAATGTTTCAGCTCTTAGTATGCAATTTTGTTGAATTGTGAGGTTTTTAAGTTATTTCATTATCGGTTTCTTATAATAAAGTCATAATTTTATGAATGAACAATGATTTTTTTTAATTTTTCGTTACAAAACACCATTTTTTTTTTTTTTAATTTTAATAATCATTCATAAAATGTATATTTTTATAAAAAATTAATTCCGAAAACATTGAGGTACTTAACACAGCAAATTAATTTTATGACACCATAATAACCTACAATGTATTTGAATTTTAATTTTAAAACCTAAAATTCCTGAAACAGGCTGAAAAGTAACAATAATTAATTGAGCGCGATTCACGAAACACTTAGTCAGATTTCTAACCAGGTTTAACTTAACCACGTTTAATTAGGTGGTTTAACACGTAAAACAGGTATAGTTAAACGTGGCTAAGCTAAACGTGATTAAAACCTGACTATAATAACTTCTTCGTGAATCGCACCCCACTATTTTTAATTTCATGAAGTAAGCAATGAATTCTTCGGCTCAAAATGTAAATTACGCGAGTCCAAAATATTTTGGTTTTCTTACTTTAAAATTAAAGGTCAAAGTTAATTTTTCAAATTTTACGGTCTTAACATTATAATTCATTAAGGTATGAACTTCATTATTAATTCAATTAAGTTCACTCCATGAAGTAATTTTTCTATCTTATTTTTCTAAAATATCAGTTATTTTTAGTTTATAAACAACAATTTGGATTTCATTTTAAATACGCCTGTTACTTTGATATGTATACAACTCGCCACACTTTGCTGATCAAAAAGTTGCATAGTTTACAGGTGCGTGTAAAAATAATTCCTAAATTAAATTTTTAATATAATCATATCATATTTTTATTACGGAGAGAGAAATATTTTTGTCTGTATTTTATTAACTTATAGCAAAATACATATATATTCTATTTTTTTGTAATGTGTTTATTTTAATTACATATTTTCTTCTAATTTTAATATTTTAAAAATAATCAATTAAGGTTGATTTGATTGTATATATATTTTTATCTATTGTTCTGTGTTTTTAATACAATAAAAACCTTTTTAATCTAAAATTAAAATATAGAAACGTCTTTATTAATGATAAGGTTAAGAAAATGATGTCATTTCTCCACCAAATATAGTTCAACAAATAAAAGACTGCCACCGGAAGTGCAAGGTTTTTGTCCAGTATATATGCAGTTAAATTTAGTAACATAAATTAAGAGTAGATTGCACACACATGAATTTTTTCAAGTGTGTATAAAAAGCTTTTTAAAGGCGGATTCAGATGGCGACAACGGCGATGCGACGCGATTTTGTCACACAAGCTGTGAAATCCTATGCGGCAAGTGAATTCGCCAGGTTGCGACAGCGAAATCGCGTTAATTGCGATGCTCTTTTTTTTAATCGCCAAATATGGCCGCCAATGGATTTCACAGCAAGTGCGCATAATTCGCGTCGCGTCGCATGATAGAAATCGCCATGTGAATCCTCCTTAACTAATTTTAATTAAATAATAACCCTATTATATTATCAAGGTATTTTTTTTTCCAAAGCTTTACCCTTAGGTGGGGGAGGGGGGCTCAAAAGACCTACAGGTTAACTTCCTATGCTGATTTTTTTTAACTATTTTTGATATTTGTTCTCTGTTTTTTTTTATGGGAATACGCGTACGTTGTTTGAGAGATAACGACTATTTATAAATTTCTTGAAGCGCTCTCTTATAACTCTTCTCGCTTTAAAAGAATTAAGAGTCATTTTGACCCCCCCCCCCCCCCTCTTCTAGTAATGCTAAGTTGAGATTATAAGGGAGTTGAAAGTCTTAAAATACAAGCAAGTTTTGGCGGCTACTGTATATTTACAAGTCATCATACATTTATTAACAAGTACATCAATCAATGCTGTATAACATCTCAATATTTTGTTTCAAATCTCGAGATGTTTGCATAGTCATCAATCATAATATAACATCTTGCAGCTTAAAATTCTCTTTGAAGTCAGTAAACAATTTCACAAAATTATAAATAATTTACATTATGGATGTTTAACATTTATTTATTGTGAGATTGTGCATTGACTGGTTTGATGGGTAATTACAGTTCTGGTAAAGAAATGTTATACTTTCTTTAATGCATATTTCATATAAAAGGGCAACGAAAATCAGAATTTTATAATAGTATTTAAATATTTTTCATTGACACTACGCTATCACTTAAATTATTAATAAACTAATTTATTGCAAAGTTAAATTACGTAATTCTATATTAACTAATTTATTAAATTAAAAAATAAATAAAATATACTTATATAACTATTTTAAAAAAATTTAAAAAAAACATTTTATTTTTAAAAAAAATGTTTAACTTAATATTCTAAATATTTACTTCATATAAAATGTAAAGCTGTTTAAAAAAAAATTATTATTAAGGAATATTAAACTTGTAGACGACCATTAAAAATATAGCAACACATGATAGAATTTAATTTTTTTCTTTAAATAGCAAGATCAATTTCTGAAGAATTTTACCCTAATAATAAAATCATATTCAAATAATTATAATTAACTATATAATTTCAATCAATGAGAACTACCTGTTTTAATTACTTTTTTCATCATAGTATAATTATACAAAGTATCATTACAATGGGCCATGGAGATAGCATGCAATTAAGAAAGCACCAGGGGTGCCCTATAGTAAAATGTCTGCTTTCTTTATATATCATACAATATACTTAGAGGTTCTACTAATATAATTATTGAACAGTTTTTATCGATGGTATTTTATATTAAAAGTTGAGAATTGTTGCTCTGTAGAAGTCATGACAGATTGTTCCATGCAGAGACTGATCTCATTGCAACTTTTTTGTACGAGCCGTGGGAGGGATACGTGTAAGTATTACTCCCTCTTGACCTAATGATGAGGCGACAAACAACAAATACAGTACTTAATATCAGTTAGTGCTAAATCATTATGATCTGTTTGATATTTTTGAAACATAATGACATATCAATAACTTCAATATTTTTTTTTTAATTTTAATTAAACCCTATTGGGTACTTCTATTTACTAATTACATACTACTTTGAAACCCAGAACCTTCCGAAACCCTAACTTGAGCGTTTCGCGGGCTCTTCTGGAACGGGGGCGGCCACAGCCTTGCAAATCCATCCCGGCATTTGCCTATGGATGAGGGAAACGTGGAAACCTCAGCCAGGATGGACGCTACAGCTTTTGTCAATGAACCGGAAGTGCAATGGTCCAAAGCCAGGGGAACCACATAGTAGAAAAGCGCAACGTTTTACCCCTGGGTGGGAAACGTGGTTTTTGTTGAAAATGGTCACCCATCCAACTACTAACTTCAATATAATCTATAATTAGAACAAGAGAGAGAAAGAGAGAGAAGAGATTATCCTTATAATTCAAAACTTAAAGAGTTTTATGCTATTAAGATAATTCTTGTGAATAAATTTACAGAAAATCGTCTCATAGTTATATTTTTTTATTTTTACAGTAAGTTCGTTATAATGTTTATTACAGATGAATCTTAATTAGAATACGTTTTATTTGTATATTTTAGCGTTATTTTTCTGACAGCACGTACATACGACCTAAATTTTCAAAATAAAATAACTATTATTAGCACAATCAAACATAAGTTATAAAAGAAAACATTTTTGTAAGGTCAAAAATTAGGATGTAGAAGTAGTTTTATGTTTACGATACGGTCAGGTGAAGTTAACACTAAAAGTTAATGAAGTTCGTTCTAAACATAGACCTGCTGGTATGTAGACGTTCTGGCCACACTTCAAATTTCTGTTGGCAACTCATGAATTAAAAGCAATCCTTGGCTTTAACTTTCAAAACATATACACTTTCAAGATTTAAACGTAAATTTATCAATATAAACTAGGATCTTCTTGTTTTTAAGTCGTAATAGATTTGTACTGAAAATAATGAAAAATATAACATTATTTTTTTATTATTATTATTATTTGTTACGACTGTTATTTTTTTATTAAATTTTATTTTGAAACATCCTTATTATTAAAATTCTATTAATTAATATTTCTATTTATATAAAAAATTATGTTAATATATATCAACATATGAAACACTAAATAACATTGATTTCATTCTCCTATTTACTCGTTTTGTTCTCTATGGCTTATTTAATTATTAACCTTAATAATTAAAAGTGAATACAATGTTCATAATGATGAGTATTATATAAAATATTATGTCATCGTAATCGCCACTATTTACAGTATCATATTTCTACGTTGAATTTTATAGATTCAACATTTTACAAAGTAGAAAAACGCTAACGGTAACTATTTCAAATAATTATTATATACATAATATGTATTAATATATTATATTAATTTGATAAATATATTATGTAAACCATAACTTTTAGAAATAAAATTAATGGTTTATTTTACATTAGATTTATGGTAAATCTCTTTCATAATTCACTTTAAATTTCAATCTTATTTATGTAAATTTATAATTATGAAACAATTTTACGGTGTGGATTTTTTTTATTGTAATAGATTTGTATGTAAAATAATAAATAATTAAATAGTGTATTAAAATTTTTAGTAAAAATAAATTATAATTTTTAATTTAAAAATTAATTTTAATTTATCGTAATTTACAATATAAAATTTTGGTTGCTATTCTATATATTAATAAATTAATTTTAAATTAAAATATAATAATTAATAAATAAATAATTTTAAATATTTGATTTAACTTCTCAACTAAACCATTCGTCAGGGTAATTTGTAATTGGACTGGGCACAGACACAAATCCTGCACTGTCGCAACTAATAAAGATCATACCTTGAGTTGCATTATAGTTATTATTTATTTAATTTAAAAATAAAATAAGATAAAAGTTTGCCATAATTACCATGCCAGAATCACATTATCACTAATTTGCTAAAAGAGTAAAAAATCAAAATAAATTGTTTTAATTTGAAATATAAATATTGGTTTACCTTATACAGAATGTTCGAATCATGTATTAACTCATGATATAAATTCCTTCGAGAATCGCGCCCATTTGAAACAAAACAACATTCTCCAATAAAATGATACCTGTTCCCCCTGTTCTTTATATAAAATGTTATATTATGTCAATATTTGAATGTGTCAATAATTATTTACATGTGTTTTTTACATTAAAATGATACAATCAATGAAACCACAAACAATATAATTTGACAAAAAATCCTCATTTATCAAGCATGTTTTTTTTTTAATTTAAGTAAACAATAAACATTTACAAAAAAATAATAAAATATTCACATACCTGTTTCATCTGTTGTTACATTACCATTATGTACATATTTTCCCATTGGTTGTAATTTTATAGAATCTCCTTTCGTTGTTGTCATATTTTAATGTACAATTTCTAACACACTAAGTGTACATTTACATTGTTTATTTACAATCATCATTAATGACAGTATAAAAATATATTATAAATATTATATTACATTATTAATAATATCATTTTTTATATATATCAATGTTATATTATACTATTTTCTTTATATTTCTTATAAGAACACCAAAATACATACGATGTGTTTCAGAGCACAGTATCTAAGCAACTACGTTATATATTTTACACTACGGGCCTTCTTTCTCTCTCTTCTCTCTCTCATTTCTATACCCACCTCTAAAATGCGACGTTGCAACATGTAACAACATAAAATTTATAGTATACTAACACCAATTTCCTTATATAAAAAAACATTGAACTAAAAAAAAAAAAAAACTACTTCCACCCTATATAAAACAAAATATATATCTTTTTAAGAAATCCAATATAGAAAAAAATAGAGAACATGATATATATTTTAAAGTAAGATATACAATGTTGCCTAATTTAATGATAATAAATTCAATTTTAAAACTTGTTGATCGTAAAAAAGTACAATGAAGTTTTTTTTTATAATTTACCAATAGGAAAGGTGTGTTTTGATGACGTCATACAAGTAATGTGATAGTTCAACAGGTCACTTGAGACTTTTTCGATGTATTATTTCGATTTGAACAGTTCATCTTTAAAACAAACACACCCCACATCTCTCTCTCTCTCTCTCTCTCTCTCTCTCTCTCTCTCTCTCTCTCTCTCTCTCTCTCTCACTCTCTCTCTCTCTCTCTCTCTCTCTCTCGACTCCTATACTCTTTAGTGCTTGTTCTATTATTTATTTTTTTACAAAAATAGAAGTGTCGCTTCTAAATGTCACCATATAATCGACTTAAATTATATGATGTTTAAACAAAGTATAAATATTTAAAGTTTCTGTTGTTATTATTTAATTTATAATTTATTTTTAGTCTCAGATGGTATAAATATAAAAAACACATTCAAACTACTATCAAGTTTTAAATTATGCAATAAATCATTTGGAACTGAAGTGTGTTTGTTTTATTTGAGTATTAAAAAAATATATTATAGTATAATAAAATGTTTTTATAACATTAAATATTTTATATCAAATAAGGATTTTGCTTGATTTTTGTCTTGCTTTATTATTGGTTCACATCGAAAAAGGCTGGAGACTGAATTATCCCTTTGATTTTTCTATATAATATTTTTAGTACTGTATCTTACCTAAAATAGAACCTTAAAAAGGTCACTAAGGTTATCCTTATGCATTCAAGTTGTAAAATTAGTTCTATAGCATTAAATTGTAGTTAATAAAAATTAGTAAAATCATAGCGGCGGTATATAATGTTTTTTCATCAGAATATTGACAATATTTATAATTTTTATCAATACTTTTTGGTCTCTTTAAAAATCTGAAAAAAAAAAAACATGAGTAGCACAACTTTGCATGACGCAGCATGACACCCTCTATTCATTTCTGCAATAAAATATTTTGAGGACAATATATATGCTCCATTCAGAAAAAAATATTATATTATTAATATTATTATGAATGTATAGATAAAAATTAAAGTAGGCAAAAATAGATATAATAAATTGAAATACAATTATATATTATTCCATTTTTACAATTTTATATACGTTAGAACATAAAACAATTTAACTTTGCGGTGCTATTAGAAATTCCAAGAACCAAAGATTTGACATGCGATCACGAATGTTTGCATGTGAAACTCCCATTTCATCAAAACAATTTCAAATGTAAAGAAAATTCAAATCGAAAAGGTGGATGTGGAAATTGGTGTTATAAAAAAACATCGTATTTGATATCTCTATTAAAAAACTTTTAAATAATATAATTATCTACGAATTTTCTCATCCTTAATATTTGGAGTAGTTTTCAGAGTATTAGCATAGGTAAAAAATCGAATTTCAATTCAGATTTACTTACACCTTACAATTTTGATGACAATAGCTCTGTTCGTAAATACACAATCAGAAAGAATCGATTTTGATTGATGAACCTTATGTACATGGAACATAACGGTCATCAATCAAAATCGATTCTTTCTGATTGTGTATTTACGAACAGACCTAATATCTTTATCGAATATAAAATATTATATATTTTTTGTGGGTTTATACACAATATATTTGCTTGCATGGACAACCTGCATTAAATTTGATATTGCATAAATAGATAGTGCAAATTTGTGCTTCTCTGTTTTTTTCTTCATATTATATTTTGTAGCCAGATATTTTTTTAAACAGTTATTGAAAGGCGCGTGTCACTTCCTAATAAAAAGATAGGGCCCAAAAGGGGTGTAAGTTCAAGCTAGACCTCGGCAAAACTTTTTAGCAATAATTCCGTCTCTAAAAAATCGGAAAAAATTAGGGTAATATAATTTGATTCCCTCTATTCATTTCTGCAATAAAAAAAAATCATAAAATTTGTCCATTAAGAACGTGTTTAAAATCAATGAGCATAAATATGGGAAATTTCTTGCTACACAAGTCTTCAGAAAAAATACATCTCTGGGTAGAATGAACATTATTCTTGCTTTGCTTATAAAATTGAAGTGACCATAAACATTTTGTGGTTAAACTTGGTGTTATTGTGTGCGATTCACTAAGCAGTTAGCCAGGTTTCTAACTACGTTTAGCTTAATTACGATTAACTATATCTGTTTTACGTTCTAAACCACCTTATTAAACGTGGTTAGAAACCTGGCTAACTGCTTCGTGAATCGTGACCCATATTAAGTTATTCTTACAACATCTGAAATTGCATAACTGCTACTATTTGTCGTTATTAATACAGATGACTGCTGTAAATCAGGTATGGGGATCGTTCAAACTATCCGTATGTGTATACTTTTCGACCCTAATATATATTGTCTTTTTGACAGGTGTGTTTTATAAATGCAGTATAATAGCTTGTCAATCCATTTGACATGTTTGACTGTGGAAACCATGGAAACCAATAACTGCAGCTGCTCATTATAAAGGGTAAATTGACGAATTAATTATGTCAATATTTCTCTTTACATTAGTTATAAAATAAATAATACAATCATTATAATATAATGCAGTGATATATAGTTCATATGTATTTTTAAAAAATTAATCATTATTTTTATGATATTCATCGAACAATCGTTTCATAGCCAGTTCAATAGACTCCTGACGCTGTGCATGTAAAGCCAAGTAACTTTTTTATATAATTTATATATCCATTAGAAACTTTTGTTATTACCCTAAAACTCCCTCACTGACTGGGAGTTTAAATATATATATATATATATATATATATATATATATATGTTAGCACCCAAAGCCGAATTCGGGCAAAAGCCGAAAAAAATGCTCACATCTAGTTTTGCGCATCACGAAATGAGCCAAAGCCGAAGTGAGGCTAATTTTCGGCTTTGGCACATTTCATTTTGAACAAAACTAGATCTGCTCAAATCGAAATGCGCCAAAGCCGATATGAGATTTTACTTCGGCTTTGGCGCATTTCAATTTGAGCAAAACTAGTTCTGCGCATCGCGGTTTGAGCAAAAGTCGAAATGGTATTTTATTTCGGGTTTGGAGCAAAATTTTGAGCACATCTAGTTTTGCGCAAAATAAAGATGATTTTAATGACGAGATGATGATTTTAATTTTAATGATATTAATTTTAATTTTTAAAAAAAAATAAATAAAAAACTAAGACACTAAACTTATAACAAATATTATTATTAATATTGTGAACTAATATATATCTTTCAAGCGCTGTTTAAAAATAAATTAATTAGGGAAAAAATAATGACTTTAAAATGTAATCATATGCAGTATACGTACGTACATATTATACCTTATAAATAATATCATAGAATGTGTTGTTTTTATAAAACACTCCACCATTTCTGACACTTAATTACTATATTTGATTATGTTTTTGTTAAATTAATAAATTTTTTGTTTTAAGAAAACTGCAGCTCAAATGAAATGGACATATATAATACGCCACACGTTTTGAAGTATTCTTTAGGTTCACTCGCCCTCACCATTAGAAATATTGTCATGCACGCACTTGTAAATTTCATAGTTCTATGTCTTAGAATTAGGCTATCATGCAATATAGGTTGTTATCGGTACAACGAGATAAGAAAGTAGCCTTTAATTACCTCTGCAATGAAGTTTAACCCCATTTGATTGTCGTATATGTTTATGTATTGTGGCTGCTAAAATGTTCGAAGAAATAGAACTATGAAATTTGCAAGTGCATGCGTGCATGATAATATTTCTAATGGTGAGAGCGAGTGAATCTAAAGAATACTTTAAAACGTGTGGCGTATATGTCCATTTTACTTGAGCTGCAGTTCTTAAAACAAAAAAATTATTAATTTAACAAAAACATAATCAAATATATAGTAATTAAGTGTCAGAAATGGTGGAGTGTGTTTTATAAAAACAACACATTCTATGATTTTTTTATAAGGTATAATATGTACGTACGTATACTGCATATGATAACATTTTAAAGTCATTATTTTTTCCCTAATTAATTTATTTTTAAACAGCGCTTGAAAGATAAATATTAGATCACAATATTAATAATATTTATTATAAATTTAGTGTCTTAGTTTTTTATTTTTATTTTTTTAAATTAAAATTAATATCATTAATAATAATAATAATAATTTTAATTTTAATTTTAATTAATAATTTTAATTAAAATTAAAATCATCATCTCGTCATTAAAATCATCTTTATTTTGCGCAAAACTAGATGTGCTCAAAATTTTGCTCCAAACCCGAAATAAAATATCATTTCGACTTTTGCTCAAACCGCGATGCGCAGAACTAGTTTTGCTCAAATTGAAATGCGCCAAAGCCGAAGTAAAATCTCATATCGGCTTTGGCGCATTTCGATTTGAGCAGATCTAGTTTTGTTCAAAATGAAATGCGCCAAAGCCGAAAATTAGCCTCACTTCGGCTTTGGCTCATTTCGTGATGCGCAAAACTAGATGTGAGCATTTTTTTCGGCTTTTGCCCGAATTCGGCTTTGGGTGCTAACACATATATATATATTATATAGCTTGAAAATTCGTGACCGAAGCAAAATTCTAATTTCATATATCTAACCTATACTATTTATTAGACATTCTAAAACCTGTATTACACGATATAATTTTGCATATAATTTTTCCTTACAAGAAAATTTCATCCCCATTTATTAAATTATTATTAAATGGAGCTGAAAATTTCTTGTAAGGAAAAATTGTATACAAAATTGTATCGTGTAATATAGGCTTAATACAGGCTTTATGTAAGTAGGATGTACTGTATCTTGACATTGCAATTTGACAATACCCATTTTAATTATTTAAATGAGTTTTTGTTGTAATTATGATGAGGTTAAAAAAAAAATTGGACAAATATTTTAATAATTATTATTTTGAGAGTAATTATTTTAACGTGATATATTTTTCACATATTGGCGAGGCGTTATAGCGTAAGGAATTTTTTAATAATAAAATTTAAAGGGTCGATATTTGACCCCGTATGACGTCATGTCTGTCTGTGACGTCATCACCGTGACCTTGACTTAGATAAGAAATGTTATCTTACAAATTAATTTGCGAAGCTTTAATTTTAGCACTCTCTTGAATTATATATAATCATTGCATAATAAAGTAGTAAAATTATCCACTCTGAACAGCTTAATTTTAACCAAATTACTAAACAATATGATTTTTATTTATTTGGAAAAATGTGATTAATATAATTGATTATTGATTTTAGATTAATTTTTGTCTTTGCCCATTCGTTGTTTCATTTATCATACATAATGTTTTCCATTGATTCTAGTACCTTGCTTGCATTTAGAAACTCCCAATGTCAAATGTTTAGATAAGTTTTAATAAATGCTCTTGAATATTTTTTTTGTACTTGACTTGCAAAATTGTTTAATTGATAAATTTTTTTGTGAAAAGATAATAATTTTATATTAATTATTTATTATTAATTTTTTTAAAATAAATTAGCATAACAATTTTATTAAAAATTATATCTTAATTTGCAATAAATTTAAATTTGTTAATAGATATAATATAATGTGTTTTTTTTTTCACTTTTTATAAATATTATTGAATCAACTTTCATTTGACTGAGTTTTAAAAAATCAAATCCAGTTTCCAACTCATCTCACTGTGCCCTGTGAAATTCAATTCAATTCAATTCAATTCTTTTATTTAACCACTGGTTATACAAGTACAACATGGGTTACGTCATTTTAACAAAAAAAAAAACAGTTACAACAAGACAATAATACATAAACACAAATATAACCAACAATAGCACTTCCTAATAAATTAAATCTACAAAATAACACTGGATAAAATATTTTCAGGCATCTTATTACTAAAATACAACTTCACAGAATAAATTTCACTATAAATAAGAATGTTTTTCAATTTGTTTTTAAATAGTTTTTCACTATCAATTTCCCTCAAACTTAATGGTAAAAAGTCATAGATTTTGGCTGTCTGATAAGCAGAACTTTTTTCTAATAAACTTGAAGCGTGAGCTTCAGAAACAATTTTATTTTTATTTCTGGTATTATAAGAATGTAATTCACTATTATGTATATACAGGTCAGGATATTTCTTCTTAAACATAGCACAGTTTAAAATATACATACTAGGCAATGTTAACATTTTAAGCTTTTTGAAATGTCCAACACATGAATCATGCTTCTTAAAGCGTAAAATAGTTCTAAGAGCTCGTTTCTGTAATACGAATAGCCTGTTTAAATGGTTTGGATAACTACCCCAAAAAATTATGCCATATGCTAAGTGAGAATAGACATATGCATAATATTATATATAATATAATATTATTATATGCATAATAATGTGAAACAATGTGAGACATAGTGTGTCCTGTTTTGTCCAAAACGAAATTATTTCTTGACATATATAGCTAATAATTTATGATTTATCCGGGTTAATAATTATTATTTCTAAGTGATAATTATAATATTATGTTTCTCAAAATATTTATATTATGTGCGTTTGTTTTTATTTATTACTTTGTGCTGTATAATATAGGATTATGTTTATGTAATAAAATATAAGTACACTGTATGAGTGTTCAATAAAAACTTAAATTAACAAAAGAAATAAAGTTAATAAAGTAATTGAAAAAATAAATAAAAACAAAATTTTTTCACAATGTATAATTTTATATTGATATCCCTTTTTTTTATTTTAACCATTGCGTTGTTGTACTGTGTTTTATTTTGTACTGAATCTCAATAAATACTTATTATTATTAAAAAATAAAAATATGTCAAGTTAGCACTCTTATCAGCCAAGGAAAAAATATCACGTTCAAATTATTGTTCATTGATTTTTCTAAATTACCTGAGGCTCAGCTGTCTAATACAAGTTCTTAATGAACTTTGTGAAGAACTGATCAAAAGTGACTGAGTTTACTTCCCAGCCCTTTGCGGACCCGACTGCATAGAAATTTGTTGGTCTCTTCCTCCTCATTAGACACAGCATTCGTCTAAGGGACCCGTGGAAACCTTAGACCGGTTGGTCAATAATGGACAACATACATGACAAAATTTTATTGCAGAAATGAATAGACGGTACCAAATTATGCTGCTTTGAATTTTTTCAGATTTTTTTGAAACCCAGAACTATTTTTAAATAATTATTGAATATGCGGCCACGCCCCCTGGAGGCGTCAATAGGCGTCCAGTCTCTATCCTTTTTATTAAGGATTCAAGGGTGCCAACTGAAATCACAGGACTTTCAATTATTATTTAAAAATAGTTCCGGGTCTCAAAAAAAATCTGAAAAAAATTAGAGTAGCATAATTTGGTACCCTCTATTCATTTCTGCAATAAAATTTTTTCATTTATGTTGTCCATTTATGAGAAGGACTCCTAGGGATAGACGAGTTCATTCTTGGAAAAATTCAGTGATGCCTTAGATCGAAATCACGACTCCTCAGTTTATGTTTATAGTAATATTATATATATGAGTATCAGTATCACAGCTTGTGTGACAAAATCGCGTCGCATCGTCGTTGTCCCCATCTGAATCCGTCGCTTTACTCCTAGAGCTGGAGGTAAAGAGATGCAAATTTGCAATTTCGGGTGAGATAAAAAGAGCACCCAGTCTATCAATTAAAGAGTTAAGACCATTCTTCTATAGACTGAGTGATAACACCTCTGAGTGATAACACCTACAAACAAAGAAAATTAAGTTCGTGTAGATTCCAGAGATATTACACTACGAAATTCAAGATATTTCCCCCCACGATAATAAAGTTAGATTTTGTCTGGGTAATATTGGCAACACTGCGCATGCCATCACTTTTGGGAGATAAAAAAAGTTAGTCTCCTGGGGATCGTAATATATCATTATCGTAAATTTGATCCCACCCCTAGCTCGTAATTTTACATTTTTATGTACCTAAACTTTGAGACCCTCACTGGAATAAAATTGTTAATCAATTAGGTAAGAAGATGTATATTTTGATTCTATAAACATTACTGTTTGTAGATTTAAAACAAAATAATATGTTAATCGCATACATGAATAAGAAATTTACAGAATAGAACTCCCTTTTCAACCTTGAATTATTTTTATTGCTGAAAACCGATAATTTATAATTATAAATTAAAATTTATTATAAAGTTTTATTATAAGATGATTCTATAATTAGTGAAAATTGTATGATGTGACTTTAATAATGTTAATATTGGTTTGCTTTTTTTCTCATGCAACTTTTTAAATAATATATTGTTTAAATTTGTGTTGTTTGTTTGTTTTTTTTTTCTGATAATTGTTTCTTTGTTTTAGTTATGACTTGAACCATGTTGTATTTGTACAACCAGTTGTTCCAATAAATAAATACAAATAATAATAAGAGTTTGTTTTTTCATATAGCATATTTCAGAATGTTTTTATATTTAATTTGGCAGAGACAGCCTGCCTCTTGAACATGGGTAAAATGTAAGCATAGTTGATAATACTTCCTTTGTTAACATTAATTTGAGAGAAATTTTAATATAAATATATTAATAGTTAATTAAAGTTTAAAATACAACACGTAAAATATTGATATTAAAAAGCTAAAATGTTATTAAAAAATCAATTAATTATAAATTATTGTTTTAAAATAAACTTTCCAATATAATATATAATAAAAATTGTATAAATATTATTAAAATAAATAAATTTATTTTAAATAGAACTAATTTTTACTTTTATTGACGTAAAACAATAAATCTATACGGGTCTTTCACCATACGTCACAAAACAATATGACGTCATAATTGTGTAGGCAAAACATTGTCAGCGGCATAGCAAATACGTGTTAAAGTTAGTATTGAAATTCATTTCTCCTGACGATTCAAATCATTTCTCGTAGAATTTTCTTTCATAAATGGTAACAAGAAGAACCAATGCTAATGAAAAAAAATATTTGGCGACCGAAACTGTTATGAGAAAAGAGGTGTAGTGAGTTACGTTAACACGCACAGCATAGGATTTTAGGGTTTTCTGCCTACATCCCGAAGCTCTTCGGGCGGCTTCGGGCATCTCCGTGCTACCCAAAATGTAAACATGAAATTCCCGTATATGGTTTATCACTATATCAAGTGCTCATACAAATAAAATTTTAGTACAGTGAAATTAATTTGATATTCCTTCCGGAAATAGGCCGAAAGTGTGAAGTTTGCTGTTCTGTTTATAATTCACTTTTGAAACGTAACATAGAGGTTTAAAGTAAAAGTACTGACCTATGTGTGAAATTATAACGCTGAAATGTAAATAGAAAAGAGAGAAACTCTGCACTTCCGGAGGGAATATCATATAAATTTGACTATTATATGGATAGATTTGCAATATTAACCAGGTGCATCTATGACATGAGTTCTATGACAATGAAATCACATAATTAATCACCACAGGTGTTCTTCATTGATAACAAAATGCTGATAAGATTCAAGACGTCTGACCAGGTGTTTGATAAGCATATAATGACGTCATACAAAACTGTAAGGTCGAAAATACGTTTTAAGAGATAAAAATATCACTCTTATCACATTTATTATATATCGGAAAATTAAGAATCCATCACATCTGAGCTCTATGCATAATCTGAGGTGTGGAGTGAATCAATCTTGCTGAAAACATGATGGAATTAACACGGGTAATTTTGCTTCTACTGGTGCTACAAAGAAGTGTAGCGTCGGATATATTTGATTGTAAGTATAATATTTTTACTTTAGTCTGATCGACGTAGTCCCTTACTATTAACATGTAAACCTTAAACATCCACTTACAACTCCCTAAAAATTTTGAACTTTTATAATTTTTATATATATTAGATAATCCTTGTACCTTAGCCATGGGGGAGTTGCAGAAATTATCTCAAAACAACCAGAAGAGCCATGTATTTTGATATACTCTATGCATATTAATTCAAGAATGAACTAGTTATAAAAATATAATTTAATTAAAATTATTGAAATGTCAAACTAAAATTGAAATATTAATTGATATTTGTTTAAATTTACTACTTACATAAAATATTAAAAGAATTATTATGTTTTTAAAATATAAAATTATTTAAAAAAAAAAAAGAAAATAAAACATTTATTTTAAAAATATTTTGTATTAAATAATTTTAACTAAAATTCTGATATAAAGCAATATAATTCTTATTTTATTTGCACAACATTTTACCCTGACAATTTGATTGCAGTACCATGCACCAGCGACCCTGAGTGTAGTGACGTGGAGGGAGCCACGTGCAACACGGACGTGGGCTCGTGCTACTGTCCTGGATACTTCATCATCGACCCCAACATGCAAAGGTGTCTTCCAGGTGAGACAATAAGATTGAGACCCCACACTTAATACGTAAGATTGGTGTTTGGAAATATGCTTAAGGTATAACCTGAGAATTTGTCTGTCAAGGTCAAGAGGCGTGGCTATAGTGGCAACACTGTTTGCATTGGAATGCGCATAAATTTTTAGGAGGGGGTGGTGACTACAGTCCTTGAGAACGTTGCCACATTTCTCATCACATATAGGTAACGATTATCGCCACGGTTCAAAATATATGAAAACAATTCAGAAAAATAGTCTAAAAAATTAGGTTTTAGTAAAAAAAAAAAGTAAAAGAATCTGTTGTATAGTTTTTTTGCAATGCTAATTAACAAATTTAACATTGGAAGGATACAAAATTCTCATTTAAATAAATTAATTATAATTAAACCAACGGTTAAAAAATTCCGAAAAAATTCAGAGCTAATTTGACGATTGTTGTGAGTCCACCATATTAATTTGAAGAAAATCTGTTGTAGCGAATTTTTCGTCCAAATTTCTCAGGTTAAGCCTTAATATAAAAAAATCACAAATAAAATGATTCCTGACAAAATAAACAAAATCTAAAAAATACAGATGTATAATATATGGTAGGCTAACATCATGGGATTAAAAATTATTTTATATGATTCAATATCCTGGCAAAGCAAATAAAAATGAACCAATGGAATGAACAACCTTCATGAATTTTTTATTGTATATTTGGATACAGCAGGACTTCAAAGTTAATTTTTTTCACCCTTCTAACACCCTCAAAATCGAGGGGAAAGACGCTGTGACGTCACATTCATGCAAATTCTTTCCCTATAATGCTTGCCTGATGATATTTTCATGATTATAACTTCACAGCGGTTAACAGCATAATTTAAAGAGTGTTATAGAGGGTTCAAAATCTGAAAACATTGACGATATCTGGTTCAAATATGCATTAAATACTCTAACTTTGGCTCAAACTACAAAATGACAGTATACTTTAAAATACAGCGGATTTTTGTCTGAAAGCTCACAGTCTGATGACTTGATGTTTCAGTTGCATCTGGTGCCGGCTCCGATTGCGAGGTAGACGCACAATGTTCGGCAGCAATGTTATCAGGAGGCGCGTGTCTCAACGGCAAGTGCGGCTGTGTGGCCGGCAAACATTACCACGCGGGATTCTGCTGGGATACCAGGGGTGAGTACTTTTGTCAAGAATTATGTTTGAAGATCTTTTAAACTGGAGTAAAGGCGGATTCAGATGGCGACAACGGCGACGCGATTTTGTCACACAATAAGCTGTGAAATCCTATGCGGCGAGTGAATTTGCCAGGTTGCTGTAGCGAAATCGCGTTAATTGCGATGCTCTTTTTTTAATCGCCAAATATGGCCGCCAATGGATGTCACAGCAAGTGCGCATTGTTCGCGTCGCGTCGCATGATAAAAATCACCATGTGAATCCGCCTTTAGATAAGCTAGTTTTTAAAAGAGATACGAATATTAATATCCTATCACTATAACATTTACATGATGTTGGTTTTTAATAAGGATCCGTTGACGTCGCCTCAAAAGAATAACATTATCAAAAAATATATTATTATATTAAACATCACGCGCGTCATGTGAACGTAGTATTGATATCATAAAGACAGGTATGGACATAATAGATTCAAGATTATACCTGACTTTACTGATATATTAGTATAAAAAAAATTCTATTCACATGTGGAAACAATAAAATAAAACTAATCAACTTCAATAGCACCTGTATCTCCGTTTTGTCTTGCTAAATCAAGTTATCATGTACAGTATCCAATTCGTCATTCACACGTGTTGCATCTTACATACAGAGATAAGATCTAAAAGATACCTGTTTCAATTTCATACATCTTTTGTTTCATAGTTCGTATCAATGACTTTATAAATTATATAAATACCTATGTGTTAACTAATAACATAATAAATACTGTGATTTTACTTTTAAAGATATTCATATAATTAAGGACTGTCGCATACAGAATCGCATGATTTCGCAGCGTATGATAAAAAAAAATAAGAACAGATGCGATCAGGTTTATTATCCGCGCACACAGCTTCGTATCGTATCGTATGTGATCGTAGGTTTTTCATTTAGAAACGGTTCTAAATTTTTATAATATAAGAAGACATACGATACGAAGGCAGTGTTCTACTCCTCTAATTCTGAAATTTGGTTTTGAAAACAAAAATATAATAAACAAGTAACATACAAAGCATAAAATGCACTACAATAACTGAAGTCTCTCTATATATAATTTACAGATAACTGATGAGAATATGCAAGAACATTATATAATATATGTATATATATTATCGCCACTTTATGTGCTAAAAAAAATATATATTGGTAAATGTTTCTAATAGTGCTGCAATGTTGTTTAAACCTCCGTTGAAATAATCGTATTTTTTTGTTCCAGTGGTTGGTGAGCAATGCACACAAAATGAACAATGCAAGTCGTTGCATGCTCCTGATGCAGTTGAGTGCATCGATGGACTTTGTGCATGTGCAGAAGGATTTTACATGAGAGAGTACACTGATTGTAGGAAAATAACTACAGGTAGGTGAAAATAATATTTATTTTATTATATTTCCTTCATGAGTACATAAAGCTAGTCAGAGGCAGAGAATTTTACACCAATAATCAGTACATTTCACTTCCAGTATGCATACTGTAAACATAATAGATAATAGAAAGTTATTAAAATATTGAACAAATAAAAATTCAATAAATTTATAATTTATTTATTTTTATTAAATTTTTAAATATTTTTTTGTTTAAAATGATATTGTTTAATTTTTTTTTATGAATTATTAGTATATTAAATTTTTTTAATTATTTTAAATGGTTAAAAAATACGCAATAATAATTTACTTAACTCTTGACATGTGGAAAACAATTCAATCCCTTGTTGCAATAGTGCCATATTGAAATTAAATTTAACATTAATAATATTTTTTTGCATAAATTACAACTTTTAAAAATGAATAATTGATGAATACTAAACTAAACATCCTTGTTTGCAGAGATTGGTGGACCATGCGCCGTTAACTTGGACTGTCACATCAACGACTCTTTTTGTAACTTTGCCACACTGCAGTGCGAGTCACTAACAAAAAACATGACAGGAGCAAAGAGAATAACAAATCCAGGTACTGCCATTTGTTTCTCGCCATACAACTTTTCACTGCGGAAAATTGGGGGGGGGGGGGTGGATTGTAATTTTAACCCTAAAATTACCAAGGCACTTTATTGTCATTTCTTAACCAGGGGGGGGGGAGAGAGGGAGGAGGGGCCAAAATGACCCGCTCTTTAAATCGCATTCATTTTAAAAAAGTTGTTTTTATTCTCATTATTTTTTTTTGCGAAATACATTGCAAGGTAGCTAAAGATTACAAATTTTTTTAAGAATAAAAAGTTACGGGTCATATCGACCCCCCCCCCCTTGATAATGCCAGGGTTAATGTTTCAGATTTAAAATTTATAACATGGCAGAATGCTGAAATTAATTTAGCTATATTTCTCTATTAATAGAAGCATAAAGAAATATATTTTTTCTCTATGATATAGACACAAAAAAATCTAGATAAATACTGTAACAATATAGAATAAAGGTCTAACAGTAGTTTCTGTTAAAAGAATAAATACCTATCTATAGTATTTAATAATATTATATGCAGATAAAAATTTTCATGGTGGTATATAAAAAAATGTCATTGGCATGATTAGCTTATCTTAATTCTAAACATTGATGTTAGCAGCCAAATATTTGTCTAAATCCTACATAATTTTCTTTTTCTACAGGACTTATTAAAGAGACAACAAACAAAATTGGTGTCATAATTTCTCCAAAGAGTTCAAGAAAAATTAAAAATATTTTTACACGAGGTAAGTTTTGTTTTAATAAATTTAAATACATGTATAATAAAGAATGTTAAAATTAATTTTTATTTTTTTTGGTAAATTAAATTAAATAAATAATTTAAATAATTAATTAATTTTATTAATTATATTATAAATAAAAAAATACGTTTGGGATGAATCATATTAACCGGATAAATTCTTGTCTGTGCCCCAGGATATGAGGTACCCTATGGATTGAATTTGTGTTGTGTGATAATAAAGACGTGCATAATAAATATAATAATCGATATATTTGTTAAACTTATTTAAAAAATGTAATGAAAAAATAAATTCTCTCTCCATATATAATATAATGGGGAGGTTTGTTACCTGCATAATTTGCAATGATTACAGAGCTTGGTGAGGAATGCCAGATTGCTGAAGATTGTGCGATGGCGAACGCGATGTGTACCCCCTCTGGTTACTGCGCATGCAAGCGAGGATTCTTCTTGCAAGACCAAGCCTGCTATCCTGGTATGTACTCGAGATGGCCGAAGAATGGAGAATCTGCATGACTATATTAAACCTAAAATACGAGCTTTTTCTAGAAGTCGCAAAACCAGTAACGCCCTCTCTGATTGGTCGTGACGTCACTGAGCCAAACCCCCTCCACTTACATAGCCTGGCTCTGCCAGGGTTAAAAGTTGCGACTTTGGAGTTGCAACTTCTGTTTAGGCGTAAAACAAAAAGCTCGTATTTTCAGCCTTATAAGAGTATCGACTTAACACGATACAATTTTTCTAACTCAATAATACAATATTTTCTTACAAGAAAACTTGAACTCCATTTGTTTGTATGGAGATGAAATTTTCTTGTAAGGAAATATTGTATGTAATAGTTAGAAAAATTGTATCGTGTAATACCGGCTTAACAATTTTTTATTGCAATAATGGATAGAGGGTGCAAAGTTATGATTTTTTTAGAGCTTGGGAAGTATTACTAAATTTTTTGCAGAGTTCGTTCGGGTTTGAACCCACGCCCTTTTTAGGTCCATCTTTTTATTATAAGAGAAGCATCAAGAGGCGTCACTCTGTATTTTACATAATTATTTAAAAATAGTTACTGACTAAAAAATGTGAAAAAGATCAAAGCGACATAACTTTGCACCCTTATCAATTTCTCCAATAAAAAATTTTTAAGATCGATACTCCGTTGCATAATAATATATAATTTAACTTATTCATCGTCATTGATGTTTTTAGATATTTTTAAACTTTCTAAAATCGAGGTAAAAGTCACTTTTTGCGCAATATTTATGTAATACCTTTCCCAATGCTTGTTAAATATTATTTATATGTCGAAGTATTTTGCAGCACGATTTTTAAAGTGTCAGAGAATAATAACTTGAAGTCTTCTATAGAAATATAAATTTATGTATTCAAAATAATGCCTCTTTTCCATTACACTCCAGTAGCTCCTAAAGACAATGATATAATTATTTGTAACTTTTTAGTGATGAGTTCCCCACTACTCTATATATATTTATACATATTTTACTTAATACAAGAACCCCTTTTGAAGTTTCCCAAATAATGAATTTCCTTTAATTTTTTTATATATAATGGAGTATTGACCTCAAAATTTTTGATTGCAGAAATGGATAGAGCGTGCAAAGTTATGCTTCCCTGATTTTTTCCAGATTTTTTTGAGCCCGGGAACTACTTTTAAAAAATTATTGAAAGTCCTTTTTGTGAAGTCACACGGCGGCAAGTCCTATCTTTTTGTTAAGGAGCAGCGTCTCGTGACGTCACAAAAAGAACTTTCAATAATTTTTTAAAAATAGTTCCTGGGTTCTAAAAAATCTGAAAGAAATCAGGATAGCATAACTTTGCACGCTCTATCCATTTCTGCAATAAAAAAATTTGAGGTCAATACTCTATTGTAGGCCACGCTGCACATGTTATTTTTTTAAATTCCCAAGTCCTAAAAACACTACGGTGTTAAAATGCATTTTTTTTTTCTGTAACTAAAACAAATATGTTAATTTTTTCATTATAATATTTTACCAGCCTGGATTCCATGACGTAAAGCAAGAGCATGCCATACTGAATTAGATTTCCATAGTTCCCTGAATGCATGTACATTTTTTCCTAAGAGTCATGAAACAAATATACTTTTGTTTAGAATGTTATGACATTATAATACAGAGAGTAATTGTATTTGAAAATTAATAATTTCAGAGATTGGTGGTCCATGCTCCTCACCCTTGGATTGCACCATTGTTGAGTCGACCTGCACCAACAATATGTGTACTTGTAACATTGGATATGGAGCATCTGCCAACAGATTTACCTGCTTGAAACGTAAGTTCAATATATCAATATAAACAATAATATAAATCACTGGAAAAAATGATATAAGATAAGGAGTTTTTTCTAAAAATTTATGTTTGACACTGCAGTGAAATAATAAGTATTTGATTACGCCTTTAAATTTCATATTTCTGTATACTACTTGTGCTATTTTTTTCTTAAAATCCACAACCTCCGCGATCTGGTTTACATAAGAGATTTTTATTTTAGCCGTACATTTAATTTTCAATTTTTATAGAAATAATTTTTGAATTATTTTATTTAAAAACAAATAACAATATAATGAATTATTTTAGCATAGAATTTTGTATAGTATGGAAAATAATGTAATTTAAAAAATTTATTTTATTTATAAAATTTGTTTTAATCAATTGTATATAAGTACAAAAGGTGTTAGCAACGTTAATAATGTAAAAATATAATTATATAGCCTTGAGCATTCTGAAAACACTGAGTAAATAAATATTAAAAGTGCACAATAATGTTCAATTACTCAAAATTATAGAAATGCTTGAGGGAGTTCTGTAATGGAAAATTCACACATGTTTCAGAGATAAACCAGATCAAACGAGCTTGCACCGAACAATCTCAGTGTCTTTTATTCGGTCCTCGCAGCATCTGTAAGGACCAAGGCAGCAAGTTATGTGACTGTGGTACAGATTCGAGGCATGTCACAGCTGACAACTTCTGCTGGGTCATCAAGAGTGAGTACATCCATCGAGGTTATAATATATACAAATGGACAACTGACATGATTTTTTTTATTTCAGATTTGAATGAAGGGTACTGAATATTGACGTGCTTATATTGTAATATACAATCGAAAATCAATAAAGATGAATATGAATTATGCTGTTCTGAAATGTTCAGATTTTTTTGAGTCCGGGAACTATTTTTAAATAATTATATTTGGCAAAAAAAAAAAAAAATAGTAAAGTAGCTGCAAGGTATTGAAGGTATCCGCACCAATAACCCTTGTATTTTTTCTCTATATCGCGCGATCCTTTTATTCGTTAAATACTTACTTAATTAAAATTGATTAATCAATTGATCTCAGCTATTATTATGATTATACAGTATAATTATTATACTCTGTGTTGTATGTATTAATTTATAGATAGATGTGTATTAGTTATTAGTTATTTCTAATGTGTATAATATATGTCGTATATATTTTATTTATGTTTTAGGATTGTAATTGTATTATTATATAATTATATGTATCCACAACAAAGCATTGTAAATTTAATATTTGGGTGCGATTCAAGAAAAAAATTATCTATAATATAGGAAATATAGGTTTCTCACTAACCACGTTTATATAGTGTCAGTGAATTATAGGCTGGCGCTAACAGCGGTTTGTGAGAAACGTACATGGATAACTTTCTGGATATAGGCGGATTCACATGGCGACAACGGCGATGCGGCGCGATTTTGACGTAAAAGTTGTGAAATCCTATGCGGCGGCAAATTCGCCGGGAATCGCGTTAATTGCGATGCTCTTTTTCGTTTAATCGCCAAATATGGCCGCTAATGTATGTCACAGCAAGTATGCATTATTCGCTTCGCGACGCATGAGAAAAATCGCCATGTGAATCCGCCTTAACGCTTTATAGTGAATCACTCCGAACCAATAAAGAAATCCAATCCTTTTAAAGAGATGTTGTCTTTACCAGCTACTGACCGATTTACTTTCAGGTCCTGGCGAGATTTGCTCGGATCTCCGCGACTGTCACGTCCCCGACACCACCAATCCGGTGTCTTGTAAGGACGGACGGTGCACGTGTTTCGAAGGTTACCATCCGAGTGCGGACAGCAAGAACTGTCACATAGACGCTCCAGGTAAGATGAAATTAACTTTATATTATCACTGATAGTGCGAGATTGCAATGAGAAAAACATTTATAATATAATTTAAAGATGTGCTATATCAAAATACGTACTATATAATTGCTAATTTTTCATTGCATTGCTTTTAAGGGGACTGTCAAGTCTTCAGTAATGCCCTTGGTTCTTGTAGCCAGGCGGGGTGTTTCGGATACCAGTTTTTGTGTTAACCACTCGAGGACAATTAAGTACTTTTTTAATTATAGGTACTAATTTTTTAATTTTTCTTAAAAATATTTTCTTTTACTTTATTAAAAAAGTGTGAAAATTTAATTTTATTGTATAAATTTAACTATTTATAAATAATTAATATTTAATAAAATTTAAGTTGTGTTACAAATATTTTAAAAATTTTTTTTTTTTTTTTTTTTTTTTTTACATATTTGCACTTGGAAATTTAATATATTTTTATTTTATGTATAATTATTACTCTAACTAGGTTGATATACTCGCTTAAAAACTGTAATTGTTATCTGATAAATTTGATTCTGAAATATTCATAATTTTCAACAATAAATAAAGAAGTAAATAAAAAAATATACCAAAAATAATTTATCTAAAATAAAACCCAACATGTCTACCGTTAGCAAAATAAATACCAAATGAAATATTATAGAAAAAATACACAGAACGCTAACCCAGAGCGTCTCACAGCCTGTATATTTGCTAACCACCCAAAGGTTTCCACTGTTCCCTCAGTCACAACCAGGCAAATGCTGGGACGGATTGTGAGGCTATGGCTTGTGTATGTACAGTCGTCGTCTCGAAAATTTTCTCTTTGCGACCTTGTTAATCACCATACCCCGTAAGAATAACACAGGGCATGGTGATTAACAAGACTGCAAAATTGGAAGTTTTCCAAAGCGACGAGTGTATCACCACATATGATATAACTTGCTTATCTCCACAGAGCTTGGAAACAAATGCACGGAGACCACGGACTGTGAGGTGGTCAACTCGATGTGCACCAACGCAAAATGTCAGTGCAAATCCGGCTACTACGAGAGCCTCGGACAATGTTTGACAGGTATTTATAATAATACGGAAGAAGGAATACGATCTTCAGGCTTGGACTGGGCCATGAAGATCCCTGACATGCCTCTTTTCTTTTTATAAAACGTGGCCTGCATCCTGCAATGCCTATATATATAAATATTATGTATATATATAAAGTATATATATGTATATTATATACACGTACATACAGCACGATAGAATTTTTTTTTTTTTTTGCTAACTTGCTCTTTTCACTTCATTCTTTGATTCGTTGTTTTATATTATAAAGCCGAAATAACGTATTGCTCCGAGTACAATTTTTTCATTTTTTGTAATCTAATAATATGGCAATGAATATATGACAATATATTTAATAGTAGTAATTAAGGAATTTAACATTCTCATATAAACATTTAAATTTAATAGATAACTATTTCCAACATTGCGTTTCATAAATTAATAAAAACAAAATTTTAGAACAATTTTTATATTAAACTTTAATAATTTTTAATATTTAATATTTTGAAATTTTAATTTTATTTTTTTTACATAAAATGTTGAACTAATACAATAATGCATAACCTGCATGATTTTTTTTTTATTATTATTGAAATTGGATATATTTGGAAAGAGAGCCTCGTTTTATATACATTCAAATATCTTCAGTTTATCTGGACCATAAAAATCGAGGGAAATGTCCCCATGTCACGCGACACCTTTCCATATATATTATGTGTGTTAAATATTTGCATGACTCTGCTTAATTTTGCAGCACAATTTTAAGTGTTAACAAAATTCTTTTAAAAAAATTACATTATATAAATCAAGGTCTTGTATTCAAATGTGCAGGGAAAAAATGGGGAAGTGTACTAATTTTTAAAAACCACTTAAATTTGTTAAAAGTCATTGAACTGATCACAATGTCGTTTGTTTTACGTTCACACGATGAATTATTATGAATTTTCTAATGATCAAATCAAGAATTTGAATAGAAATAATTGATTGATGTATTGACTTCTGGTCATCAAAGTAAGAAATCTGGTTTTAAAACGCCCGATAAGAAAAGGCTACATAGGCAACCTGCATTATGAATGATATGATTTAATTTTTCTGTTCTGTATAACAGTGCGTTTACAAGCATTTTCCTTTGTTCCATATGGCTTCAGGCTACCCACGTGAGTTTGTTGATATACAGGAAAGTGACATCTTGTTGCAGCAAGCTGGTCTTATCGGGCGTTTAAAAAACAGATTTCACGCTTCGATCTTCAATAAATTCCCAAGAATTAATAAATCATCAAAGTTCAATGAGATCCATCTGTTTTTTTTTTATTATTTTTTCCTATATATAAATATAGTACAATTCCTCATATTCAGGTTGTCCAAAATTAAACTTCTATAACCAACCTCGTGATTTTTCCTTCAGGTGTTGGCGGATCATGTGTCGACCAGACAGATTGTACAGGTGTAGACATGTCCGTGTGTTCCTCAAGCAAATGTCAGTGTCCAGCCGGTTACGTGTCCAACCTCGCCATCAGCGCCTGTCTACCAGGTAATTAAGGGCATTGGGTGTAGCACCGGTAGTTGGCAACACTGACGTATCTTCACCATGTTAATTTTTGATCATTGCTCCTCGGAGTAATTTTTATGCTAGAGCCAAGCTGATTGCTGTGTAGTATCAAGATAATTAGTAGCCCAAGTGCACAATTTGGCTAAATAAAGCCTGATTTAAAAAAAAGTATTTTTTAGTAATTTTTTAAATTTGCATGAATTTTTCTAAAATATAAAAAAATACTTTTCTTTATATCAGGCTTTATTTAGCCAAATTGTGCACTTGGGCTACTAATTATCTTGATACTACTGCAATCAGCTTAGCTCTAGCATAAAAATTACTCAGAGGAGCAATGATCAAAAATTAACGTGGTGAAAATACGTCAGTGTTGCCAACTACCGGTGCTACACCCAATGCCCTTAACAAATTGTTTCCCATCTCAAACAGGATCAATCAAGTTCCTCTAAAGTCTATATAACCTCTAGCATTATCAAGGTATTTTTTGTCCCACCCATAACCAATTAAAGGGTTCAAACGACCCAACCACAGGTAAACCCCTAATTCCCAGTAATTTATCTTTTATATCATTTTTTCGCTATTTTTTTGCGGAAATATTTTATATATATATATGGCTAATTGAAGATTGTTAATTTTTTTTAGAGCCAAAAAGGACCTTTTTCCCTCTTTAAAAATAGTCTTGATTGCCCCTCCCCCCGGGTAATGTTAGGTTCAATTAAAACCTAAATAAGTTTTAACTTTAGAGATAAAAATATCTAGCTATTTTTTTTAAATGTTGAAATTATTGTTTATTTTGGAACATTCTCTGTCAATCTATATCAAACTATAGAGACAAAACTCCCTCATTATTAAATGTTAAACTTGTGATTTACTTTCTCTTCAGTGGGTGACGGTATAGGAGCAGAGTGTCAGGAGGCTCAACAGTGCTCGGCCGCCCTCGGTCCAAACGTTGCTTGCTCAGATGGCGCCTGTGACTGCGCCAAAAAGCACCACCTGGCGCTAGGACAGTGCATCCCTTCCAAGGGTAAGTCAAGAGTTACCGCAGGTGTCTTGAGTTTTACACGTAAATCGCCTGCACGTTCTTTTCCATGGTTTGTGGCATGGGGAACCATGGAAACCTATGATATTATAGTCGTTTTAATGTAGAATAAAGTAATGGACCAATATTAACGTATAATTATTCACCTAATTAGCTCATGTCATTATTAAAGGTAAACTGGACCGTCGTACGCGACCCCCCCCCCCCAACAATAGTGATCGATTATCTTTAGAGATTATAACAGGCACGTAGCAGTGGATAGGGAGGAGTCGTTCTTACCCTTACGAAGTTCCTATTGGTTCCCACGCGATTCACTTTACTTGGTAGTTAGAGTCAGGACAGAACAATAGCCAAACCACCGCTCCACCGCGACAGAAGCTTCTGCGCATGCGCGATTTTCTTTCCCACGTGAACCGCGCGTAAGTTTTAAACATATTTTTGATAAATCGCGTTTCTTCGTTTCTTCCAGAGACAGCAGCGAGTGCAATGTATATGCAATCATGCAATGTCTAGACTGTAGAGAATTAATTTTTGAAAGTTAATTAATAATACAAAACTTACGATAATGATTAAAAGTATGCCATCATTAACAAAAATAATAAGAACTAAGGTGATGAAAAAATGTCTGAAATTGATTATATAACAATCAAAACAAAGTCGATATAATAATTAATATATAATGAAGTACGTAATCCTTTTTTTTTTTTTACAAAAGGATACACCCCTAAGAGCTTATAGCTCGCGGCGGGGTAATGGGTAGGGAACGGATGGTGCCATGGCCATGCACGGCCTGTTACGCGTCCCATGCAGCTAGCATTCGCTGAGGTGACACTGAGGTATATAGAGGGTGACCACCAGATATCTCGATGTCCAAAACGGTACATGCCCCCAAAATAGAGGCCTGAAGGGCCAAAACTCCCGCCGGAGGTGCGATTTTTTTGGGTGTCACGCCCCCTTTTTTACTTTTTTTTTCTTATTATAGATTTTCATATAATATGAATTGTTTTTTTTTATGAAGCCGTTTTTTCCGAAAATATTTATTTTAGTTGAAATAAATAAATATATATATATATATATATATATATATATATATATATATATATATATATATATATATATATATATAATTCATCATAATACTATAGTAAAATTTTAGATAGTTACAATTGTTGTCGTTTTGTCCTCTATGAGCTTTAGGCTCGAGCAGAGGGAAAAAAAGAATGATGGCGGAAATACAGGAAACAATAAAATAGATATATTTATATTATATGCAATTATGGAGTTATGCAATAAAAAATAATAATATTAAGGATATAATATATTACATAAGCAATACATTACATATAAGCAATACATTACATATAAGCAATACATTACATATATATTACATAATTAACTGATCGACCGAGTATAAAATTTAATGCCCGAATTCTATTATACAAAATATGTATAAGTGAGTGGCCGGTCCCAAGAGACGAAATATGAAGTTTGAGCTCACCCTACGATAAAAAAGCATCAGGCTGATTCCAGATCAGCTTGAAATCAACCCTGATACCCTGAATCAGGGAATGAACAGACAAATATATATATTCAAATATTATTGTTTCGACTCAGGCCCATGCGCAGTAATTATAATATATATGTATCGTGCTCTGATTGGCCATGCATGCAGCAGGTAGTTTAACCGATTCAACCTCCACTTACTATATATATTTACATCAAGTATATACCCTAACAGAGGGTTAAAAAAATTGGTCCAGTAAATGGGCATATGGAAACTGTACAGAATTTAGTCGAACTTATATATATATGTATAAAGAGGGGCCTAATAAAGATGTATATACGCCCGGTGTCTTTTTTATTTTTAATAAAAAAAATAAAATTCCTTGTAGAAACTAGAAATTTTGGATTCTGACTAAAAACAAAAAAGGAATTAAATGGAAATAAGGTCGGTTAAATTTCGAACCAATAATTTTTTCAACCCTTAAAGGGTGTGCAAAGTGAAGGCTTAATTTTTCTTACGGGGTTTTAATGTTCAGGCGCGGATCCAGGGGGGTAGCTGAGAGGGCTGCAGCCCCCCTCCCCTCCCCGATATTTTGGATTTAACATGGACAATAAAGGCATTTCCCCCACTCTATTTTTTTTTTAACTTTGGCCTTATGGAGGCAGCCCCCTCCGAAATTTTTTTCTGGATCCGCGCCTGTCAATATATATGTTAAAAAAAGCTATATTCTAATTAAGAAATAAATTAAACAATTTATTGAAGTGTTGGAGATGAAAATGGAAAAAATGTGGTACAATTAATTAAGGCGTGCTGTAAAAAGATCGTGATTTACGAGAGATCGCGTATTCTATATTATGATCGATTGATTTTTTTTTTTTTTTTTGCAATATATTATAGCAGGGATTTTATAGTGTAGAGATATAGAACGCTTATGGCCAAAATTCTGAAGTTAGAAGCATTTGGGGGTGTGCCGGTCGCCATCTGGACGCCCAAGTAATAAGTTCTCATTTTCACTTCATCTAGACTTTTTCCTTGGTTTATACGTTAAATGATAGGAAAAATATTTAACATGGGCGTTCGATCTCTTAACAATGTAATCTCTTTGATTATATTATAGCTAAAAATATTAATGTATTTTTATTTTTATAATTTAATTGTTTGTTAATTAAGTTGTTCTAACAAATTGATCATTTATTCAAGTTTTAGAAACGGAAATGAAAGGAAAAAAAAAGGCAATTAAGGATGAATCTCAATATATTGATATCTCGTGATCGTACCGTCTGAATGCAACAAGACTTGCAGGGGACTTAGAACTCACCACCAATAGGTGGCATACAAATTTTGAAGCGAATCTGTCTTATCAGTTTTGTGAAAACTGAGGTAGAAGTTTAACATTGGCCTTATGGACGCAAACGCAAACCGGAAATGGAGCTGTTTAAGTCTTTGGAGCTCTTGTAAGAAAACTGCAAGACTGAATTTGTTCAAACCATAAGGGATTAGGTTTTAGAACGTTATCGATTTTTTTAAGATTATATATATGATGTTCAGTGATCACATATTGATCACTGAGACTTTTCTTTTAATGTGTGCCAATTTTAATTTAGTAATTCTTACAGATCATAATAAATTTTTGTACTTAAAAATTATTGAATTTTATGACAAAAATTAGTAAAATTTATTTTTAATAAATGCATGCAATGTAAGTTATACGAGAATGCGGACCTCATTAAAAACTTGCAATATTATAATTTTACAATTAATTAAGTGCATGCATGCATGATAAAATTGGTTCAGTGAAAACAATTGGTGTAAACGAAAGGAAAATTTTATAAATTACGTTCTGTGTGTCACATCACATGTGCTCAATCCATAATCTTTCCTGTCCTACTATATTTAGATGAATTATATATATACTAATAATATAATTATAAACTATATTAATCGAGATCGAGGTCCTGTTGAAACTATATATAGCTTATATATATATATTACGATGTTTATACCTGCTCCTTTAATTCTGCATTTTATCCCTTATAATTAATTTCTCGACGGTCGGGCTGATTTGCTTTTATACTTGATTTCTAAGATATAATATAATACTCGTATTTCGAAACGCATGATTAGTATTCGTGTAATTAATGAACATCAATAAAAATTAAAGCGAACTCTATGAAATTATATTTTATTTTTAAATAGTAATTAAGCGATATTTATGGTACTTTTTTTTAATTTATTTGAAAAAAACTCCTGTCAGTGATGTCAGTCCTGTCTCTATAATTTAATAAGTTCAAAATCAACATTTATTTGTACAATATAAAATTTTACTCGGTCAATTATCATGCAGAGCGAGTATAAATTTAAAGTATTTGTATAATAATTATTATATTAGACACCCTTAGAGCCCTTCGTGTCTTATGGCTAGAAATTTTGATGGCCTGAGCGTGGTCCAAGTGTGGCGGCGCTGCTGCATCGCATGGGCGCGGTTCGGCATGGCCCGGCTCTCGCTGCATGGCTATACCAGCTGCGCGTGCAGCTGAAAGCCAGGCCGTACGTGACCTAACCGTGTCCATGCGATGCAGCAGCGCCGCCACACTTGGACCACGGGCCCATGACGCTCAGGCCATCAAAATTTCTAGCCATAAGACATGGAGGTCTCTAAGTAGCCGAGTCTTTTGTTATATGAAATAACTTATCGACTTAATTAATTTTGAGTATTCATGTATTTAATTATCATCTTATTATTATTTTTTTTATTAATGGCATCCTTTTTATCATTATCGTACATCAAAAATGCATGCACTCGATCTGCTATCTCTGGAAGATACGCAAAAAAAGTAAAGGAATTATTTAACGTTGGAAGAAACGCGAGTTACCAAAAAAATGTTTGAATTTCACGCGGGAGGCTGGTGTTACGAAGAGAATCGAATTGCGCACGATTGCGCATGGCTGCGGTGGAATACGTCTTCTGTTCTGACCTGCTCGTCTTGACGTCTTCCCAACGCACTAAGAGATGGCGTTAGTGTTTTCGTCACAAGTCGTTAACATGGGAGAGTTCTATCTCTGTATTATCTCTGGATTATAATATATCTGTACAGACGAGTAATAAATTTATTTTATTAAATTAGAAATATTTTTAATTATAATATTAATCAAAAGCATAAATTTATAAAACGTTATTAACTTTGCAATAGGATACAAATTAAAAATTTAGAAATATATAATGCATTTTTATTATTTTAAAAAAATATATTTTTTTTAGTAAAATATTTTACATGTGCGTATTTTTTAAATTAATTTCAAATCTTGTTGTATATTATTAGATAATTATATACAACAGCATAGATGTGATATTTCCCGTCACACAAAAATGATAGCAGCTAGTATACACTTTGGGAGGGGTAAATTAGTAATTGACAGTGATCGGTTCCATGTTTCTCCTAATTTAATTAATAATTATTATTTATTTAACTTCTTTTTAATCCGATTATTGATCGAAGTATCCTTTCCGATTTTTTTTCCGGCTACGCACTCACTCTCTTCACCCTCTTATGCGACGTAATAATGCAACAATTTTTAACTTCTAGGACTTGGTGAAAGCTGTGAGCGCAGCGTGGAGTGCTGGTTGTCCGGTGGTATGGATGGCCTCGTGTGCAGGAATTACGTGTGCACTTGTGATTTTGACTTCCAACCAAGTCCAGAAAACGACAAGTGCATCAGTAAGTGCATCGACCAACACTGATGATGAATGTAATAATTAATCTCAATTATTAATTGTAAATAATTAACACAATGTCTATAAAAAAAAAGAGAAAATTATAATTAATTCTCCATCTGTACCATTATATACCGTGTGGTGCATTTATAAATAAAGAGGATAATAAATACTATTAAATTATCATCTTGCAAAAAATTAATTTAAAATTAAATTCTTAAGTATAGTATAGTAATGATTACACTTTTTAATTAAAGTTTTTGCACTGAGGTACTGAAAAGTCATTAATTTCATTAAAATCTATATTTATTATTATTTATTTTTTTAAGAAATAAGGGGAGTTCTTGAATCTTAATAAAATCTCTGTGTTTCAGATTCCGGCTCTTTGTCCCTTCCTTCAAGTCTCTTCCTAGTTACTCTACTTCTGATGTTTCTGACGAAATAAATTCTCAATTTATTATTTACTCTATAGCAATGGACAACATACATGAAAAAATTTTATTGCAGAAATGAATAGAGGGTACCAAATTATGCTACTCTGAATTTTTTCAGATTTTTTTGAGACCCAGAACTATTTTTAAATAATTATTGAAAGTGCGGCCACGCCCCCTGGAGGCGTCAATAGGCGTCCAGTCTCTATCCTTTTTATTAAGGATGCAGGGGTGCCAACTGAAATCACAGTACTTTCAATAATTATTTAAAAATGGTTCCGGGTCTCAAAAAAATCTGAAAAAATTCAGAGTAGCATAATTTGGTACCCTCTATTTATTTCTGCAATAATTTTTTTTCATGTATGTTGTCCATTGTTGTGTATCATGTATTTATTTTTTTTATAAAGTAATTATTTTGAAATGTGCGTTCTACTTCTTCTTATCATATATTTAATTAATAGTTATGTATTCTTAATAACAGATAATTCAATGTACTTATACGAGATAAAAAAAAAAAAAAATAAAGAATGAGATATTAGAATGTGAAAATTTTAATGGCTTAATTAATCGAAAGAAGGTGTAAAAATATATGGTACTGTGAATTTTTTCAGATTTTTCTGAGACCGGAAACTATTTTTAAAAAATTTTTGAAAGTCTATTTTGATGACGCCACGGGCGGCACTCCTTAAGAAAAAGAATAGGGCAGAGCCGCCCGTGACGTCATAAAATGGACTTTCAATAATTTTTTAAAGATAGTTCCCGGCCTCAGAAAAATCTGAAAAAATTATATTACAGTACCATATTTTTACCCCTTCTTTCGATTAAGCCTCTAAAATTTTCACATTCCAATATCTCATTATAATTATATTATGCATTACAAGTTACAATTAGTATAAAATTACATATTTTAAATGGAGTATCGACCTCATTTTTTTTTATTGCAGAAATGGATATAGAGCGTGCAAAATTATGCCATATATAACCTATAACCCTGATGTGTTTTCAGATTTTTTAGAGTCCGGGTCCCGGGAACTATTTGTAAAATATTATTGAAAGTTCTTTTTGTGACGTCACGAGACGCCGCTCCTTAAGAAAAATATAGGATTTGCCACCTTGTGACGTCACAAAAAATACTTATAATAATTTTTTAAAAATAGTTCCCGGGTTCTAAAAAATCTAAAAAAATTCAGGGTAGCATAACTTTGCACGCTCTATCAATTCCTGCAATAAAAAAAATTGAGGTCGATACTCCATAGAAACATTACAAAAATAACAAATTTATATTTTATATAGCAAATATAGCAATTTAAGAGCTATTAGCTTGTATAATTATTTATATAGTAGAATGTATTATTAAACTTTATTTATTATAATATTATATAGTTCAAATTACAAGTTTTTAAAGGACTTTATATGACGATGTAATATTGTTAATGAATATACAAATGAAATCATAGGGGTTTCTCTTCATAATTAATTAAATTTGTTGCTCTATGTTTTTAATTAATAAAATATAATTTTAAATTAATTATATAATGAACATTTTAATGATGAGAATCATACTTTATTTTCAGACTGGGAAGAAGCTCTGGAATCTGGATAAATACATAATTTTAAAATAAATCGGAATAAAAATAGTCAGAGTATTTTATAATTAATATAATATATTATATGTTTATAATTTTATTACATATTTCATATTTAATAAATAAAGAGGACATAAAGGACCAAGAGATGGCGCTGACATCTGAAAATTTTGCTCTTTGCATCGAGGAAAGGATACGTACGTACGGCAATATACCTATTGATATATAGCATATGGGGATGAGAATCACAAAAATTACCAAATTTTTAGGAAAGAAATCACTTACGAATTAAGTTGAAATATTTTTTTATACGTGTCCGAAAGTATTTGACAATTAACTAATTACGGTGTTGTCATTTCTGTAAAATTATGATGTGGTTGCTGATCGACGGAGGTGCATTTACATGATTTTATATATAAAATTATAAATATATAATTATATTATATAAATCATATAACAGCAATCCTCGCCAGACGCACGTAGTTCCAGCAGTTACCACTAGTTAATTTTTTTTTTTTTTTTAGATTTTAACGCTCTGCGGCAAATGTGGCTAAACCACGGTGGCTCGCAATATAGTGCTCAACGCACTCTTAAATCCCCCGTAACTCTCCGCCCCCACCACCTCGGACGGCAGGGAGTTCCACTAATTGGACGCCAATATATGATGCATTCATTTATATTGCGCTGGCGCATGCATGCAGTGTGCATTTATTTAGCATAATTAATTTATTATATAGTAATGATATTATAATATTATATATAATATAATATATTATATTAATTATCCCGACTCATGGACCCGACTGATGCTGAAAGAGTACGCCGTACGTACGTTAATTGTATATTATACCTTGTACATCGATAATTAAAGATTAAAGATTAAATAGCAGTGTGTACACACATTACATACATACACCACTGCTTGCGGCTATTGTGGGTATTCCACCACGGTGGCTCGCTTGCTTGCGGCTGACTCTCTCAGCCCCTCCCTGAACTCACCAACACTCCGAGCATCCACAAGCCCAGAGTCCAACAAATTCCACTCCCTCACCGTTCTTCTCAAAAAAGAATACTTGCCCACATCATTTTTGCTTCTCCTATACTCCAGCTTCCAATCATGGTCCCTCCTACCTTTATAACGCCCTTCCTCAGTACGATCGCTAAGCTCCTCCCAGCCCTTTTGGTTCCTAGTTATTTTATACATTGCTGTCAGTCTATACTTTGCTTCCTCCTTTCCTCCAGATCCTCCCATCCCAGTTGCTCTATCATTCTAGTCACACACACAAATTTATAATTATAAATTTACAAATTTAGTTACTTTCAGATTAAAATATTAACCTGGTTAATAAAACAAAATCACAGTCAATGAAGATAAAAATAATAGAAGACTTCAATGAAAGGGAAATTTTCTAGAATGCCATCATGTTTTAAAAATTTGCTGCGTAGATATATAAGATGTTGCCAGATCATAAAATTGACTGATTTTAAAAATGTAAAGAAATATTTTAGCTGTAATTATAAACTATTTTAAAACTCATTTAAATAAATTTTAATTATTTATTTAATTAAAAAAGTTTTTTAAAGTTAATTTAGAGTTAATTACTTAATTATGACAAATTTAATTTTCCATTTTCTCACAATCCGACAACACTGTAATCGCAAAAAAAAAAAAAAAAAAGACAGCAAAGAACAAAGAACAGAAAAAAGAAGAAAGAAGCACAGCAGCTGCCTTTCTGCGTCACATTTTTGTAAATTTCTGTTTGATGTGTGTTTAGATCATAAAAATGAGTGCCCAACCAAGCCCAGCAAATACGGTGGATACGGAGAAATTGTACCAGTGGATTATTGAACTATCGAACCCAGAGATACGTGAAAATGCTTTGTTGGAGTTGAGCAAGAAGCGGGAAGTCGTACCCGACTTGGCACCGATGCTGTGGCATTCATTTGGGACAATTTCTTCATTACTACAAGAGATTGTGAATATCTATCCTGCAATTTACCCTGCAACTCTTACAGCTCATCAATCCAATCGGGTTTGCAATGCTCTTGCATTACTACAATGCGTGGCTTCTCATCCAGAAACTCGTTCGGCATTCCTTCAAGCACATCTACCATTATTTTTGTATCCATTCTTGTACACTGTCAGTAAGACTCGTCCATTTGAGTATTTACGTTTAACTAGCTTGGGTGTGATTGGAGCTCTCGTGAAAACTGATGAACAAGAAGTCATTACATTCCTGCTGACTACAGAAATCATCCCATTATGTCTTCGCATAATGGAAAGTGGTTCGGAGCTCTCCAAGACGGTGGCTACGTTCATACTGCAGAAGATCCTCCTGGATGATAGTGGATTGAGCTACATCTGCCAGACCTATGATCGTTTCTCTCATGTCGCCATGATTCTGGTAAGTTAATAAATAGTGGTCTCTGCATTTTTTTTTTTTTTTACAAGGATACACCACTAAGAGCTTACAGCTCACGGCGGGGTAATGGGTAGGGATAAGGTAGGGAACGGATGATTGGCCACGGCCTGTTATGCGTCCTAGTATTCGCTGAAGTGAGACTGAGGGAACCTTTGAAAACCTCAGTCAGTACGGACACCTCTACTTTTCTCAATGGACCAAAGCGATGTCCAAAGCCTTGGGAACCACACGCAAGTGCATCACTGCACTGGGTGGAAAGCGAGATGAATTTACCCCAGGGAGGGAGCAGTGTATTTTTTACTTGAAACGGTCACCCATGCAAGTATTAACCACGCTCGACGTAGCCTGACTTCGGTGATCTAACGAGAACCGGTCAATGCACTGCGCTACGCTGAACCAATGCAATGTTAAGATGCTTTTGTACTAGAGTTCGTAGAAATGTCGCAGCCTTTCATATAATTTCGTTCATCAGCGGCTGCTGCGACAGAAAATTATGTGAATGCAGTAGAAAAATCAAGATGAGTTAGATCTTTCTATAGAGCGCCGCAGAATCAAGCAAATCGTGAGGTTCTATGTCTTGTTTCCATAGCAAATTTTCATTATGTGAAAGAACCTTTACAGTCCTGTTTGCATAAAGGATACAGTTTGCACCGGTAATTATGCATACTGGCAGGCTTAGACTGGCCATAAAGCTGGGTCAGGGATCTCTGACTGGCCTCTCGACTTTTTAACACAGAGGTTATAAAAAAGTGACCTCAGACCCCCTTCCAGGTGGCCCCTGCTGCCTGCAATGCCCATATGATCCTGACTAACCCCTAGCTTCCAAGTCCGAGCCTGTATACTGGGTCGTATGATGTCAGGTTCTGGGTAGAAATACATTTAGCATGGTTTCCGTCGTGTTTGCAATGTTTTCAGTCAACAGTACCGGTAAACTGTTTTCTAAAGACTCTTTTCATTGATGGGCCATGACCTAAGATGATAATAAACATACAACAACAAAGCCCTATTTACCTAGGGCTTTGTTGTTGACCGTCACATTTCACTTGGTTTTCATCATGTTTGTATCATAACGCTCTCAGTCATTGCTTGCCAGTTTTGTAACAAAGGACATCACTGGCCGAGTCGAAGTACTCCCGAGCGGTTTTGACGAAAACCTAAGTGAATATGATAGAACGTGTAAGTGCAATAAAGGTAATAATTGCAAGTTGCCAGTAGCTACAGTCTAACAGATTTTACGTTGCTAGATTACCTGCAGACTCTTTGGCGTCTAGCTTCGAGACGTGTCTAGCTGTATGTCTGAATGGGATAAAGCAAAAGACGATCGCCATGCACAATCGAATCTACACATATGTACATGTAAAATAAGAACTGTAATACTGTAGAGTGAGGTCAGAAAATACCGTCATTTTGTGTGTCATCGAATATGTATGTGAAAGATTGTAACTTCGGTTGGGCTTACCGTTAGTCACTGTTTTGACAATTAATTGCATACCCTCTCTGTTGTTGTCAAGGGCAAGATAGAATGATCGTAGGATGGCAAAAGTAGCCATCCTCCTCTCTGTCTCATGTCTTTTTCTAAGTGCAAGATGGTTCTGTCCAAGGACTCTCTCAACTGGCGATCAGAGGAGTGCCCTGCTCAAAATCTTGCAAAAATCGATCTGAACTTTGACTTTGAGATTCAAGTTTTGACACGATATAGAAGCTTCAAGTCAGTACTTCTCGCGATGCTCTTAAGCTCCATCTTCCACTTGAAAATGAAGCAAAATGTTTTTTTAATTTTTCTCAGTTATAAATGAAGTACAGTACTGTAAAAAATCTAAATATTTTATTATTTACTGTATTTTTTTTTAGTTTGAAAGTAAGTTCCATAAAGGAATTTTCCTAAAAAAATATTGATTGTACTGGATTCTCCTTACGTTAGAGAAAAAAACGATTTTTTTTTTTTATTTTTTTTATTATTATTTTTTTTTTTTTTTTACATAGGTTTAGATAAGATAGTGGGTGTACCAAAAAAAAATCAGCTGCCCCGAAGCCTCTAATATTCAAGATTTTAACAGAATTATTGAGCATCATGGTTTTAAGACTTGTGTCAGTACTCTCTTACTAGAGAAGGAATCCTCATAAAAATTGTAGCCAGTTCAATGATGTAGTCAATGGAGTATCGACCTCAATTTTTTTTTTATTGCAGAAATGGATAGAGGGTGCAAAGTTATGCTACCGGTACTCTAATTTTTTCCATATTTTTTAGAGACCGAAAGTATTGCTAAAAAGTTTTATTGAGGTTGGGTTTGAACCCACACCCCTTTTAGATCCTATCCTTTTATTAAGAGAGGCGTCTAGAGGCGTCACTTTCTCTGTACATTCTATAATTTTTTAAAAATATTTCCGGACTTTAAAAAATCTGAAAAAAAAAAAAAAAAAAGAATCAGAGTAGCATGACTTTGCACTCTCTATCTTTTTGCAATAAAACAATTTGAGGTCGATATTCCATTGATGACTTGATGCTTACAAAAAAATATTTGCTCTACCAACCACCTCATCTCAGATGTTTATTTTCTCAGGGCAAGATGGTTCTGTCCCTGGCCAAGGAGCCCTCCTCACGTCTTCTGAAGCACGTGGTGCGTTGCTACCTGCGTCTGTCTGACAACGCTCGTGCTCGTGAGGCCCTTCGTCAGTGCCTGCCAGATCAGCTCAAGGACAACACCTTCTCAGAGTGTCTGGCCGACGACAAGTCCACCAAGCACTGGCTCTCTCAGCTGCTCAAGAACCTGGAAACTGCAACCCCAGGACTCGGAAATGATCTCAACTCTCTTGGAGTGACCCTCAGCAATCCACTCAACCTGGGTTAAGGTAACTTGATGTATCGGTCAGGGAAAATAGATAGTTTAGAACATTCATCCTTATTATTTTCAATGGAAAAATCTTCATAATATATAATGGTTCCGGAGTTGGTTCCATTGGACTGCTTTCAATGATTTTTTTCATATAATAAAATTGAGATGAATGCTCTAAAAAAAACACCCTACAAACCCCAATTGAAGAAATATAAGCTTCGACATAGTGAAAAGATTTAAAAAAAAAATGTAGTTGGTAATTGTAATTCAATTTATTAAGAGTTGCATATTGAAATTTGATCAGATACCATAATTAGTGAGTTTAAGATTAATTGCACTTTTAATTAAAATGTTTGTATATTGATTGCTTCATTTTACTTATTGTAGTTTTTTTATATTAAAGAAAGTAAAATATCTAAATTTTCTTGTAAACCAATCGAAGTAGAACTGAAAATATTGTGTAAAAGAAATATTAACAACGAACTTGACATTTTTGACTGATTGGCCCAAAGTGAGATTTTTTACTTTTTATTATTATCATTCAAGTGTCTTTTTTTTTTCATTCAAAATTTCTAATTTTTTATAACAACTCATTATTGTCACTATAATTCAATAATTCAAATATTAACTTCTGTTAAATGATTAATCTTTTATATCTTTTCAGTCTATTTGTGATCTCTTTTGTAATACTGTATTCAATTATATTTTTTGAAAAATACATGACACTATTTTGAAGCTTTATTTCTACATTACAAGGTCTTTCTATTGAATAAAATCTAATAGAAAATAATAATAAATATTTTCCTATAAATAATAGAAAAATGCTATTTCCCTGCCATAAGAAGCCAAGTTACCTTACCTATGTATAGAATATTACATAAAATATAGAATTGGGTTATTCTTTTTGCCATATTAGTAATATGAAGAAATTTCTATATTTTATGAAAATAATCTATACAATTAAAATCTTGATTCAATAATTGTATACTTACACACTTGTAATACTACTTTTCGTACTTTTTTTTTTTTTTTTTTTACAAAACTTTAAATTTATGTGTTACAAAGGTACAGGCTTGGACTGGCCATAAGAGTTGGTGAGTGATTGCTCAGTAGGCCCCCTCAAGAGACCCCTACAACATTAAAAGTAGGCCACACAGGATCAAGTAGGCCCTCGATATGGACCTGTACTCCTGTTTGCTCCTATTTGAGTCCAGTCCGATCCTGCAAAGGTAATTGGTTTTGATTAATCAAGATTTCAAAAAAAAAAAAAAAAATGGAAGTATTTAATAAATCGTGTGGAAATTTTTAAAAATATAAACAGTTGTCAGAAATCAACAAATTTTAATTAGCTTGGCTAAGCTTAGTAAATCAGAAATTTTGAATTTGTTGAAGATTTTTACCATTTCTGAATAATACAAGGCAGTCTTGAAATATTTTGTCACCACTTTGAATAGTAACACCTTGAAATATTTTAATTCAAAAACTGTTTTCAATTGAACATAATTTTTAATAATTACCAGTGAGTGTCACATTTTAATAATAATTTAGAACTTCATAAATTGTTTTTAACTTCTTTGCAATAGTTTTTAAAATATATAAATCATACCCAAAAGTTTTTAATAAAAATTTCGTTGTCTGATCAACACTTTAATTTTTCTAAGTTGATATTTCATAGATGTGAAAATCAAAGGTTTTAAACATTTTTAAAATTTGAGTAAACACTGTATCTCCACAGTTAATTAATACAACCATAATCTCACCACAATCTTCCTATCTTTTGTATATTTACCCTCTTTTTTACACCTTAGAATTTAAATTTGCTTTGTATGAAAAATAAAATTTCTTTTAAATTTTATAATGATAAATTAATACAATATCACACTATTTTTCATTTGACAAAATTTTATCTTTTTTTTTTATAATTTATACGAAGCTTATTTAAATTATTTTACTATCATATCATAATTTTTTAATCATGAACAAAATTTCATTAATCATTAATATACAAAATATATTATATATTAACTACTTGTTGCTGAATTATCTGAATTTGGAAACATTTTGTGTCAATGGATAACATACATGAAAAATTTTTATTGCAGAAATGAATAGAGGGTACCAAATTATGCTACTCTGAATTTTTTTCAGATTTTTTTGAGACCCAGAACTATTTTTAAATAATTATTGAAAGTGCGGCCACGCCCCCTGGAGGCGTCAATAGGCGTCCAGTCTCTATCCTTTTTATTGCGGATTCAGGGGTGCCAACTGAAATCACAGGACTTTCAATAATTATTTAAAAATAGTTCTGGGTCTCAAAAAAATCTAAAAAAATGTTGAATAGCATAATTTGGTACCCTTTATTCATTTCTGCAATAAAAATGTATGTTGTCCATTACTTTGAAAGTATGAAAGCTTATTTAAAATACAGCCGTTTCCTATAATTATTGAAAAAATTAAATTCAGTATTATATTTTATTATTAATGACTTAAATTGTGTTTCAATAAACAAAGATAATCAAGCAATTAAAATAATTATAATCGGTGTGAGAGATCACATTTTGCTTTTAATATTGTAATATATAATTTAATTGGATTAGATTCCTATTAATATTTAAAAAAAAAAAATAATGCAAAGTAATTATTGTGAATGTAATAAATATGAATAAAGTAGTCTTATATGTTTTAAAATACAATGAAATAACTGCTTAGTTAATAATGTAATTATTACAATGGTTCAGTGTTTATAAACTAATAAGCTCTCATGATCTTTATTCAGACCTTTTTTTATTTGTTTGTTTTCAGAAAAAAATTAGCATTTAAAGAAGTACTGTCAGAAGGTTTTTACAATTTTAAGAATTGATTAATTTTTCGTACTAGCTGATGAGACGACTTTCGGTAACTCGGTAATTGAAATGGAGTATTGTCCTCAATTTTTTTTATTGCAGAAATGGATAGAGCGTGCAAAATTATGCTACCCTGATTTTTTTAAGATTTTTTTGAGACCTGGAACTATTTTTAAAAAATTATTGAAAGCCCTTTTTGTGACGTCACGCGGCGGCAAGTCCTATCTTTTTCTTAAGGAACGGCGTCTCGTGATGTCACGAAAAGGACTTTCAATAATTTTTTAAAAATAGTTCCCGGGCTCTAAAAAATCTAAAAAAAATCAGGGTAGCATAACTTTGCACCCTCTATCCATTTCTGCAATAAAAAAAAAATTGAGGACAATACTATATTGTATAATTTTAAAAGTGGACCTCAATGCATTTTTTTTTTTTTTTTTTTTTTTAATATTAGTTCAAATCAAGAGTGGAGAAAATATTGAAAATGTGCTGTTAACTTGGTTTAAAAGTAATTTTGTAAACAGCAGAAACATTATTTTGATGCATTTATTGAAGCATAAATTTTTTTCCATGGTCCCTAACAATAAAGTACCGAAGGGGATTTAAAAAGTGTCTACACACAGGCCTTATGGGTGACATCATAAAAGACGAAGCCTCTTTTTAAACCCCCCTTCGGTACAACTTAATTGCAATTAAATTCATATTGGTAACTTAATTAAGAAATTTTTGTTACAATGCTTCTTTATTAAAAAATTTAGATTCATTACATAACTTCAAAATCATGATGTTAAAAATACATTGCTAAATTCTTAAATTATTTTTTTTTTTTTAAAGTTTAAATAAAATCATGAAGAATTATTAGTTTGTTATTAGTTATAATCTCTTCCATCATTTTTTTTTTCTGTAGTTATCTATTATTATATTATTATTGTGTGTGATTGATTAAAAAAAATATTTATACATATATTTTACAATTTGTTAAACTTGCTTGCAATATGAATATAAAAAATATGTAAATAAATGGTAGAAAGTGTAGGGAAAAAAAATTAGTAAAATTTGTTGCTGGTTTGATTTTCAAGCAATTGAATTTTGTAAAAATTTAAAATATTATGTGAATATCTATTCATGGACAACCGACCTATGTAATAATGTTGCTCGTTTACCTAGTAAAAAAATTTGGTGTCACGTATGTATGAAAATATATTTTTTGTAAAGCCTCTGTTGTAGCATGTTTTCCTATACTTTCTGTCAAACAATGTAAAACTATTGTCTAAGATTCTAAGATTTCTCCATCTATAAGCCAGAAGACAATTATAAATTTATTAATTTGTTAATGATTGCTAATATGCTAAAAATAAATATCTAGCATTAAAAAAAATCTTAGAATTATAGACCTCAAACCAAAATTTTAAAGTTAAATACAATATACCATTTCAAATTTAACAACTGTGTGTAAATAATTTTGCAATCTGTTATTTTATCAAAAATTTCTGCAAATTATCTGTAAAAATTAAAGAAGAATTTTAAATTAATATAATGTATTAAAATTTTGTTCCGTGATATTTTTATGAAATTTAGCATGCCCGTTTTCCATTATTCTGCCCAAATTTTTTTAAATATACCATACTATATTAAGAAATTGTATTTTATTGCTTGCTGTTATTCTAAATTATTAAAATGTTAAAGTATAATCCATTAAAATATTTTATTTATAAATTTCATGGTTGCATGGGTTTACCAATTGTATTTTAAAAATATGTATGAAAAAAAAAATAAATAAAAAAAATATTTCATAAAAATTTATTTATTTGTATTTCATGATTTATTAATTACCATATAAAACTAAATAATTTTTTTTACTATATAACGTATTGTTAATTTTATTAGGATTATTCATGAAGAAAATACACCATAACTCTATAATTTATCCATTTGAGGAGCAAACTTGATCCGAAGTTATATTTTTTAAGAGAAATTATAGGACTTTGATAATAATGAAATTATAGTGATTGTTTATTAGGTTAAAGAATACATTGATATCTATATCTATATAAGATTTAAATATCAAGGGGGGGGGGAGTAGAAGTTAAAAGAAAAAAATTATTTTAAAGTTTTAAGTTCTGCTGAAATAGTATTCCAATTTTGTATATAATTCTCCATTCCAAATTATTATTATTATACTAACTTTTGCTGCAGAGAGAAAAAAATATCAATTTTAACCAATACATTATATTGACATACGAGGTAGCACAAAAATATCCTAACTCCATTGGTAAGCTGGAAAAAAAAAAAATCTCCCAATTCCATTTTGCTTACTAATATGAAGTTAGGATATTTTTCCGCTACCACATATAGGTATAGGGTTTGAGGTTTGAGAAATATTAAAAACAAAAAGGCAATGATCCATGACAACAATTGTCTTATAATGTCAACAGGTTTAATTAAGTGCAACAATGAGCTTAATTCTATATCGCTTATAATCGTGCTCACCTGATATAGACGACGGCTCATTGAAGTGCGCAATCTTTATAGGCAGATTGCTCATTTATTCTGGACTAATAAGGGACGATATATATATCCTAGCTATACCATAGGGTAGCACCATGAGCTTGTTGGGTTGCCTGCTTACAGGATAACTTCCTGATGTTTACTTCCCTGCCTTTTCCCCTCCTGAAGAGCAATTGTACATCTAAAATATTGAAAAAAAAAATATATATAGAATAATGAAGTATCGACCTCAAAATTTTTTATAGCAGAAATGGATAGAGGATGAAAAGTTATATGTTACTCTGATTTTTTTCAGATTTTTTAGGGACCGGGAAGTATTGCTAAAATGTTTTGGCGATGTCTGGTTCAAATCCACGTCCCTTTTGGGTCCCATCTTTTATTAAGAGAGGCAGCAAGAGGCGGCACTTTTTCTGCACTTTCAATAATTTTTAAAAAATAGTTGCCGTGCTCTAAAAAAAATCAGAGTAGCATAACTTTGCACCCTCTATCCATTTCTGCAATAAAAAAAATTTAGGTCGGTACTTCAGTACTCCATTGACTTTGTTGCCTGTTATAATTATTTAAGGATGCAAAAATGTAACTGGTGTATTTTTTTGTAAACTAGCAGAGATGATATGAAAATGAAATAAATATAGTATAATTGCAGTCTGTAATTTATAATTATTATTATTTTTTTTTTCTCAATTTACAATTTTTTTTTTTCAACGCTTTTTTAAGGGTAAGGTAACGCCACCAATGTTAAAAAAAATCCCTCACACAAAAATTCTGAAAAAATTTAAAATGTTCTCCTCTACACCCCCTATCAGTAGCTAAAATATCAGGTAAACAAATTCGATTTAGTTTTTGAGTTATGAATTTTTAAAGTTGCCTTCTTTAACATGGAGAAATGGAAATCCCATGTTAAATTAGTCAACTTTAATAATTCATAACTCAAAAACTAGATCGAATTTGTATACCTGATATTTTAGCTACTGAGAGGGGGTGTAGAGGAGAACATTTTAAATTTTTTTCATAATTTTTGTGCGAGGGATTTTTTTTAACATTGGTGGTGTTACCTTACCCTTAAAACGTAAAGTTGTTTTTTAGGAGGGAAGGTAAACATCAGAGGGGTCTTCAAATAACACAAATTACAACAATCCTGAAATTAAGACAGTCTTAGCGTATTCTTTATTGTTGTGCTAAGACAGGCTTAGGCTAAGTTTAGGTTAAGTGGTGTTATTTGAAGATCCCCCAGGATGTTATCCTGTAAGCAGACAACCCAACAATCTTGTAGCGCTACCCTATCTATTTATAGGTTTATTGTAAAAATTAAAAGAGTTCTAGTATGTAATTTTATATACAAAACAGATAATTTATTACTACTGTACATTAATTACAATTCTAGGCCGCTAGGCCGTGGCAGGCACTTTGGTATCTGAGCTTCCTTCCGCCTCCTCCGCCGGTGTTTCCTCTATCACCGGCAATGGCTGAGGTTTGCGGAACGTCCTAGGTGCCGGATCTTGCATCGGTATCCATTCCGGGATGATCTTGTCATGAAGACGCCACCTTCCGTACTGGTTACTAACATGTTTCTCAAATACTACGTACTCTAACACATCCTTTACTAGATTTTCATCTCCGTATTCAATACGCCCAAATCTGTCCCATATACACAGCGTCTGAAACACAGAAAATGACATTTAAGAATACAGTAATTTGTTTTTAATACTGGAGAATAAATTACAAAACCTGCTTGAATTTTTATTGCATATTTCACCTTGAGTTATGATTTGTCAATTTTTTTTAAAAAATTTAAACTTCTGTGCTTTAAAAAAAAAAAAAAAAAAAAAAAAAAAAACTGTGCTGCAAGCATGTCATTGTTATGAAACGTCTATCCTTATTTTTGTGTTAAATATTTGCATGACTATGATGTCACAACATTTAGTATCGCGAATTAAAGGGTGTTGAAGATTAATAATAAAAATAAAAGAAAATTGCAATTCAAGCAAGTCTGAAAGGAAACAATTAAAAATCATTCAGGTTGATCATTATAAGTTATAAGAATCACTTACAATAAATAAATGAATGAATGAATGAATGAATGAATGAATGAATGAATGAATGAATGAATGAATGAATGAATGAATGAATGAATGAATGAATGAATGAATGAATGAATAAAATAGAATAGAATAGAATGCGTAATAATAATAATAAAAAATCATAACATGGTCAGCATGGCTACAAAATATTAGATGCTAGCTCTTTACCTGCTGGCTGTGGAGTCTGACTGTGATCTGAGCGAAGATGTTTTCCTTGGACATGACCTCCGTGCAGCGGGCGTGAACCACCTTGGGAGGGTCCAGCGACGCGATGTAACGCCAGCGGAGCGTCTTGTTACAAACATTGTAACGCATCTCCTGCACAACAGAAGATATAAAATTTAGTTTTTTGAGAAGAAAAGTCATTTTTAGTTGTGTTGCAATTGAAGATGGTGTTATCTATTTATTTGAGCTATAAACTATAAAGGAGTGTCCTTAAAGGGGTACCAAAGTGAATACTTTTTTTACATGTTTGGGCAGCTACGAATTATTCTGATATCCTTGTGGCTCAATATTTTCGTACAATGACTAGTTATTTTACAATTAATTATTTAGTTTGAAAAGTGAGTTTGATAACCGTTGGTTGATTCAAGTCAATGCGCTCCAGCAGCAGCCGCTGATACGACGAGAATCTCCCGCGAATCGGGGGAACCTCCTCCCGCCCCCTTCTTGTCGTATCACCGGCCGCTGCGGCCGCGGGCATGCTTGAATCAACCAACGGTTTTCAAACTCACTTTTCAAACTGAATAATTAATTGTAAAATAACTAGGCATCGTACGTAAACATTGAGCCACAGAGATAATAGAATAATTCTTAGCTGCCCGAACATGTAAAAAAAGTATTCACTTTGGTACCCTTTTAAACACTAATGAATAACTACACTGGATAAATTTAAATATATTTTTTTACTTTTAAGACTGTAATAAGAGTTTATTCGGATTAAATGGTTTTAATTTTGGAGAAATTAACACTTTTTTATAACACAGTGTGATCTATTATTTCCCCACAACAATTATAATATAAATATGTAATATTATTATATTCCCTTCATGTTTTTTAATAATGATTTGAGGGAAAAAATAAGTGGCACAAGAACATCCCATAAAAATAACTTTTTTGCTTTAACCAGATAACTTTGTCACGACAAGGTTCACTAACACACTACAAATAACTCGAGAGTTGACATTTAAACAAAATTCAAATTTAATAGTTTTGGCTTAGGAATAAAAAAAAAAAAAAAAAAAAAAAAAACACAAAAAAGTTTAAGTACAGCAAATGTTACAAGAGACAAAAAGCTGACATTTAGTTAAAATGGTTGTCCTTTTTGATAGCCAAGTTCTCAACTTATTTATTTTAATACCTGTAATTACTATGCGGAGGTACAATGCACTATCACTACGTTTACATGACGGTGTTACATGCATATTCGTTGACGACGCCTCATAAGAATGACATTATCCGTCGTCAACGAATACGCATTAAACACCATCATGTAAACGTAGTGTATATATTACAGTTGGAATACTTACAGGGTATGCTCTTTCGGTAGCAAAGTCTCGTAGTTTAAGTTTATCTTGTCTGTAACATAAATGTACAATTATGATTAAAATATAACTTTGATTGCATGCTTAAAAATATTAGAACTAAAATCAATTTCTGAGTATTACATTAATTTTAATCGGCTTTCAAGAAGGATATCTACAAATTTGGATCATTTTAGTTAAACATCACACGTTTTTTTTTTTTTACCGAAGAAAGAACTACCTTTATAGGTTGCTCTCATATTTTTCTATAAGTGAAATACTGTATAATATACATAGTTATAAAATATGTGTCTAACATGCCATGCTTACAATTTTGTTATCTTGATTTTTAAGTTGATTAAAAATGTAGTTTGAGAGGTATTTTCACGTAGTAGGTAATGCACCACCCCGTCTCCTTCCCCTAATTTAAAGGCTGGATGTACTTTTGTGAATATTTGCATTCAAGCATTTACCCCCCCCCCCCTTCCACCCTCCCAGAATGCTGCAGACCAAAGTCTTCTACTCACAATGGTTTTAACAAACCATGATTGTTTATAATTTCTGTCGCATGAAGCCTTTTTCATTGTTAAACATGGGATGACGTAGTGCCTGATTTTGCCACCAGAGCAGAGAACGTAATGGCATTGCTGGCGCTAGGTAACTGTTTTAACTTCATAATTAACTGTTATTTTCCATAAGTTAACATGTAAATCAACAACCATCCCATGTTTTTCCTTTCAAGCGACAGACATTACACAACAATAATTACAGTTAGTTTACTAACAACGAGCACAAGACTTTGCTGCAGAGACTCACTGTGCCATGGCCTCGTGAGCGTGGATGTAGATCTCCCTGGCTTCCTCAACAAACTCGTGAAGATTAAAGTCCTCCTCAAAACTGCGGATCTTACGAACAGCCATCATCGACTTGGACTTCTTCTCAAGGAACTCGAACTTCTGCTTGGCACCCTGAAAGCACAACGACAATAATGTAAAGAAAACGTTCCACATAATCTACTGAATAGCATTTCATCTAGAATGTATGACAAATTAAGTGTCACTTGTTTTTTTTTTAACATTAAGTATGATAAAATTTCATTTTTATTAAAAAAAAAAAAGTACAAACAAAATTTGAAATTTAAAGTTGTTAATTACTGTAGTTTTTTTCGTAAATTTCAATCAAATTAGAATCAAGAGTCAAATTTTCCTTATATTCCTTGTTCCTGTTTAATGAATTGATTGAGCATTTACCAACAGACCTAGGTATTGAATTATGGTGGTAAATAACAAATTATAAATTTAAGATGTTTCAAGTCAGTTCATTCTTGCCAATCCATTCCATGAAAAAGACACTGTTTGAGCAAAAAAACAAGGTTTGAACACCTTGCTTTTGAGGGGGAAAAGTTTTTGATTAAAAATTAGAATAACTCTAATGGAAGAGAAAAGAATAAAATATAATTTAACATAATTATGATGGCTCCAGAAAGTGGTGTTTTAATTTGAAGCCTCTATTGTATCGAAGGGGTTTTAAAAGTGATTGTATCGGCAACAATGAGTTCAGTATGTATTGTAGTTATAAAGTGAAGGTCAATCGATGCTACTTTTTTTATCACTCATAACTTGATGCCAAAAGTTTTTTATGATGTCACCCTTAAGGCCTGTGCATAGACACTTTTTAAAGCCGCTTCGGTACAACGTACAATTCAAATTACAGTGATCTGGTATATAATCCCACCTGCATGGTAATTGCAGATAACTTTCCGTCTCCCTCTGGTGGAACATAAGGCTCAAAGACTGCACCGGTACAACTGATGTAGAAGGGACGCTCCATCCAAGGTCTCGGAGGCTGTACACCTTTCTCCTTCATCTTGGAACGCATCTCCTCGGGAGAAATCTCGTCTTTTTTACGTTCCTCATCAAAGTTTGGAAGATCTACCCTGATCACCTGAAAAAACAATAGAAGGTAAGTTTTATGTAGTCAGGAGAAAATCTAAACTGGTGTGTGAAATACACTATGAAAACCAGATCAATAACATTTCTTATTTTCAGGTGTTTCGATAAAGAAAATAATTTACAATCTTATTTTAGACTTTATACTGTATATATATAAGAAATGTTACCGGTAAGAATTGTTTTGATCTTGACTCCGTCACATTTAAATAGACTTTTTTTCAGGAGTTTTTATGTGGGATTTAAAAGTTAGTTCTTATTGAGAAGAATCAGAAAACATTGTCAAATCTGTAGTGGTGGGGGAAGCAAATAAATATCTATATACTGTATTTATATTGTATGTATACAGTATTAAAGATCTTGGTTTATGTGTAGATTTGAATGCGTGCGGCGATCATCTTTTGCTCTATCCCATCCAGACATACGGCTAGACATGTTTCGAAGCTAGGTGTCATAGAGTCTACAGATAATCTAAGATCTGTTAGACTGTAGGTGTGTGGATTTCGAAGTAAAAAAAAAACAACTTACAGTTAGTTATGATTGTTATATGCCCTGAAATCAACTCCACCAACCTAAGCTGGAGTAGACCCAACCGTCAACCGTTTTGTGGAGCATCTCTCACCTTTTCTGCCCTCAGCCGTTTGAACTTTGGAATGAAGTGCTTGGTTGTACGATGACGTACAGGCTGGATGTTGAGGTTTGACGAAGTTGTGAGACACGGCCATGTCAACAAACCCACAACTCCCGGCTGTTGCTGCAATAACACAATTTGTTAGCTCTGAGATGAATTTCAGGTATGTAAAAAAAATATATTTGAGCTAAATGGTGACGTCACGAGGTGACAAGAATGCTTTACCGGTAACCGGTATTGTCTCTAGATTCTTTCACATATAATACATAATCGAAAAATTCCTACGGAGCTTACGCCGCAACTCGCTGTAGAAAATACAGCAAGCTTGATTTTTCTGCGGTGTGCCATAGCAAATTTTGAATATAGTGTCCTTTAGAGAAAGGACACTATATTATATATAGTGTCCTTTAGAGAAAGGACACTATATTATATATATATGATTGGAAGCTGGAGTATAGGAGAAGCAAAAATGATGTGGGCAAGTATTCTTTTTTGAGAAGAACGGTGAGGGAGTGGAATTTGTTGGACTCTGGGCTTGTGGATGCTCGGAGTGTTGGTGAGTTCAGGGAGGGGCTGAGAGAGTCAGCCGCAAGCAAGCGAGCCACCGTGGTGGAATACCCACAATAGCCGCAAGCAGTGGTGTATGTATGTAATGTGTGTACACACTGCTATTTAATCTAATCTAATCTAATCTGGAATAGCCCGAATAGCCCATGCATTAAATTCATATGATTTTATGGCAAATAGCATAATAACATATTATGTACCGGTGTGTATAATCATGAATCGTGTGTGTACAGAATGCAGTATGCTTTTGTGTTTATTGCCTAAAAATTATGGTTTACCGGTAAGTTATGCATACCGGTATAAATAATGGCACCCCATGTGCAATATTTTGTCATAACATACAGGTATACAACGTATAAATTTTGATACGTTGAAAATTAAAGACTAAATATATTTTAATAAAATTGATTCAATGTTGCATGCATTGCAGGTTAATACTAATTATTTAATTTAAAAAAATTACAAACTTTTATAAAATATTGAAGTGATCGACGAGCGACGGAAGCGGCCATCATTGAAGTTTTGACTACGTGTTCAAAATACATCAATCGTCTAATAAATTAATAATGCAGAAATCTTTGATAAATTAGAATGTAATTTAGTTCTTGTTAATATAACTTTAATTTTTAATTTTGAAAATTTTATAATTTGTTTCCAAACTATGAAAACTAAAATAATTCTACAGTTGTGTTAATGACTAATGTCAATGACCGCGTTGTTTCGCATCCTCACGTAGAATTCATTATTTTACTGATTTAATCAATTAAATCAGAATTTTTTTAATTTAGTAGATACTTTAATTTATTTTTTAATAACATTAGCAAGTATTGTATCAAAATATTCAAAATAAAGACAGTAATTAATTTTTTTAATTCAGAAATTTAAATTTAGCGCAAAAAATCTGTTAAATATAACCGGAAGTTCCGTCACACGTTGCTCAATCGTCGAACGGCTGATCGTGATTTGCTTCTACTGCTACAGACCGCGAGGTTTATTTGTAAGTAATTTTACTTTATTAGCGATAAATTTGGTACTAAAATGTATTAATAAGTATCTTTAATAACTAAGGAATATAAATTAACTAGTATAACATGAAATTATGGAGTAAATTAACTGAAAACTACTGATAACCTTGGGATGTTTATTGCAGTATTTCAGCGTTGCACAACAACTTTACAATGGAAGTTTCTATATTCTTTAATCTAATTAAGATAAAGTCATTAGTTTTAACATAAAATCGTATTCTAGATATTATGTAGATTGTTATGCATTGATCACACCTGATTATACGCACATATTTTACGATATTTTTCCATGCTTTTGAGTCACGTGATGAGTCATTATTTCTTCCCTCCATGACTTAAAGTACGTTTTATCACGTAATCCAGTTTTATTTCGGTATTTCATACTTTAAAAAACATAAAGCGATCATCATAGAATCATCATTCTGCATTTTTACAGGTTTCAATAACATTTTTAGTCATGAATTTTACATTTTCTTCTGTTTTTGTAAAAGGTGGCCATGCGTTTTTGAAATGTCAAAATATGGTCATTATTTTTCCATAAAATTAGAAAACCCCTTGGCTTTTAATTAAAGTGTAAGGTATATTTATAATGTTTATTATGCTTTTGAACATACAAAGTTGAAAAATATGTATTTTTCTTCTTAGCAGGCAAATTAAGGTATGCATAATTATGCATGCATAAAAAATATGATGCTATGAATGCTATAAAATGCATACAGCATGCAAAAAAACATAAAAAAAATCATGCTTATGTACCGGTAACTAATATGCTCTGGGATCCTTTCAAAGCGAATAAATCTTTCGCCTTTTTATTATTATTATTATATTATTATTAACTAAAACCTAATCATAGACATACATACACAATAATACTTCAAATTCTATTCTATTTTCCATTGTTTCATTTGTAACACCAATTTGCATATTCAAAGATTTCAAAGGGCTTAATCCATATATGTTACCAGTGGTATGCATACATGTACAGTAGCAATACAGTACAATAATATGTATCAATAAAGAGTATGCATAAATCAATTCATTATGCATAGCATTCAGTATGCATATTCAATTATTGGTGTTATTTTACTAGAATTTTTGCCACACGAGAAATATAAAACGGAACTCTTCAATCATACTGTATTATTACATTATTGCTGTTTTGTCACAATAACGGCATACATATCACATTGATACATTACAGAATTTAAATAGAGAAAAAAAAATTTATCCTTGACGCCATAGAGTATTCAAATAATATGCATAAATATATTATTTTTAAAGATTACAATTTGATAGAATTATATTTGCGGTAAAGTAGGCAATTTTAGTTTATTTTAACAACTTGTAGGTATACAGCACCCTAAAAACAAGCATTTTTGAACCAAAAGTTACTTAGAGTTGACTAAAAATTAAAAATATAAGTTGCACTTACATTTTTGGAGTGACGGCAAAATCCCTTGCATGTGTCAAGCTCGTTTGCATTAATTGTTGCACATTTGAAAGCATGTTCTGGATTTTTATTCAGCTAGTAAGTTTCGTAGGATTCAAAATTGCTTTTTGCTTGGATACCATGTTGCTTTAATTTGGTCTTTAGTACCAGTGGATCCAAAGTTAATACCGTGTGTATGCATTCAGTCGAACAAGTGAGAGTTGTTGCCTGAAAATTTCCAGAAGTGACTAAATTAGGTAGTTTTACTTATTATTTAGCTCACAAATAAGTCACTGAAAATAAGTAGAAATTGTGTCACTTCCGAAAATTTTCAGGTGTTAACTTTTGTTTTTTAAACTTTAAATACTGACATTAAAAAAAAAAAGACAACACCAGTACCAGTAACATTGTAAAATTGCATTTTCTCAATAACACAATAGGTCTGTTCGTAAATACACAATCAGAAAGAATCGATTATTTGTGATGAACCTTCTGTACATAGAACATAAGGTTCGTAATGATAATCGATTCTTGCTGATTGTGTATTTACGAACAGACCTAATGCCTTGCCTACCTTCATAAAATAAAGATGTAGTAAATATATTTATAATATTTATATACTGTAACTATATACCATAATATATAAATACAGTATAAATATCTGTCAAAAGAGAAGAGAGGTCAAGTAAATATTGCAAAATCTTATATGGTAAAAGGCATTTTCTGAGTTCATTGTCAGTACCGTGATTAATGAAAAAATATGTAAGTGTTGTTGAATACTGTGTACTGTCTTTAGCAGTGTCTTTAGTCACATATCCACTTGAGCAAATGTTATTCACCCCTTATCATACAGCTGGCATTGAGAGTGATGAGTCATGCAGTAAATAAATTTACATATGGTAACCTTGGTATGAACTCTGTAGGAATAATATTGTTTCCCTTTACACCTTTTCAAGCTCTTTACTGCCTAATGAGTAATGACTTTAAAAAGCACAAATTATGCATGAACTTTAAAATATTTGTTTAATTTTACTTACTTTTCAAATGACCTTGATATATCTAGTACTTTTTTTGTACCTTAAGTTTTTCTTTAGATGCCCGTATGTAGGTAGTCTTAAAGCAGGTAAAAATAAAAAAAAAAATCAGTTTTAGCATAGACTTGAAATTTAAAGGAGTACACCACGCAGCCCGGTAACGGACCCCCTTAAGACATTTTTCACTTTTAACAATTTTTATCTGCCATATTTAGGGTTCTTAAAATTTTGAAAAAATTATTAACATGTTTAATAGAATGTAGCAATTGAGTTTATCATAATTTCAGTTCCATATCAGAGCATCTCTTTAAGTAAAATAAAATTTTGTGTGGAGGGACATGAAAAAAAAAATGTTCCGGTTTTTGGTCCAGGCCTGCTTTTAGACTCCTTATAGCCCCCCCAAAAAAGTAAAAATATAAAATTGTAGCCCATTAAGCAAATCAGCCTTTTCATAAAAATAACAACTGCAATACCGTGATATTTTTTTCACTAGTTAAGAAAAAATAGAAACAAATTATTTGTTAAAAACCCTGTTTTTATTCGTTTTGGATTTTTTTTTGAACCAGTAAAAAAATTATCAAGGTATTGCAGTTGTTATTTTCATGGAAGGGAGGGTTTGGTTAGTCAGTTGCAATTTTTTTTTTTACTTTTTTTTTACCCATAAGGAGCCTAAAAGCAGGTCGGAACCAAAACAGGGCTAAAATCCAAAACTGGGCTGTGCCCAGTAATGTAGGTAATGTAGGAATATAATATATGTTGTATTATACATGTAGTACTGTATGTAAATAAAGTGTTAAAAAGTATACCGATAGAGATGATAAACTTAAATGTTGTTCTAGAATCTTCCAAAGTTTATTTACATAGTTTAGAGTCAAGCCTCTTTATTAAATGATAATATATGTAATAAGAGAGGCAGTATAATGCAGCTTATTTTATAACAGAGCGTTGCTATCATTCAGCTAGCAAATTCTGAACAAGGTTGGATTTTTTGTTTTAAGAATTTGTAGCAGAAATAAATTTTACTCCCTTAATTAATTAAGTATTTTTCTTTATTTTTGAAATTTATATTTTGATGTGAATTATTTAGCGCCATAAAATTGTAAGGTAATTAATTTTTCCTGCAGTACGTGTAGGAGTATTATAGAACATTTTATATAATATGTAGATAAATTTATTTTACAATGTTAGCTTACTACACAGCATTTTATGCTGATCAAGTAGCACATACTATAGAAACCTATTAACAACAATATATAAAGAAGCCTGTTCTAGATTATATCAATTGTAGGTATTCTTTTCTATTTCTTATAACTGTGTCAATCAATTTTAAATACACTGTACATTCTTATTGTAAAAGAAACACTATCTTTCCTTTTTCTACTACAGTATTGGGTACAGTACATGATTTTTGTTTGTTTTTTTAACAGTGCTTGCTTTTTTTACTGTTTTTAGTCCAGTAGGTCCTCTGAAACAAATTGGCACTCTAGATTTTAACGTGTCTACACCGGTACGCGTAATCTCACTTAGCTAGTTACTCACTTTAACTAGTCTCTCACTGTTTGTGTTACGACTCTCAAACCTCACTACTCTCACTATCTATTATCTTCCCTCTTACAATAGATTTTATCTCACAGAATAATAACAATAACTTAATGCTATTATATAATCTCGCAGCACCTACTGTATAAAACTTTATAGGAATAGGTGGAGTCCAATCACAGACATATTTACTATTCAAACAGCACAATTTGACTGAAGTTTATTCATTTATTGGTTTACAGGTAGGACTTTAGGTAGCTCACTCTACTGGTGGAATCTCAAACTAAAGGTTCTCGATTCATGCACAGATACAGTATGATGCATAATACAACATATACTGCAGATTTGACCCTAACTTACATCATTAAAAAAAAATCTACAATATTAAATGTTGTATTTTTGTTTTGATTTCAGTGAGACATTGTATGAGTCAAAAAACAGAAAAGCCAGTGCTATCGGGTCAACGCATCAAGACCAGAAAAAGAGGTAAGCAATTTTTTTTATATATATATTTTTATTATTTTAGATCACCCTTGTTAGCTGGAGGCCAAGCGAAAGGTCACATCTAACAATGCCGTGAGTCAGGGATTTAACATGGGCAATATAGGCACTTCCCCCACTCCATTTTTTTTTTTTTAACATTGTCCTTATGGAGGCAGCCTTCCCCTACACCTGATTTTTTTTTTTTTTTTCCTGGATCCGTGCCTGTCATGAGCCAATGAAAAAGGAGCGATGTTGCCATTTTGGTAGCACACTTGGAGCCAAACAATAGTGACGCTGTACTATTTGGCAACGTTGCTTGATTTTACGTGATTTTACACTATTTTATTGGCTGGCGGCATAGATGTTTGATGGGACTTTTAGCTTGGTCTCCAGTGCACTACAGCTGATACAGTAATAACATCATTTGCAACTTTTTTTTATAGAGCATTAAACATTTTTTTTTTTTTTTTTATATCTGCTTGTCTTAAAGGAGGGGAACCGCTTCAGCTTTTATATTTTTAATGTTTTATAAATAATGTCAAACTTACTTGTGCACCAAAAAAAAAAAAATCACCACCCTCCGCCTTCCACCAGTTCAGCAGTTGACATTCAACAAGTGCGCCAAAGAAAATTGGGGCTTATGACGTCAAGCGCCATGATTTGATCTTGACGTCATAAGCCCCAATTTTCTTTGGCGCGCTTTTTGAATTTTAACTGCTGAACTGGTGAAAGGCGGAGGGTGGTGACTTTTTTTTTTGGTGCACAAGTAAGTTTGACATTATTTATAAAACATTAAAAATATAAAAGCTGAAGCGGTTCCCCTCCTTTAAGAGCAACTAAAGCTAAATTTCCTAATTCTTAGCTACATATTTTCATTGAAAAATATTATAATCTCTAAAGCAGCATTAAAACTCTCAGGTTATTCTACTGTTTATTTATAACTTTTTAATTTGAGAATCAACTCCATTTTAAAACATCATAAAAAAATATGATCATCATTTAGCTAATGATACTGGATATATATTTAAAATTATGAAGGTCATTGGCCTGTTCATGCCTCTCATCTTTTAACCTCTAATATGTCTACTTTAATTGGCAGTCATCCAATCAACTTTCACATTTATTGCAATGACCTGATTTATAATTTTTTATAGTAGGCAGTAAAAAAAGTTGCACAAACTACTTTTTTTCTTCATTAACTTAGAAAAAAAAATACATGTTATGAAAATAGCCTAGCTTATTTATTAAAATCTATGCAAAGAGGGGTGGCAAAACTTGGAATTTTGCCATGAATTTTACAGTAGGTGTGCGATTTTTTTTTCAATAATTTTACAGTACACTAATAAAAAATAAAAGACGAAATTGTCTTTAATTTTTTATGAGTTTTATGACAAATAGAGAACATAATAGCTAAGCTAGATGTGTATAAAGAAAGAAATGTTTTCATGGTCAAGCCCATGTTACTTTAATAATGAATAACAAACTTTGAAGTTTTTAACATAATTATATATTTTAAAGAAAAGAATTACATAATACGGTTTGGGTAAAGAAAGCTGTAGGTATAGGGAAGAATTGTATGATGTTTAGAGTCGAAATTTTAAACCTAAAGCCCACACCTTTCCTTCTTTATGTGCCTGAGATGAGATAACAAGTATGTTAATTTCACTCATAAAATAACCAAAAAAAATGGAGATGGACGAATCTCAGTGGATTGGGATCTCGCAATCATTACACCTAAATGCAATTAGATTTGCAGGGGACTTAAACTCACCATCAATAGGTGGCATACAAATTTTGAAGCGAATCTGTCTTATCAGTTTTGTGAAAACTAAGGTACAAAAGTTTAACATTGGCCTTATAGATAGAAACCGGAAAAGGAGTTGTAAAACTGCCAGATTGAATTTGCTGAAACCATAAGCGATTAAGTTTTAGAACACTGGATTTTTTAAAATTTATTACATTCCATTTCGTTGTAGAAAAATATCCTTTGACTCTAAAGTAATTGAGATTCATTGTCGACACTATATTACTTGAGATGATGTTACATGTTTTATAGAGGCTTCAACTCAGCTGATTTTTCGGTGTTCCCACCCGCTATACCAAACCTATGTAAAAAAAAAACGTGAAGTTGTTTTTTTCACTAAGAATAAGATTTTTTAGGGAAAATTCCTTTAGGGAACTTTGGTCCAAACTGAAAAATAAAGTAGATAATTCAAGATTTAGATTTTTTAATTGATTTATAACCGAGAAAAGTTAAAAAAAAAACACTTTGCTTCATTTTTAAGTGCAAGATGGACCTTAGCGACAACAGTTAAGCAGCGTTAGCGCACTCACTTGAAGCCTCTATTAAATTTCTCCGTCTGTTCAGATGAGAAGGAGAAGTACGACCCTGCTGGGTTCCGCGACGCTCTGCTTGTTGGTCTCACCAAGGCAGGACCTGACCTAGACGCCATCTACAAGTTCCTCGATACTGCAGGCTCCAAGTTAGACTATCGTCGCTATGGAGAAACCCTCTTCGATATTCTCATCGCAGGGGGGCTGCTCTGTAAGTCAATTTCTTAATTGTATTATGTTTAGAAAGTGTCTACCAATATGCATATACAGTAAAAACTTGTTATTACGTAACTTGTTATAAGGTAAAAACTCGATATTGAGTAAGGGAGTAAAGGTCCCGTAAAAATGAATTAGTATTGAAGGTATAGGAAAAACTTGATATAAGGTATACTCGATATAAGGTAAACCCAATTTCCTGGGTCCCTTGACTTTACGTAATAACAAGTTTTTACTGTATGAAGCAACAATCTCTATTTTTAGCAATATTGCTATTTTTTTACGCAAAACTAGGGGAACTTCCGTGTCGTCCCACAATTTTTAGATGCATGATGAATTTTAACTTTTGTATGGCTAGACTAAGCTCTTACTACTAGCAAATTTGTATATCTTTGTTTCTGTAGGCACCAAAGATTCGGGCAAGGGTAAAATTTTTGCTTTTCCCAAATAAGTAGTGGATACTTTCCTATATTTTGCAAATTTTGATGAATCTTACTGGACGTGTAAAATTTGTTTATTAAGGGCATTGGGTGTAGCACCGGTAGTTGGCAACACTGACGTATCTTCACCATGCTAATTTTTGGTCATTGCTCCTCGGAGTAATTTTTATGCTAGAGCTAAGCTGATTGCTGTAGTATCAAGATAATTAGTAGCCCAAGTGCACAATTTGGCTAAATAAAGCCTGATTTAAAGAAAAGTTTTTTTTTTATATTTTAGAAAAATGCATGTAAATTTAAAAAATTACTAAAAAATACTTTTCTTTAAATCAGGCTTTATTTAGCCAAATTGTGCACTTGGGCTACTAATTATATTGATACTACAGCAATCAGCTTAGCTCTAGCATAAAAATTACTCCGAGGAGCAATGACCAAAAATTAGCATGGTGAAGATAGGTCAGTGTTGCCAACTACCGGTGCTACACCCAATGCCCTTAAAAAAAAAAATCCACGAGGTGTTATTGTTATGCTTTTTATCTGGAACAAGCTATTGTCTCGGCAATTGTTGTAAAAATGTTTGACAAAATATTAAGTGCAATATTTTCAGTACAATAGTATACACAGTAAACTTTTGATTTTATGGAGTCTCAAGGGATCCAAAAAAACAAATTCACAAAATGGAAAGTATGTATTAACATTGAAAGGCCTATCCAGAGATTTTACATTGCAGAGATATAGAACGCTTATGGACAAAATTCTGTTCAAACATCGCAGATCTTGAAGGAAGTGAGAGTACGAAAAAATGTGTTATTTCAAAGCTTCAGCGCAGGGGCGTTTAGATGGCGTTGCAGCTGCAAGTTAAAAGCATTTGGGGGGGGGGGGGGTGCCGGTCGCCATCTGGATTTCCAAATAATAAGTTCTCATTTTCACTTCATCTAGAGCTTTTCTTTGGTTTATACGTTAAATGCTAGGAAAAATATTTAACACAGACATTCAACCTCTTTACAATGTATTCTCTTTGGTCTATCTTTATAGTTGGCTGGGACCGACATTTCACTTCATAAAATCGAAGAATTCAGAAATTCAAACTTCACAAAATCGTACACATTATATTGAGTTGGTTTGGTTTGCACTGTTGGTATCTTCCTCCCCAAGCTTCCTGCCGGGGTGGTTCGAAAGCAGTGCAACATAAACTGTGGGTCATCGTTGGAGCAGTGCAAACCTTCAATAGCTCTGCTCCTGGTTAAAAACCCACTACAGACAAACATGGTCTTAAGAGACGTTAAAATATTCGCCGAGTTGGATCATGTGATTGAATAGATCTGATAACATAATATTGTCAATCTTGTAGTTAATCTTTTAAGATGTTCAGAATATCTCTTGATAAGATTCAGAAATTTTTTAAACCTATTTTAACTCATGAGGTGTGTCTATACAGAGACCAGACTAGTTTCTGTAAAAATTTCAAAACGAAATTCCATTTTACTGTATTGTTGAAGAAATTTCTTATTTTTTTTTATCACAATGGACAACCTACTTGAAAATTTTTAATTGCAGAAATAAAAAAGAGGGTACCAAATTATGCTACTTTGAATTTTTTTCATGTATATATATTTTTTTTTAGACCTGGTACTATTTTCAAATAATTATTGAAAATTCTGTAAGTTAAGTTGGTACCCCTGAATCCTTAATAAAAAGGATAGGACCTAGACACCTATTGACGCCTCCAGGGAATGTGACTGCTTTCAATAATTATTTAAAAATAGTCCCGGGACTCATAAAAAAAAAATATATGAAAAAATTCAGAGTAGCATAATTTGGTACCCTCTTCATTTTTTGCAATAAAAATTTTTCATACAGGTTTTCTATTACATACTCTGACAATCTGCCACTGCTACGAAGGCTATTTCCTGTGATGCTAACAAACCCATCTGTTTGTGTTTCAGTGCCGGGGGGCATCATTGTCCAGGAGGGGGACAAGCTGGTCAAGTGGAACGTGTGCGTCTTTGACGCCACGGAGGATATGGAGACTATGAAAAACTACGAGCAGGTAAATACACACGTGACAGATTATGGCTATGGTCCGTTTCTTGGTTGTGATGGATGTGAATTTTTAATGATACGGACCGACCAACAGTCAAAAATATTGGATGGCAACTAACAAAACAACCAACATTGCTTTTGAAGTTTCCCTCCAAACGTCACTTGGGTGTGATGGGTTGGGAGAATTTTTCCCAGCCACTCGCAACCGAAAGTACTCCCCCTCTACTTCATTTTGGGAGCGCGCGAGTTTCAATTATTGGCCGTGGCTGGCAACCATCACAACCAGGTTACGGACCCATCGACAGCCATTCACAACCAGGTAACGGACAATAACCAATGTGTTGTTCATATCAATGTTGTGTACAAAAGCTCCCAGACTAGAGATCTATAGTCAAATTTACTTGATATTTCTTCCGGAAATAGCCAAAATAGTGTTTCTGTCCTTTTTATTCATATTTCAGCATTGCAATTTCACACATTAGTTGCTAATTAATTGTACTGCAAGCTCCTCTGCAAAATTTTAAAGCTTAATAGAGGCTTCAAGTCAGCTGATTTTTTGGTGTTCCCACCCGCTATACCAAACCTATGTAAAAAAAACAGTGAATTCGTTTTTTCACTAAGAATAACATTTTTTAGGGAAAATTTCTTTACGGAACTTTGGTCCAAACTGAAAAATATAGTAGACAATTCAAGATTTAGATTTTTTACTTGATTTATAACCGAGAAAAGTTAAAAAAACACTTTGCTTCATTTTCAAGTACAAGATGGACCTTAGCAACAACAGTTGCGCAGCGCAAGCGCACTCACTTGAAGCCTTTATTACAAATAGAACAGCTACAAACTTCACTTTTCCGGCTACTTCCGGAGGAAGTGATACATTATTTTTACTGTAGTGATATGTGACAACCAGATACAATGCAAGGTACACAGTACTACAGTACTACTACAGTAAAAACTTGTTATTACACAATGTTGTTAGAGAAAATTCTATTTTAAGTACAGGATATTGCGCTATCAAAAATAGTTAGCATTTCGTGTATAGGAAAAACTCGATATAAGGTAAATCTATTTTTCCTAGGTCCCTTGACTTTATGTAATAACAAGTTTTTACTGTATTTGCCACAATATTTAGAGTTTTGAAAAATAGCTATTTAAATACAGTACGTGGGCATCAAGATTTCTTGATGCATGTAGCATCTTGCTGTAGAAATTATGTTACAGTGATATAAACTTAGCATTGGTAAATGTAAAGACAATTAAATGCCAGAGAAAACTAGACTTCCATGCGGAGTGAATTATTCATCATGGCAAGAATGGCCTCTTTTCTAGTCACATAGATACATAGTACCGTTTGTTGGTTTGCACTGTTGGTATCTTCCTCCCCAAGCTTCCTGCCGGGGTGGTTCGAAAGCAGTGCAACATAAACTGTGGGTCATCGTTGGAGCAGTGCAAACCCTCAATAGTTCTGCTCCTGGTTAAAAGCCCACTACAGACAAACATGGCCTTACAAGACGTTAAAAAAACTCAGAATTTAGTCAAAGTAATTTATTCTGAAACTATGCCAAAAGTTTAATCCTTGAGTTAATTCTAAAATTTAATTATTTCTAATTTATACATCTTTAACAAAGCTCAATAAAAAATTATAAAAAAAATGTGTTTTTTGACTTTTGGGGATGTTTTTCACTTTTATGACTAAGTCTATAGGTCTGTCAATAGGTCTGTTCGTAAATACACAATCAGAAAGAATAAATTATTTGTGATGAACCTTCTGTGCATGTTTTCACTGCTTGGACAATATTATTTTCAAGTATTTATGAGAGACCACAGATCATAGGGAAATAAAAGCCATTGCAGGTAAAGATAATTTTCTTATCTCGTTTCACTGATAACGACCTTTAGTGAAAATGGTCTTTAATATCCGTGGGCTTTCATATAAGGTGCTAAAATTCAAGGTTTACAAACAGACCTGTCCTACTGTCATTCTCAGCCCAACCCAATTATATTTGATTAATAAATTGATCTATTATTATGATTATACTCTGTGTTGTATGTATTAGTTTATAGATTTTTATTTCTACTGTATGTATAATGTTTCTCGTATTTTATTTTATGTTTTAGGATTGTAACTATTATAATATTATGTATTTATCAATGTATCCACAATAAGGATTTTCTGTATTGGATCCAATAAACAAATCAAACACTGACTCTCTCGATTGTGTCCAGGTATTCATCAAGCTGATGCGGCGGTACAAGTACTTGGAGAAGATGTTTGTGGACGAGATGAACAAGATCCTGGTGTACCTCAAGGGTTTCTCTGAACTCGAGCGCATCAAGTTGGCCCGCATGACGGCACTCTGGATGTCTAACGGCTCCGTGCCCTCATCGGTCCTGCTCGTCATGATTAACGTAAGTCAATAACTTTTCTCTGTTTTTGTCGGGAGATTTGGTAGTGTGTATTTTTTTATAGCAAAATATTGATAATGCTGAGGCAATTCTGACGTACAGCAAATGATGTAAAGATGCAAAACGGACAATAAAAATTGCCACGCGATAGCCAAAATGACTAATGGATATTTTTACAACATTGGACACACTGTAGTTACTTTGGCCACAGCACGGCAATTTCTATTAGTCTGTTTTGTAGCTTCAAGTCATTCGCTGCTAGTCAGAATTGACCCGGCACAATCAGTGTACTTATAAAGGGGTTAAAAATGGATCATTTTATGTACAGATAGCCTTTGTTTTTACTGGAAAGCTGTAACTGTATTTGCAAGTTACACCTCAGGACAGTGAATAAAAATCTGTTTGTCGCAGCATTGTTATTTGTAGATACTTAAACTCGATGGAATTAAATGATCATGTTCTTTTTAAATATCCAATTAGAAAAATTGCATCTCTTTCGTGAATAGAGTTGTGTTAATTAGGGAAAACAGCGTTTTTTTAACAAAATTAAAGTTTGTTACTATTTTATGCATTGTTGGTATCTTCCTCCCCAAGCTTCCTGCCGGGGTGGTTCGAAAGCAGTGCAACATAAACTGTGGGTCATCGTTGGAGCAGTGCAAACCCTCAATAGCTCTGCTCCTGGTTAAAAGCCCACTACAATTTTATCAAAATTTCACTACTTGGAAAAAAAAAAAAAAAAAAAAAAAAAACAAGAAAGTACTTCCTTAAGTCAAGTTTAAATTACAATTTCTCAATAATTATTGAAGCCATTAATTGGACCAAATGTTTTACAAATGTTACACTTTCGTTCAAATGTAAATGACCGAGGTAAATGCTGCTGGCTTACCCCATAAGGGATATGGTGTTATATATATGATTTATCCCCTTTATAGTGGTCTTCTGATTTTGAATTAAATCTTTAAAATTTTGCTTTCTTTCCGAAACAGCCATTTTGTATTGTTTTTATATTGGTAATACTTTAGACAAGACAACATGAACATTAAAAATATCAGCCTAGTACTGACTTACAGCTGCTAATTTTTCATGTACATTGTGTTTGTAGAAGCTAGGAAATGTCTGAAATGTCCTTATAAGAAAGAGTTCTATTCAGTTAAAGCTTTTGAGAGCAATAAATTGCCTGAGAGTATTGTATCCTTATAATCTGAAAGCTTGTTTTAATATTTTTTATTAATATTATTATTCATTTTTTTATACTTATTTTTTTTTCTTTATATATTGAAAAAGTCATAAATGTATTGTGTTTTGATGTTATTGTTATGTATTTTTGTTAATATTAAGTTTATTTGACATGAATATATATATTTTGTCTTGTACAATCAAAAAAGTTTGAATAAAAAAAAAAAATCTCTCTTGGTAACAATGTGACTGGTTGTGTCTTCAGGAACACTCGGTGAAGGACGGTCTGGCCCTGGACTTCCTGTTGGAGGTGATGATGACCTGGAAGGCAGAAAAAGGACTACAGTCCCTCATGACCGCACTTAAGAAGGGAGGACTAGAGGGCAGGTGAGAGTACTTTCATTGTCTAGTCCACAGATTACAAGAAAAAATTGTTATTACGTACAAGGGACCCAAGAAATTAGCTTTACCTTATATCGAGTTTTTCCTATAATTAATAAATTTTTATTGCCTTTTGATTGCATGTACAACAATATAAGCACGTCAATAATGTTCATCAATCACATGCTGCAGTGTACGTCCATATTTAATAAATAACACGCATTAAAACATGAAACATGAACATGAAATAAAACAATATGGAACTTATCAATACATCTTCAATACTGTCTCCCAATTGCAACCCATGTTATTAGTATAAGTTATGAAACTGCAGTTTGACTTTCAACAAGGTCTCTGCAATTGGACCAATTGAAGTTTTTTTTTTAAAAAAAAAGATGTATGGATTTTGATTCCTTGGTGAATATTAAGGGTAAGGTAACGCCACCAATGTTAAAAAAAATCCCTCACACAAAAATTCTGAAAAAAATTGAAAATGTTCTCCTCTACACCCCCTATCAGTAGGTAAAATATCAGGTATACAAATACGATCATCTAGTTTTTGAGTTATGAATTTTTAAAGTTGGCTAATTTAACATGGAGAAATGGAATTCCCATGTTAAATTAGTCAACTTTAAAAATTAATAACTCAAAAACTAGATCGTATTTGTATACCTGATATTTTAACTACTGATAGGGGATGTAGAGGAGAACATTTTAAATTTTTTTCAGAATTTTTGTGTGAGGGACATTTTTTAACATTGGTGGTGTTACCTTACCCTTAAGTTACTAAAGTGTCTTGCACTGTTGGTATCTTCCTCCCCAAGCTTCCTGCCGGGGTGGTTCGAAAGCAGTGCAACATAAACTGTGGGTCATCGTTGGAGCAGTGCAAACCCTCAATAGTTCTGCTCCTGGTTAAAAGCCCACTACAGATATATTTTAGCAAATTCTGTGATGTCAAATCTGGAATATTGCTTGGAATTACCATGAGGTTTGTCGTCTTGTTCCAGACTACTGGAGTTCTTCCCGACCAATAAGAGAGGAGATGAGTACTTTAAGTCCTTCTTTGAAGAGAAAGGTCTTGGAGAAGTTGTGAAGCTACACAAGGCTCAGGTAACTTGCTTGTCTTTTTGGAATTTGAAATGTTTAAAATTGTAACTTATTTAATTGTTCTAAAAATGTTATAATTCATGAACAAATTTCCTGCACATAAGTCACTTATAAGAAGAGTTTAATGTTTTATCGTAATGAATTGTATGTTGGAAAATAGTATCAAGTCATCTTTAAACTAGTGCCAAGTCTTTTTTTACAATTTTACTTGTATCGCACTTGCCTTGCCCACATTCCCTCTGTCTCACATTTAGGATTGTATTGAGAGACATGCAGGGAAGTGAAGGAGGAACACATTGTCTCTCGTGTGCAATAATGAGCTATCTGTTTTATCAGTTGAGTGCAATTAAGAGCTGTAAATATGTATAACATAAATCTCATTGTTGCGCTCGTCGCCTGAAATAGCAGATGGCTTATTATTGCAGACGAGGGATGACATAAAATGGTAGTCCAAATATATCTTCTACTTTTAAAACATTTAAAAACACCATAGACAGATTGTCAAAGGCTCGTTTGCTGAGGTGTTTCCATGTTAATTGTACAGGCTAACCAGGAGGCGAAACGCGACCTGCAAGTGCAGCTGGAGGAGCTGCTCAACGAGGGACGTCCTGTTAAGGACATCGTCACGGAACTGCGTGACGCCGCCACCAGGCACAATATCCCCGAGAGTGACGTCATATCCCTGGTACGTTAAGGTTTTACTGTTAGAAGGGACTTGGACAAATGTTATCACCCTATTGTTTTTCTCCCTGCTACTGTACTTTGATAAAAAAAAATATATATGTATGCACTACTATGTACAGTTCTCGCCCCTGAAAAGTTCCCTAGATCTAGCGTTAGGAGTAAGAACTAGGTGTTCACAGCTTCATTTGCAATGCTATCAAATTTGACTTCCAATCTTCAAACATGAATTTCTAACTTTGCTAGCTAGATCTAGGGAACTTTTCAGAGGTGAGGACTGTATATCACCCTATCCAATTAGTACACTATGAATTTTTGTTGCTGGTAAAACTGCAGTTATTTATTATTTTATATCTGCAGTCCACTTTTGTGTCCAGCACATATCAAACCACACAGGCTTGTCATTGGTATCTGACAGCATTTCTAGCTGTTCAAGTTTCAGAGGCTTGCTACAAAATGAATGATATATAACATAATTGATATGAAAAATGAATGTTTGCACTGGAACATTGGTATAAATGTATGAGACTTGTTAATGTTTTGTTGTACAAGTTCATGCTGTTAATGTGTTTTCTAATAAAGGCTTGAAGTCAATGTGCCTCGTGATGCTCATTTGTGTCGCTAAGGTTCATCTTGCACTTGAAAATGAAGCAGTCTTTTTTTTTTTTTTTTTTAAACTTTACATAAAAATCTAAATCTTGCATTATTCACTTCATTTTTCAGTTTGGACCAAAGTTCCATAAAAGAATTTCCCATAAAATGTTTTAGTGAAAAAATGAGTTCATATTTTTTTTTTTTACATAGGTTTGGATAGGAATATCGAAATATCAGCTGACTTGAAGCCTTAATGGACCATACTTTGTTGGATCTGTACAGGTGTGGACATGTGTGATGGCGACTGCGGAGTGGAACAAGAAGGAGGAGCTGGTTGGCGAGCAGGCTCTGAAGCATCTCAAGACGTTCACCCCTCTGTTCGCGGCCTTCACCAGCACCGCCCGTTCTGAGCTGTGTCTGATGCTCCGTGTACAGGAGTACTGCTACGGCAACATGAACTTCATGAAGGTCTTCTCCAAGATCATCCTGCTCTTCTACAAGAGTGAGTCAAATAACAATGTACACTCGTCGCCGTAAAAAATCTCCCATTTACAGCCTTGTTAATCATCGTGCCCTGTGTTATCCTTACGGGACATGGTGATTAACAAAGCTGCAGAAGGGAGGTTTTCCAAGGTGATGACTGTACATCATAGGGTCTGTTCGTAGATAAATTAGAATCAATGCTTGGATGAACTTTATCGACGTGGTAGTAGAGAAATATCCTAACTCCATTAGTAAGCTGTAGAAAAAAATCCTAACTCCTTTTTTGCTTCCCAATAATTGATTTTATTAAACACAAATAGTGTACAGATACAATTTAACATAAAAAAAGTATACAAATATGGACATAGAACCAATGGAGTTAGGATTTTTTATTTATTTATTATTTTATTTTTTTTCAGCCTATCAAGGGAGTTAGGATATTTTTCCACTACTTGGTCGTTATGTTCCCTCTATAGACAGTTCACATGATTCTTGATTCTCATATTTTACGTTCACAAACAGTCATGTGCATGTATTCTTTTTTATTATCTTTTATTGCATGTATTTTTTTGTGACAATGTATGTATTTCCTAGTTACTTAAAAAGATAATAAGCAGCTTAACAGTAGAGAAGTTTTCCCTATGAAGGTACATTACAATATAATCTGTGTACTACATAGGAAAAGTCTGGTAATATTGAACTACTGTCTATCTAAATTTGAACACCCCTTAAAATTGAAAAGCTCGGTCTAATGATCTACATTGTAGGTAAATCAGACACAACAACTTTCTGTTATGTTTTCTTCTTTATCTTCACGTTGCTGGTAAAACTGCAGTTATTTATTATTTTATATCTGCAGTCCACTTTTGTGTCCAGCACATATCAAACCACACAGGCTTGTCATTGGTATCTGACAGCAGTTCTAGCTGTTCAAGTTTCAGAGGCTTGCTACAAAATGTCTATCTATAATAAAGTAAAAATAGACAATGTACATGAATTAATTTGTTTTATTGCAAAAATGAATAGAGGGTGCCAATATATAAAGCTCCGATTTTTCGTATTTTTATTATTATTTATTAAATTTATTTATTTATTTATTTATTTTATTATTTTTTTTATTTATTTTTTTTTAGCAAAGGAACTATTTTAAAAAAAGTGATATTGGAAGTACGGCCATGCTCCCTAGAGGCGTTAAGACTTTGGGCTCTATCTTTTTATTAAAAATCCAGGGGGGACAACTTTTTACAGAACTTTTAATAATTTTTAAAAATAGAGTTCTGGGACTTAAAAATAAAAAAAAAATCATTTAGTAAGATAATTTGGTACCCTCTATTCATTTCTGCAATAAAAACTTGCCATGTCCTTTATGACGTTGTGACTGTCTCTCGTTGACAGCTGACGTGCTGTCGGAGGAGGTGATCCTACGGTGGTACAAGGAGGGACACTCAGTCAAGGGCAAGATGATGTTCCTCGACCAGATGAAGAAGTTCATCGAGTGGCTGCAGAACGCAGAAGAAGGTAAACTTTGACGCAATAAATGTTATCAACTCAATATTTTTATCTCAAACCTGTTTGCTTAATATTTGAGTTGCTTCGGTTCTTTTTTTTTTCTGTCTTTTTTTTTTTGTATTAAGGTAGAGATAATACGGATCAGCTGACCCAATGCTAAAAAAATCACATTCATGAAAATTATGAAAAAAAAAAAAATAAAATATTGGTCAGTTATACAAAAACGAGCTAGTTTTTGAGTTATTAATCAACTGTAAAAATTCATAATTCAAAACTAGCTCGTTTTTGTATACCTGATATTTTAGCTATATACTGATAAAAGTGATAGGGGATGTAGAGGAGAACATTTTAATTTTTTTTCATAATTTTCATGAATAAGATTTTTTTAGCATTGGGTCAGCTGATCTGTGTTATCTCTACCTTAATTTGAACAGCTGGTGGAAGAATTTTATTACATTTTTGTCGCTTGAGAATACAAGTCAGTTATAACGAACAAAAAAAAAAAAAAAAAAAAACTATAATGTATCTTATGCTCATGGTATTTACGGTTCATATTCCTATACATTTTTTTTTTTTTTTTTAATTATCTGACTCATTCTGAGACGATGATTTATTGATAAGAATGCACTCCACAACTACTGTATTGTACTTTAAACTATCTCTGTAAACAATTATATTAAATTTAAGGAAAATAAACCATTTCGGTTGTGATATATATTTTAAAGGAAAGGATAGGAATAACCAGCAAGGCCTTACCGATCGAGAAGTCACAGAAAGAGAAAATCTTGCGGTTACAGAGACTTCTCTCTGAACTGATGAAGCACCTAGACGGTGCGAAACGTCTTCAAAATGTAGATATTTAACTATTTTTTGAGTGAACCTGTAACCACAAGATTTTCTCCTTCTGTGACTTCTCGATCGGTAAGGCCTTGCTGATTATTCCTATCCTTTCCTTCAAAATATATGTAAACAACTATACCATTTTATTTTGTTACTTTTTTTACACTTTATTTCCAACTCACGATGAACTTGTGTCTGTTTTCAGAGTCAGAATCTGGTGAGGAGGAAGACTAACATATTTGTGACCATGCTCAGGTTTTTTAAGGTGAGAATGAAAAACACTCCCCCTGCAACCGTAAACAATTTCATAGTTCCTCACTGCAAATAATTGAATTCAAGTTATCAAAATAATTAAATTTCCTAATAATATGTATTATTACAACAGTTATTTGAACAAAATACAGTAAAAACTTGTTATTACGTAAAGTCAAGAAACCCAGGAAAGTAGGTTTACCTTATATCAAGTTTTTCTCTTACCACGCAATGCTAATTATATTTGGTGGGACCGCAATCTTCTTTACTAAAAATTGAGTTTTACCTAACAACAAGTTGTGTAATAACGAGTTTTTATAATAACGAGCAGAAGAAAAAAAGAGTTTTTACTGTAATTATTTGAAACCTTGCAGTTAAAAGCAAAAGGCAGTACATGACAAAAGTTGGTAGTGTCAATAGAGTATTGACCTCAAAATTTTTTATTGCAGAAATGGATAGAGCGTGCAAAGTTATGCCCCCCTGATTTTTTTTCAGATTTTTTTGAGCCCTGGAACTATTTTTAAAAAATTATTGAAAGTCCTTTTTGTGACGTCACGCGGCGGCAAGTCCTATCTTTTTGTTAAGGAGCGGCGTCTCGTGACGTCACAAAAAGAACTTTCAATAATTTTTTAAAAATAGTTCCCGGGCTCTAAAAAATCTGAAAAAAATCAGGGGTAGCATAACTTTGCACGCTCTATCCATTTCTGCAATAAAAAAATTTGAGGTCAATACTCTATTTAATGCTGTTGTTAAATATTTAAAAAATAGATAAAAAAATAAATGCTAATATGACGTGAAAGTACACTGTACAAAAAGTTTACCGGTTCATTTTTAAAACTAGGTTGTTTAATTTTCTAAAAAGAGTACTAGCTTTCATCAACTTATCAGTATTATCATAGTTAACTGGCTTTGATGCTTATTGTGTTTTTAAAAATGATAACTTATATTTCAATTGTATTGATTTCAGAATCTGCACTGGCAAACTTGCTCCACAACTACGAAGAAGCAAATCAACAATTAACGGCGACATGACAAGCCGTCACAATAAACATAATGGACCATCTGCCCTCCCCATCTTCCCCCCAATCTCTCCAAATATCTTGACATGTGGACATTTGACAGTGCAGCAAAAAAAAATATATATATTAAAAAAAAACTCAATGCGTCTTTTTTTTTTTCTTCTTGAGGTTTCAGGTGCATTTTTCTTAATAAAAACAAGGTGGAGATTATGTAAATTATAATTAACTTATGATTAAAAATATAATAATTAATAAATTTTGCATGAATAAATATATGCATGAATTTTTATGCAAGATAACAATTATTATATAGCAAAGATGTTGTAATAACGTTAAAAAACAAAAGGATTCCAAAGTAAAAATTTTGTTTGTTTGTTTTTTTAGAATAAAATGAGGAATTGTTGTAAAATTTTAGAAACAAATTATAATAACATGTAATTGTATGAATATGATGATAATGTTTATAATTTCTATATTTATTTGGATTTATGAATGATTGTAATGAGAGAGAAAAAACAAATTAAAAAAAAAATATTACAAATTTCCCCAAAAAAACTGTGTTTTATTTAAATTTAAATAGAGAAATTATTGACCAGAATAATAATCATAAACATCTCAATTTTGAATTGATGAAAATAATAATTCATGAGAATGTGAATATTGACATTTTAGAAGTTTTTTTAATGGTGTACGGACTTGTATCGCAGAAATTGATAGAGGGTTAATTAAAATATTATGAAATGAATGACAGCACAAAGGAGGACCACTCGTTAAGACGGCTATTTAAAAAAAAAAAAATGGTACTATAAAGGTGGGCTAAATCAGTGCCTAATGCTAACAACAACTACTTAATTGATAACTATCACAGTGCCTTCAGAATATTAACATTTCATTATGCAAAAAAAAAAAAAAAAAAAAAAAAAAAAAATCAGCCAGCTAGATTGATTTGTGTTTGAGAAAAATTGATATCAAATTTAAAATACGCCATCTGTTAAGGGTAAGGTAACGCCACCAATGTTAAAAAAAAACCCACACACAAAAATTCTGAAAAAAGTTTAAAATGTTCTCCTCTACACCCCCTTTCAGTAGCTAAAATATCAGGTATACAAATACGATCTAGTTTTTGAGTTATAAATTTTTAAAGTTGACTACTTTAACATGGAGAAATGAAACTTACATGTTAAATTAGTCAACTTTAAAAATTCATAACTCAAAAACTAGATCGTATTTGTATACCTGATATTTTAGCTACTGATAAAGGGTGTAGAGGAGAACATTTTAAATTTTTTTCAGAATTTTTGTGAGGGATTTTTTTTAACATTGGTGGTGTTACCTTACCCTTAATCAAATTTCAAAATACGATTTTGGGTCCATTAAAATCAATTTATCTCAACAACCAATCTTTACAGCTAACTGAGATATTTATGATAAATACTAATATGGCGGAGGAGCTGTGACAGTTTTGAAAAAGATCGACTGAAGAGTTTTGCTAAGGAAAAAATAAACTTCAGTTTTGGCAAATCACCTCATTTGAACCTACCTGCCAGCCTTTTGCTTTTTTAGCACGCCCATAATTGCTAACTTGTTAGCCCCTAGGAATAAAAATCTATTATCAAAGTGAAGCTAAACAATAGTGTCCTAAATTAAGTCTTATAAAAATACTAGACCATGGTTAGGGGCTATTTCTAAGAATAAAAAAAACGCTCTAAATTTTCTTACATAAAGCCTTTATTTCTTGTCAAAAGTTTTACAAGATATTTTCTTAACAAACACAAAATTATCTATAACTACCACATACTATATAATATATTTTAGTAATCCTCAAGCTACATTAGAGAAAAAAAATTGCATACTTTTACTGTAGACGTTTAAATAGATTATAGCATGGAGGAAATTTATCCATGGATTATATGCATAGAAAAATTTTACTACGTGAAATATGGAAGATAATCTATATTAATGTTTTAACATTTAAATTTTTTTTATGAATATGAGTGATTTTTTAAATACATTTAGAAATAAGTAGCTAATATAGCACTTATTATATTATAAGTTTTATGTATGCAAAAATCATATGCAATGAATAAAATATCAATTTATTGAGTTCAATAAATGAAAAGAACCAGTTAGAAAATGCTTCTTTAAAAAAAAAAAAAAAAAAAAAAACAAAGACGTTAATAAACTATTTTTGTTTTACATACCATTTGATGTATGCTAGGCAATTTTCGCCGATCCTTTATTGTTGAGTGTTGCATAAAATAAAGGATCGGCGAAGATTTCCCAGCATACATCAAATGGTATCTCAAACAAAAATAGTTTATAATGTCTACTTCGACTGCTAAGTTTTATTATTCTAAAGACGTTAATGTTTATGTACAATTTTCAATTACATAATTATGCCATTTTACATCTAAAAAAATAACATAAATGTGCATTTAAAACAAAATTTTAAAATAAACATTATTAAAAAGGAGCCTTTTTTAAAGTATAATATAATATAAAAATTTATGAGATTGCATCTTAAAATTCGATATTGTTTAAATAAATATATAAAAATATAGGCCTGGCAAAAACAACACCTTTATAATGGTGGCAGCAAAATTAAATCAATTAATAAAAAAGATTCAGCATTTGAAAGTTAATTTACATTCTTTAAAATAAAAAAAAAGTGTCAAAATCTTAGAGACTTCATTTTAAACTAAAAAGCAATATTTACTTCCAAAAAATTTCTAACATTTTATCTATCATTCACCATTCTTATTATCTACTGTTTACCATAATTACTAAATATTATAACAAATATTTTTTGTTTTCCTTAAATTTCAAAGGAAAGAAAGAAAATAAATAATTTATGATTTGACAAAATTATTGACAAATTAGATTGGCTTATTTCAGCACAAAATTTCAAGATTGTGAAATTTCATTGTTATTTATTTATTTTTGTAAACACTGGCCTTAAAAATAAAATCAAAAAGTGTTTGGACCATTAAAAATAAAGTGCATACATTTTTAAATATATATTTACAGGATATTTTATGAAAATGCTTGAAACATTGAAAATGTCATAGTTTTGCAAACTAACCAAGGATAATATATACAGTAGAAACTTGTTATTATGTCAAGTCATGGGACCCAGGAAATTGGGTTTACCTTATATTGAGTATAACTTATATCAAGTTTTTTCTATACCTGCAATACTAATTATTTTTTACGGAAACTTTACTCCGTTACTCAATATCGAGTTTTTACCTTATAACAAGTTACGTAATAACAAGTTTTTACTGTATACATATATTTTTTCCAAGAGTTAAGTAAAAGCATATATTTTCAGCTTTAAATCTACTAATATTTAAATCAATATCAAATGAAAAATAACTGCAACATAATTTTTTCATAATGCAATATAATATATAGTTTCAATATCCAAGATTTTATCCAAGTAATTCTTACTAAGAAAAAGAATTGCTAAATAATTTCCAGCAAATATTCTCCAAATTATAGTGCTAAGTGATATGAATTATAAAAAAAAACAAAAACATAGATTTTTACAACGAACGGAAATTGAAACTGATTTGTGAACTTTTTTCTTACACAGAAATCTGTAATTACGAGTAGAGTGCTGAATGATGAGACTAACTTAAGGTTCGGCTGGAGGGGTTGGGGTGGGGGCTGGGGGTGTTGGGGTTACGCTAGGTGCAGGGGTGCTCACTGCTGGGATGGGGGCTACTGGGGTTGGAACTCCAGGGGTGGGAGTCACGATCCCGCCTCCGTGAGGCATGGGGGCAGCAGTTGGGGGGGCTGCACTGGGGAGTGCAGAGGGAGGGGCGGGGGTGGCTTGAGGGGCAGCCTGGGGGGCGGGCTGCTGCACCGCGACGGCCTGTGGCGACGCAGGAGTGTCTTCTCGGCTAGGAGCAGTTGGCTGAAAAAGGAACACGTTAACATTTATTGTGTATTGAGGCAGTGAGTTGATTGTCTTCTTTGTCAATGGAGTATCAACCTCAACAAATTATATTGCAGAAACGGATAGAGGGTGCAAAGTTATGCTACTCTGATTTTTTTTTTAGATTGGTTAAGAGTTCGGGAACTATATTTTTTAAAAAAATATTGAAAGTACAGAGAAAGTGACGCCTCTCTTAATAAAAGGAGCGCGAGTTCAAAGCCGACCTCAGCAAAACTTTTTAGCAATATTTCTTGGACTCTAAAAAAAAACAGAAAAAAAATCAGAGTGGCATAACTTTGCACTCTCTATTCATTTTTGTAACAAAATTTTTTGAGGTCGATACTGTATTTACACATTATCAGTAAGTCAACAAAACATGTACTTGAAACTGAAAGTATCTTATTAAAAGAAAAGGATAGGAATAACCAGCAAGGCCTTACCGATCGAAAGAGTCACAGCAGGTGGAAATTCTTGCGGTCACAGAGGTTCACTCGAAAGTTTTTACATTTTTGAAACGTTTCGCATCGTTTCAAAACGTAAAAACTTTCGAGTGAACCTCTGTGACCGCAAGAATTTCCACCTGCTGTGACTCTTTTGATCGGTAAGGCCTTGCTGGTTATTCCTATCCTTTTCTTTTAATAAGATTATCACAACTAAATGGTTTATTTTCCTTAATTTGAATATTTATCGCTTGAAACTGAAAGTATGAGGGAAATATTTGAAGCTAGTTGCTCTTTATCTTTAGCACATTAATATCAAGCTTTTTGACTACATCATTTTGCAGTATTTAGTTGTTGTTGTACTGCCTCTAAATCACACAAATTGATAATAATAGGCAACCTGCGCGCATGACAATTTTAGTTTTTTTTTATTGCAAATTATGAATAGAGGGTACTAAATTATGTTACTATGATTTTTTTCATTTTTTAGTCCCGGAACAATTTTTAAAAATTAAGTCAAGTTCTGTTGGCCCCACTGGATTTTTAATAAAAAGAATAGGGCCTAAACGATTATTGATGCCTCTAGGGGGTGTGGTTGCAGTTCAATATTGTTTTAAAAATTGTTCCTGGACTAGAAAAAAAATAAATAAATAAAATATGGGAAAAAAACTGGGAACAAAACAAACAAACAAAACTCTGAAAAAAAAATCAGAATATTTATGAAGAAAAAAAAAAGAGTCATGCAGGTTATTCTCTTGCTGCCTCAGAAATCTCACCTGCTGAGTTGGAGCCTGCTGCACGGCGCTGGGAGTTGCAGACACGGGGTTGGCCTGCGTGGCTGGTGGATTCTGGGGAGCACCCTGGTTGTGTTGGTTCCACAACTGCTGCTCCTGTGCTGCCCTCTGGTGTGCTTGTTGGCGAGCTCGGAACTCGGCAGCCTGCAATCAATACACTTGGCGTTAGAAGGGAACAACAAACATGACAAATTTACATACATACATAACATGACACCATATCGTCCCTCGTATGAAATAAAGAGCTATCTGTCTACCACAATCTCGTTGCAATAATGAGCAATCTGACGTAATTATGAGCTTTATTTTTATACCAATTTATAGCTCATAATTTTGCCTACCTAAAATAGCAGACAGCTCATTATTGCAACGAAATTGTGGTAAGCAGATAGCTTTTTATTTCGGACGAGGGACAATATTATTTAAATCGATGAAGTTGTAGAAAGAAGGGTGTTATAGCCCTTGTTTGAAAGTAGATGATGAGATTGTTCTCATTATAAATGCAATACTATTAATCCAGATAACATCAAGACTAATGGTCGTAAGTTGCAGCCACCTATCCGAGAATAATCTGAGGATTATCCGTGGATTATTTACTAATTAACATTAAATTTCTCGGATAATTCTCCGATTTTTCTAGGATAGGTTGGCTGCAACTTACGGCCATAAGATAAATATTACCTTGAGCTGCTCCAGGTGGAACTGCTGCCTCTCTGCAATCAGCTGTTGTCGTTGGTACTCGAGCCCCTCCCTCTCCCTCTCCATGGTGGTCTCGAGCTCCTCAAAGTGACGTAGCTTGATCTCAAGTTTCTTCATTTGCGTCTCTACCAGCAGAGCCACCAGTGACTTTATCTTTCTCTCTTCCACTGCAGCAAGATGTTTAGCCTTGACGGCTGCTGCTGCCAAAGCTGCTGCCGCTGCAGACTGTAACTGTGCGTCCTTGATGACCTTATCCTTTTCCGTCTTAGCGGGGTCCTTTTCTTCATCCTCCTTCACTAGCTCTTTCTCGTCTTCCTTGGCTGCTGGAGTCTCTCCTTCCTTCACTTCGGCAGCTTCCTTAGGTTTCTCTGTCTCGTCTGATTTCTCAATTTCCATTGGTTCCTCCTTTTCTTTCTTCTCAGCTGTTTCAGGAAGAGTATCTTTTTTCTCTGCAGGTTTCTCCACCGTCTTTTCTTCTTCCGTTGAAGTTTCTTTATCTGTCTCTGGTTTCTTCTCAGGCTCGGTTTCAGTTGAAGAGTCTCCAACTGGAGCCGCAGTACCGGCTATGCCGCTCTGAGTCAATCCGGCGCTAGGATCGAAGCTTCCGTCTTTACCAGACGCAGCGACTCTGTTTAAGTGTGCGTCTAAGAGAGCTGATGGAACTTCATCTCGAATGTTTGCAAATTCTTGCATGGCGGCCTTAGCAGCACATGCAGCAATTCTGGGGTCTACCACGGATGCCAAGAATGCTACGGTTGACATGATTGGATTGCCAGCCTGACTGAATGGAATTGGTTGGTAGGCAAGAGGTCCAAGCCAGCCGTTCTCTTCGGTACCCTCCAAATACGGGTCTTCGATGGGTAGACGAAGGAAGTGAAGAATACATTCGTCCTGAGTACGACTGCCGACGTGCTCGCAAACCTGAGAACAGGACGAAGGATTGTGAGGAAGTGGGCATAATTTATTTACAAATTTATGAGCTTAATTTTAAAATAGAATTGGATATGATTGCAAATTAATGTTATTAATTTATCAATTCATGGTGATTGTTAAGATGGGGTAATCTTAATATTCCAAACAAAAATACTCAAGTTGAACATACAATACAGCACTTCATCACAAAGTGTTTATTTACCCATTTACATAAAGAACTTTAATGTTTTTTGTCTTGTTTTTTTAGTTTAAATATGATTTGAGTTACTGCAACCTTAGATTCTTTAGTCATAATTAGATTATAAAGTTACACAAAACAATAATAATAAAATTATAATGAAAACAACCCTCACTAGATACAGTCCTCACTGTTATTGTTAAAAACTAATTCCATCTCACCTTGTTCCAGTCGTCTTTGTACATCTCTAGACCCTCCAGCAACATCATTGTCTCCTGCTCGGTCCACTCCCTGGCCTGACTGGCCGCAGCTTTGTTACGCAGGGCCGCGGGCTTGCGAGCGTACTGGTCCAACTTCAAACCAAAGTTGCTGCCCTCTGTAACATGGAGTTGTCGTGTGAGCAAGTAGAATGATAAAACAAAACTTCAATAAATTTAACACGAGAAAAACCTTTTATTTTTTTTTTATTTTTTTAATTTAGGATATAAAAAATATCATATTTTGATAAAGGACCTTAAGTTATGAGATCGTTTAGTAAATTTTGTTGAGATTTTTTTTGTATAATACGTAATACGTATCCCTGAAAATGGAGGGAAAACAAGCTGTTACACAAGAGGTTCATAACATATTTATTTACATAACAGTAACTATGACATCATAGCATTTCAGTTTGCTGTTAAAGATGTTAGAGATTAAAAATATATATTTAAAAAAATTACAATATATAACTTTAGATCCAAATGTGCAATAAATTTTTTTATCCACGCTATCTATTCAGATCACAATGGAACTACCTTTAATTGTAACCCTCATCTCACCTTCTCCCTCCACCTTGATCTTGGTGGTGTCCTTCTTGTCCAGGTCTAGCAGGGTCTTGGCTGCCGAGGGCTGGGGTGTCTTGGGAGGGTTGACCGGGGCCAGACCGCTGGGGGTGTCTGCCAGGACGTGGAAGTGAGACGTCGGGGGAGGACCCATGGGGGTGGGGCGGCTCTCAGCATCAACCTGAGAAAGAGAGTCGTTGGTCAGTGAGTGAAGAGTTTCTGGAAAATGTGTACCGGTACTGTTCTTATTTGTTAACTTTCGTACTAAATTTAAGCTAAATTAAATATAGATAACTGCTTGGTGATCAAATGGTAAAAATCATTGCAGCTACAGGATAAAGATAGTTTCTTATCTCATTTCATTGTGCTAAGATGAATCGCCAGGCCCTCAGATATTGTTAATATATTTCAGTGTACAGTATTTTAAAAATGAATATTACTTCAGCACACAAATTTCATTAACTCAAAAGCAAGAAAAATGTGATTATGATAAATATAACTTGTTCATCAATTTAAAATTATATGCAGCATCAACAGCACTAAACATGTTTCAAACTTGAAATTTCTTTTTTTCTTTAAAAATTACGTCTGAACTTTAACTTAATACTAATGTTCAGTGAAAAAAAAAAGTTAACTTAGCTTGGAAAGAGCAAGCAAGTACTAAACCATGGAGAGACAGTATATTTAAATCAGCTAAAACTCATACCCATAGACTCACTGGCACCGCTAAATTTAGATTAGACAAGGCCATGACTATCTTGGATGCCATCAGAAGAAGTTTAAAATCCAGGATAGTGACATTTGTAAATTATGTAAAAATGAACCTCAAGACAGATGACATCTATTTATATGCTCTGAAATATCGACTGAACTTGACTTGTTGCCTGGCAACATGAAGAGAGAAGAGAAAAAATCCTATCTCTATCAGCTAACTAAAAGTAGAATGGTTATAAGCCAAAACGTGGGCATAAGAAAAGAAGAAGACACTAAAGCTGTTATATATAAATAAAATATATCACTTCTGCAAACACTTGCCTGGTAGTTGATGAGGCCCCACTGCTCAAGGAAGGCGTGCACACGCATGATGGCACACACGTCACCAGCCAAGTTACGACGGCACGCAGTTGACGTCAGATATTCTGTCGGGTTCAGCCTGCAAGAATTCCTTGTTTTTTATTTATGTACAGTCCGGGGGCATACATGACCAAAACGTGTCAATTGCCCCACAATACCAACCAACCAACAGTCCGAGGTTGTAATATTTCTGTTCTATAACTCTTTTTGTGTCTATGTTCTATATACGTCTTATTTATTTATGTCTAATTGTATCTGTACACTATTTGTGTTTAATAAAATCAGTTTATATATAAGGTTGTAATTTATTAACATCAAATCTATATACCAAAATATAGCAAAAAAATTAAAAAAATAACAAAATACCGGTATATTAAATGCTGAAAATTTCATATTGTATTGTGAAATTACAAGATAAGATGTTAGCCTGTGTTCTGGCATTAATACATTATGTTGTTTCTATAACCATTTACAAAAAAACACATATTAAATGGCATACTATTATCTAGATTTTTTTTAAAGCTATTTTCCCCTACATCATGACGCCTCAAACTTACCGGTAAGTATCTACCATGAAGTTACGGTATGCCAGGTAGATCTCCGGAGACTTTGAGCGGTTCTTACAGTTGAAGAACTCCGGCATGGCACGACGCTCGACGGTATGGATGGCGTTGTAGTCGAACCAAGCGGCGTAACTCGGGATGACGATATGATGAGTCTGCTCCGTCACATTGTCCTCCTGGCTCTCGTCTTTCACAGAGGTCTCCTGTAAGGTCACACCAAGGTCACACCAAGGTCAGTATACTGTTAAGGTAGAGATAACACGCCCAATGTTAATAAAATTCCCATTCATAAAAATTATGAAAAAAATTTAGAATGTTCTCCTTAACATACCTTATCAGTAGGTAAAAAATCAGGTTTACAAAAACAAGCTAGTTTTCGAGTTATTAATTTTTAAAGTTGACTACTTTAACATGGAGAAATGGAAATTCCATGTTAAATTAGTCAACTTTAAAAATTAATAACTCGAAAACTAGCTCGTTTTTGTAAACCTGATATTTTACCTACTGATAAGGTATGTTAAGGAGAACATTCTAAATTTTTTTCATAATTTTTACGAATGGGATTTTTATTAACATTGGGCGTGTTATCTCTACCTTAACTTGGTTTTCGTTGCTTGGCCAATGAAATTCTTTGTTACAATCAACACACCAATGATTGAAGACGTTACAAACAAAACGAAAACCAAGTTAAATATGGACCACAGTATATACCGTTAGTGTTGGTCTTCAGTGATTTGCTAGAGACTTGAGAGGCATAAACTATTGCAAGCTAAATGGGGGGGAATAATGATTAATAATGTGTTAAAATTGCCACAAAATACACGTCAAGCATGTAAATTATATGATAAAAATCATCCTTCCTTTTTATCTTATTTACAACTGTAAAACAAAGTGACTGAAAACTGGATGTTTCAATATGTTTAATATTTTTATCTTGCTGATTATAAACAGTTTATATTTAATTGGTGGTGCAGGTAGGAAGCAGAGAGGGAAATTATGCCATGAATTCTAGGCTAAAAAAAAAATAAGGGGAACTTTTTCTTTATCAGTATTACAAAGAATTTTGCTTCATTTTAAAATTAAAAAAAAAGATAGATTTGTCTGATAACCTCTGACTTCCTTAATCAAGCAGAAACTTTCAATATTCTATGAAGATAAAATTTTTATCTTTCACCTAATACTTTCAATACTTTCAATTTTCATCTGTGTTAATTATTTACCCCCCTTTTATTGTCCGTTTAATTTGTAGACTGCCGAGGTAATAATGCTGCTGGCTTACCCCGTAAAGGGATATGGCGTCATGTTATGTATGTATGTACGTTTTTATTGAGATCTTGATAAAAAAGGGGAGTAAATAATTAACATAGATGAAAATTTGTAGTACATATCAGGTAAAAGATAATAATTATATGTACCTTTCAGTGAAATTTTATACACCTGAAGATCAATAATGTACCTGAGTGTTAGCATCAGAAGCCCTGCCTGTCTGAGAATCCTCGTTTTTGTCCGTCTCCTCCTCTAGCTCCGTCAGAGTGCCTCCCTTCAGAGGCTGCAGCTCAGAGTCCTTGCCCCTCGTGGCTGAGGACGCAGGCAGGGGAGTCATGCTGGCACTGGGCTTCAGGTTCACCTGTCGACAGAAAGGGTTAGTTATGATACCGCTACAGGGAACGCCACTTTAATACAGTTTTTGTTGTATATGATCGGGAGTCTTTAGTTTGTGTTTACTCCAATGAGATATTAGAATGTGAAAATTTTAGTGGCTTAATCGAAAGAAGGGGTAAAAATATGGTACTGTGAATTTTTTCAGATTTTTCTGAGACCGGGAACTATTTTTAAAAAATTATTGAAAGTATATTTTAATGATGTCACGGGCGGCACTCCTTAAGAAAAAGGATAGGGCAGTGCCGCCCGTGACGTCATAAAATAGACTTTGAATAATTTTTTAAAAATAGTTCCAGATGTCAGAAAAATCTTAAAAAATTCAGAGTACCATATTTTTACCCCTTCTTTCGATTGAGCCACTAAAATTTTCACATTCTAATATCTCATTCTTCCAAAGTAATGCCTGTACAAGATTGAAGACAAGGAGGTTACGAACCTCCTGGATAATGGATGTCTCGCAGGACGACGCTTCTTCAACGTCCTTGCTGGCTTCATCTTCTTCGTCCTCAGCTCGATGTTTCTTGCCTCCGCCAATGCCAGGGCCACGACCGCTGAAGGAGAACACACGGTGTAAATAAACCATCACGATATAACAAACATAGCGTCACGAACTTTTCATAAAAAAGTATACAATATAATCAGTAAAAAATCTGCAACCGGAAGTAATTGTATCGTAAAAAAATAAATTTATATAAAGTACTGTAAAAACTGGTACACTTGTTCAGTATTTTTTAGAGTGGATTTTGAGTAATTAATTTTGTCGTGTGAAAGATGCTGATTTGATTAAAAATCTCAGCAGTCCCTATTTGAAACAATGCTAATCTCAATGCTGAATATCTTGAAACTTTCACCGAATTTGGTCTAATTTTTTTTTCCCATGTAAAATTATTTTATGGGTTTGTTGAAATTTTCAGAGTGGTATACCATCTACAAAGCCCACTGACATTAATCCTTAAAAAATAATCATAAAAAAGGGAACTTGCATGATACGAGACTGAATTCTATGCCATTCTCTTGTCAGTCACAAAGTTTATATTCACCTCTTGCGCTTGGCTGGTTTGGGTGGAGGGGAGGGCGAGCGCTTCCTCTTGGGTTTCTTCTTGGTACGCTCGGGGTCCGACTGGTTCATCAGATCTTCCACAGACAAACGTAGCTGCGACCAGGGAAACAACAATATCAAACATGAATAGAGGGAAAATCAGTGTATTTCATTTTTTTAAGTTGGAAAATTCAGTACGATCTTACTAAGAAATACATATTATTATTTATTTTAATAAAACACAAACCCACCTAGTCTTGTTTTAAACATCCCTTATTTCCCTCTCTCTCACCTTGTGCACTCTTTTCTTGCCACCCTCATCGACCTCATAGTCCTCCTCCGTCATCCACTCGTTGTATTCGTCCAGTTCGTTGACCCACGAGGCGTTCACCTGGAAAGATAACAATCATTAGAGAGGGTCACAATATTGTTAACTAAAATGTAAATAATTTTTTTTTTTTTTTTTTTTGCTGGACATAAATCTGTTGGAACTAAAGAGTTTTTCAATTTGCATGTGAAAAATGCGAAATATATTTTTTCTGCAACTAACATAACCTATAGCATTCATCATACGGGGGGAAAAACAATGAGAGTAGCAAAACATTTTATGCTCATTTTATCTTTGAAACGCAACAAATATTCAACAAATTACTACTTTTTTAACCAGCAAACTAAAAGACTGCAGATGTAGACAAAATAAAGAGGTCTCACCCTCCAAGGTCCCGTCCTAGGCTGGGGAGAGTCTGGAGGATCAACAGGCAAGTCTGCTGCCGTCCAGGAGTCGTAGCTGTCCGGGAAGTAGTACCAGTGGAGCATCACCATGCGGTCACGGCGGAACGTAGGACGAGCGTACTCCTCCTCTAGGGGGTCACACGTCGGATAGATGACGTGGGTCGCTTGGTCTTCACTCTCTGTAACATCAACATTGTACTTGTTGTCATGATTTTGTCATTGTGAAACAAATATATCAAACTTTGAGTTTAAAAAAACTACTTCAGCATCCATAAAAATGTTTTAAAAGTGAAGGAAAATAAGTTCTTAAAATTAGAATACCCCTGAATAGAAGTCCAAAAGGAATTTTCTTGAATTAAAGCTTCAAATTTAACATTATTGAAAAACATTGTATGTATTATGGAAAAAAACATGGAACATTTAAAGCCTCATGTATTTTGTGTATTTATGAGAAATCTGGTGTTATTCAATGCCCTGATACAACATTTTTAAACTTAAAAAATCCTGCTCTATGGTCTAGTGGCCCCTGGCTTGTCTGATAGGTCCCCGGTTTAAATCCCAAACACGGCAGACTTTTCGTGACTTGGGATGGGTGTGACTGACTATTATAAGATAATGGGAATTGGTAGGAGGTAGGCTGTCTATACTTTGCTGCCCTGCAGTCTTGCACTGCCACTGCAGGCTGGACAGATCTGGTAGTAGGAGCCCAAAAGAGTGCAGGAAAGGGTTCTGGGTGTCTGGTAAGCCCCAGCATGGTCGCAAGATAACTCTTACACACAAAGTTAAATAAATACCTGGCCACACCCAAAAGGGTAAAATGGTGTCAAGAGTATTAACTTTTATTAACACATAAAACAAAGTAGGTAATTCTCTGTCGCACCTGTGATGGTTCCCTGGTGTTTCTTGACGGCCTCTCGGACCTTAGTCTGCGTGGCCTTGTCCAGGTCAGGTCTGAGGAACACCACCGGCATGGACAGACACTTGTTGGTGAGTAGCACCTTCTCCACCCCCATGAACATCTCGATGTTGCGGTCCATTCGAGAAGGAGACTGGACAACAAGAATGTGGCGTTACAAAGAAGCCTGTCTCTATTAAGGTAAAGATAACACGGATCAGCTGGCTCAATGCTAAAAAAATCCCATTCATAAAAATTATGAAAAAAATTTAAAGTGTTCTCCTCTACATCCCCTATCAGTAGGTAAAATATCAGGTATACAAAAACGAGCTAGTTTTCGAGTTATTAATTTTTAAAGTTGACCAATTTAACATGGAAGTTCTATTTCTCCATGTTAAATTAGTCAACTTTAAAAATTAATAACTCGAAAACTAGCTCGTTTTTGTATACCTGATATTTTACCCACTGATAGGGGATGTAGAGGAGAGCATTTTAAATTTTTTTCATAATTTTTATGAATGGGATTTTTTTAGTATTCGACCAGCTGATCCGTATTATCTCTACCTTAACTTCTGTACATGAATAAACATGCTGCAATTCGTGGAAATAAGAAAAGAAGTTAAAAATATATACAGGTAATAATGAAATAACTTGAGCGTAATATATCCCTTACTGTGAATTTGATTCATCAAAATATGATTAAAAACAGCTTACCAGGTATTAACCTATTAAATTTAAGGAAAATAAACCATTTCGGTTGTGATATATATTTTAAAGGAAAGGATAGGAATAACCAGCAAAGCCTTACCGATCGAGAAGTCACAGAAGGAGAAAATCTTGCGGTTACAGGTTCACTCGAAAAATAGTTCGAGTGACCGCAAGATTTTCTCCTTCTGTGACTTCTCGATCGGTAAGGCTTTGCTGGTTATTCCTATCCTTTCCTTTAAAATATATATCAGGTATTAACCTAATGACATAGTATTTGTTTTGTTCTGTATATAAGATTGTGTTACCTGCCAACTGTTATATTATGTAACATGAGGGAAATATAATAAATAAAATAAACATTATTGACGTTGGGGAGATATGAATCTCACCTGAAAGTCGAAGCGTCGCCAACCCTGGTCGCTACGGAACTTGTAGACGGTAGCCAAGATGTGACACAGAGAGCCACCTGGCTTGAAGTCCAGGAAACATCGCATCTGACAAAACGAACGGAAGAAGTCAGAAAAATGCAAGAGAGTACAAATACAGGACTTGAAACAATGGCAATGCAGAAGAGAGTTTGGTAATAAAAAAATGTGTCCTCACCGGTAGTCTGGTGAGCGGAGGCTTGCTGACATTCTTTCCGAGGTTGTCCTCCTGGAACTGGATCAGCTGAATGACGAGCGTCGACAGAGATTTGTTGGTGGGAGGGTCCGTCTGAACGTACTGCAACATACACGAGACTAGAGTTAGTAGAAGTTGTTAATTTAGGAGTTTTCACGCCATCAGTACCCACACATGTATTGGACATTTAAGGGATAGAGAACACTGATCAGCTGTTTTTTTAGTTCCATTTGATTAACATTTAAAAGTTAGTAGGCACACAAAAATTCTCATTTTATTTTTTTAGACATATTTTAGTACCGAACCTAAAATAAGCCACAAAAAAAAAAATTCAAAACAATTTTTCGAGCCAATTTTTTTTAATTAAGTTTTAAATTTGGCTCTCCATGGGAAAGCCCTATGCTGAAAATTAAGAAAGCTAATTAAAAAAAAAATCGTCTCGAATAATTGTTTTGATTATTTTTCTGTGGCTTTTTAGAATTTTTGTTTGGCTGCTAAGGTTTACATGTTAATCAAATGGAACTAAAAAAAAAACACAAAGTGTACTGTGATGTATGCATAGTTGTTATACAAAAAAACAAAATGCTGTATGACTACAATATTCTTGCAAGATACAGCCTTTTAACTTTTTCGAGACTTCGATTAGGTCTGGAATGTTTTTGTTTCCAAAATATAAGTGACTACGTAATTATGACTAATAAGGCTTATCCCTGAATTTAAATAATTTAGGTAGTGATTTGACTTATTATCCATACATTGAATGCAGAAATTCTGCTTGTTGAGGCATAAAATAACACTAAATGGCAGGGATGTGTTTTACTGAAGAGCGCTTTACAACGCATGCTATCAGTATTGAGTACATAAAGGACCAAGAGATGGCGCTGAGCGCTGAAATTTTGGCGAGGATACAGCAATACCTATAGCATTGGGAGAATCACAAAAACAACAAATTTTATATGAAATACATCTTTTACGAAGTTGAAATATTTTTTTATATTTGTCCGAACGTATTTGACAACTAATTATGGTGTTGTCACTTCTGTAAAATTATGCTGTGGCTGCTGAGAGAGCATTTACATGATTTTACAATGTTAAACATATACAATGGGCCTCGCTAGACTCACGTAGTTCAGCTGTTTCCCGTCAGTTTCCACGAGGGGCGCTACTAACTTTATGACGTCAATAGAATAAAATGCACTTTTAAATTGAAACAAAGTCTCTGCAATAAGTGAGGCTAGAAAGACTGCATAAATAAATATGCAAAATATTACCCCAATATTATTATTATTTACAAGGATACACCCCTAAGAGCTTACAGCTCGCTGCGGGGTAATGGGACTAATGGGTAAGGATAAGGAGGGGAAAAGATGATGGCCACTGTCTGTTACGCATCCCAGCATTCGCTGAGGTGAGACTGAGGGAACCGTGGAAAACCTCAGTCAGGACGACACCTCTACTTTTTATCAATGGAATATGCATATAACATAGAAAGGTAAATTTTGTATACAGTATCTAATTGCTAAGAATTGTTATACAGTGTCATATTGCATTCCCTGAAAATGAACTATTAAATCAATGTATTTTTTCTTTGCTTTTTTTTTTATGCATACAAGCTCCTATGACAATGAGCCAAGCCCAAATTTCCAAGCATCATCTGCACCTAAAATAAAAACAATTCAGTGAGAGAATCTATGATAATCAAAAAAATAATGTTATTTCTGCACTGTGCGTTCAATAAAACACGAATTTATTGAAGAATTTCGCGAGTTTTTGTCAAAATCAATCTTGTTTAAAACTCCCTCCCCTCATTCCCCTACTTTCATTTGTGAGCAGCCATGTTTGTGTACGGCAAAATTAGCAGATATAATTTCTCAATTTCTGTAAAAAGTTCGCTTTCCTAAGGTAATAAAATAAATCTAGTACAGTCAAAGAAACCCACAAAATATGAAAAATACATCAAAATATCTTAAATACATCTCCTAAGTAGGATATGAATACATCAAATATGTGGCGTCATGCCATCAGTGAAAGAGGTGTGATAAAAAACTTACTTTTTTGCAGTTTTTGAGTAGCCAGGATCGCACCCCATCAAACTGAGCGATTGTTTCAGGGCTCTCGTAGAATTTGACATTCGGACCCCCGTCCTTTTTGGGCGCAAAGGCCATCATTTTGAAGAAAGTTTGGATTTATTGATGCCGCGTCTACTACAACCTTTTTTTTACCACTTGGAAAACTTTTTAAAATTTACCACCAGATGGCGTGAAAAGCAGGAAAATTTATTTTCTGTTCCTGGTGTTTTAAATTTTTGTCAATAGATGGCGCAAAAGTACTAATTGGATAAAATTACGAGGGAAATGTTTGAAAGTTTTTTTTCTTCTTTTTTTACAGTGCTCAAACAAAATGAATTTGTTATAATTTGCTTAAATATTAACCTAATTACTGAATTTTTTTTACCAAATATGAACAAAAATATTGTTTTAGCTGTGAAGTTGCATAAAAAAGAAAAAAAAATGCAAAAAAAAAATAGTGAAAAATATTCTAGATCGTATTTTTCTGAGCTGCAAAGTGCAAATTATATAAGCGAATACCGATAGAGCATGATGCATTAATTTAATTGTTTTTGAAGGTGTAAAATATAATGTACAAGTTTTTGGTCTTAATTTTAATATGATATACAGTATATATTATATTATTATGTAATAATTATATCCACTAGATATTATGCCAATTTATAGCATTTATAACCTCAGCACACTGATGCCACACTGCAACTGCATGATTATATATAGATGGAGTTCGTATAAAATATAATAATTTAAGTACTGCCACAATCTGCAACCACATACAATTTTACTTTTCTTGCCTTAGAAATTAGAACTGGAACTCATATTGATCCATAATTATAAATAAATTAATATAAGGGCAAATAAATCGATGTTCTATATAATTTCCCTGTTTTTTTTTTTTTGTTTTTTTTTTTTTGAAATTACTATCCTGCAGTTCCAACTATTACGATTCTTATTATGCGCTAGCAGCTAGCTATATTAATCTTGCTGATTAAAATGTAAATTAATTATCTAATTTTATTTATAAAAAAATTACAACGCGCAAGCTATATATATAACAATAATTAAAATATACTTTTGATTTTTTTTTTAATTAATTATGATCATATCAGAGAATTTAAATATTTCCTGTGTATTCAATGCTGACGAATAATAATAATTATATTTTTACATTTAAAAAGAAAAAAAAAATAATTTATTCATCATACAACACATTAATAATTTCATACTATATTTTTTTTTTAATAATTTTATATATTATGTAACTTATAAATAATCAGAAAACTTTTAATAAAACCTATCTTACTCATCGAGTATAAAAGCTCATTTCGTATGCATTTAGAACTCTCCCCTCTCTTTTTTTTTCTTTTCTATTTTTCAGATTGACAAAAGACCTAAGAAAAGAAGAAAAAAAAAATCATAATAAGACTGCATGTATGGTAAAAGTTTCCCACACATGACGCCAGCACCCTCTGGTGGAGACCTCTGAAAGCTTGACCTCTGAATAAAAAAATATATTCTAAATAGAAAGGACAGAGAATTTTTGTCGTCATGAATTAATCAAGGCATTTTTTTTATACCTGTGAAAAAAGAATATGATAAATGATAAATAACTATAGTGAACACTTTTAAAAAGTCAAAAATATAAATTGCAAAAATTAATTCGTTTTTTTATCGTATGTGTAAATTTTGCACGTGTGCAGATAACAATTTATATATAGCCACGTGCTTTATAATGTATACTGATTTCATTAAAGGCATACAGGCCTCAAATTACAAATTAGATAGTCAACAAGTGGGTTTAGAGTAAATAATCAACATTCGCATCAATTTTTTCCACGCGTGATGCATCCGTGCGAAGTCGCAGTTCAAAGTAAGAAATTTAGTCCTTGATGACGTCAGCAAGGACTTTCTTTGTAGCGCGACTTCGCACAGACGCACCACGCGCATGTAAAAATAATACGAATGTTTATTATAAACTCGAGCAACACTTAATGTCTGTCTAATTTGTAATTTGAGGCATGTATCCCTTTAAACTAACATGTTGTTTTTTAAAACTTTTTTTTATGATTTTTATGCATGCAGTACTTTTCGGTACCTCATCCCTACATAAATAATTTATATCTCAAAGTAAAACTTCGGACATATTTTTTGGTACTGCAATCATAAAATTTATCTATATTATAGTGCCTTGATCGAATGATTGACTGGTGGTGAAAGATTTCCACGGTTCCCTCACTTGTCAGTCACATTCTGTGACCGTTCCTACATGCATGGTTGCAATCATTCCTTATCATGCAACCATCACTTTTCCTAATACTTTACCTCATTAAGTGTGTGTGTGTGTAATACGCAGAATAATAAAATTTTAGCAATAAGCGTTTAACGATTAATCTCATCAGTTACTTCGGAGTCAAAGAATATTTTCCTGCAAACGAATCGAATGAAATAAATTTTAAAAAATCAAGAATGTTCTAAAGCTTAATCGCATATGGTTTGAGCAAATTGAGTCTTGCAGTTTTCTTACAACAGCTCCATTTCCGGTTTCCGTCCATAAGGCCAATGTTAAACTTCTACCTCAGTTTCCACAAAACTGATAAGACAGATTCGCTTCAAAATGTATATGCCACCTATTGATGGTGAGTTCTAAGTCCCCTGCAAGACTGCAAAAGTCTTGTTGCATTCCAGGCGGTACGATTACGATTACGATTGAATCTACTGAGATTCATCCTTAATTTTGTTGCGAGAAAAACGTACAAAAATAATTATTTATACCAAGGATTTTATTGCTATAACTTTTCTAAGCAGTGATTGGTATTATAGTATCATACATATATTATGTATTATGATATATGTGAATATACAGTTTTTGTAAAGAAATAAACGTTTTTGAAATCCACACCTTTATTCAATTTTTTTTTCTTCTTTTTAATAAAATAAATCACAAAATTTTCCCACATCAAATTTAAATGAAAAAGAAGATAAAAACTCATCACTCCTTATTTTAATATAAAACAAGAAATTCCGGTTAATCAAAAATAACAATTGCGGCATCTTTTTTATTTATAAATGAATCTCTTTTGTACATTACACCCTTATGCGAACATGTTCATACATGCACTTATACCTTCTTTGATAAAAAAAACAAGTTGATTGATTGATTGGTTTGTATTTTGGGGCAATTGACACATGTTGGTCATGTATGCCCCTCAGTTCAGCCTTTTTTAGGGCTGGAATTTTTCTTTGTTGTTGTGTCTATGTTCCTTCCTGTTCGATATTGTAGTCGCAACAGTTTCTCGTATGCTTCTGTTCACAGCACCCGTCGGAGGTTCGCCTCATTGGTGAACTCCAGGATGCACTGCACTGCCTCCTCGTTATTTGCGAGGATCTGCTTTATTGTGCCTGTTATTTTGCATGCTCTTCTTTCTTCTGCGTAGTGGAGACAGTCAGTGAGGATATGGTTCACTGTCAGTTCCTCTGCGCAGGTTGCACACATTGGGGGTGCTTCCCTTTCCATGAGATGGCTGTGTGTCAGCCAGGTGTGTCCGATTCGCAGTCTGGCGAGGATAACCTCGTCTCTGCGGTTCTTTCTGTTGCTTGATTGCCAAGGGCATGGTTTGTCCTTGATATTTCTGAGTTTGTTATCGTTTGTGACCTCCTGCCACGTCACTTCCCATCTCCTTCTCACATCGAGATGTAGAGAATTGCGGAGATCATCTGAAGTGATCTCCTCCGAATCCCAATCCTCTTTCTCAGAGGCACGCTTTGCTGCTTGGTCTGCCGCTTCGTTTCCGGGGATTCCGGCGTGGCCGGGCACCCAGAGGAACAATACGGACTTGTTTTGGTTCTCCAGCTGGTAGAGACACTCTTGGATGTTCTTTGCCAGCGGGTTTTTTGGGAACGTTTGGGAGATGGTCTGTAGGCTACTTAATGAGTCCGAGCAAACCATAATGTATCTGTCGTCTCGCTGCATGCAGCGTTCAAGGGCTTTCCAGATGGCGTACATTTCTGACGAGAAGACACTTGTCTGTTCTCTCAGGCAGTACCCGTGCTCCTCGTTACCAATGACGAAGGCACAGCCAACGTCGTCATCCTTTTTCGAACCATCAGTGAAGATCAGAGTGAAGTCTTTGTACTGCTCTATGACCTCCGAGTAGATGCCCCTATAGAGTAGGGTGTCTGTTGTTTCTTTTTTGTTGTTTGCCAGGTCAAGTCTCACGTGCGGCCGTGGGATTTTCCACGGGGCTATGTTGCTTGGTTCCTGGCGGTAGGTATGTGGGATGTTGTGGATGCCCAGTTCCCTTCTGAGCTCTTTCCACCTGATGCCCACCGGCCTTGTTGCTCTGTTTCTGATTTCGTATTTGTGGTCGTACCTTGGTCTGAAGACGCACTCGTAGGTAGTATGTCGTGGCTTGCTACGAAGACTTGCTACGTAGTTGCAAGTCAGCAGGTCACGCCTACTCTGGAGTGGTGGCTCACCGGCCTCGGCATAGAGACTTTCGACTGGGCTAGAGCGGAAGGCTCCTGTTGCCAGCCTCAGTCCTGTGTTGTGTACTGGGTCAAGAATCTTTATATAAGACGGTCTTGCCGAATTGTAGATGATAGCTCCGTAGTCAAGTATGGAGCGCACTAGGGCCCTGTAGAGTCGGAGAAGCATGACTCGGTCGGCGCCGTAGGATTTTCCACTCAAAACTCGGAGTAGGTTGAGAGGTTGTTGACATCTTGTTTTTAGGCTTCGTAGGTGGGGTTTCCATGACAGTTTGCTGTCGAAAATTAGTCCCAGGAAGCGGAAAGTTTCTGAGCATTGGATTGGTGTTCCTCCCATTTGGAGATCAGGCTGTGGATGCACACCACGTAGTCTGTGGAAATGGACCATGGTGGTTTTCTGTGCAGAAAATTTGAAACCGTTGATGGTGCTCCATCTAAAAAGATTGTTGATGCATAGTTGGAGTTGTCTTTGTGCCGTCCTGAGGAGTTTCGCTGTGCAGTAGATGATGAAGTCATCCACATATAGCGAGCTCTTGACGGGGAGATTGACGTTCAGGACGATGCTGTTGATGGCCACTGCGAACAGAGTGACGCTCAGCACTGATCCCTGGGGGACGCCTGTCTCCTGGGTTCGTTGGTGGGAGAGGGTGTTGCCGACGCGCACCGAGAAGGCACGGTCCTAAAAAACAAGTTGATGTGCACATGAAAACATACTTTTGAAGAGTATATTATAAAGCCAATGATGATTGTTGTTAAATTTGTTATGATATGTAACATGTAATTAAGTGCTGTTATGATAGTTCTGTTACATGCATGATGTGTTGTTATGAATGCATTATTTAAATATTAATTACATATTTAGGAGCTAAAAAATAATAATAAAATAAAAAAGAAAAAGAAAATAATTTAGAAAAACGTTTTTTTTTTTCCCCAACGCTTCGCTTATTATTTAAAAACTGTCGAAAAAATAAACAACAATAAATTAATTGCTTTTTATTGTAAAAATAAAGGATTTGGTAAAAACTGGATGTGTTCTTACACGATTGTGTATACACATTGCTGAAATAAAATACAACCTGGAAATACAAATAAATAAAAAAAAAAGAAAACACTCGCTTTTTGATATTTTTTGGACTGTAAATGAAAGTTATTATATAAAAATATTATTTATTTTATTTTTAATTTAATTTTTTCATTTATATATATTATTATATTACAGTCTTTTTTGATAAAGAAATATGGAACTTCTATATTATGTTAAATTGGGCAACTTTAAAAATTCATAACTTAAAAACATGCTTGAATTTGTTTACATCTGGTATTTTAGTCAATTTTTCAATAGGGGATGTAGAGGAGATTTTTTTTTTTTTTTTTTTTTTTTTCATAATTTTAATGTGACATATTTTTTAACATTGGGCGTGTTACCTTACCCTTAATGAATAATTAATTTGAATTACGCAATAGAGTATTGACCTCAAATTTTTTTATTGCAGAAATGGATAGAGCGTGCAAAGTTATGCTAGTTATGCTACCCTAATTTTTTTCAGATTTTTTAGAGCCAGGGAACTATTTTTAAAAAATTATTGAAAGTTCCTTTTGTGACGTCACGAGACGCCGCTCCTTAACAAAAAGATAGGACTTTCCGCCGCGTGACGTCACAAAAAGGACTTTCAATAATTTTTTAAAAATAGTTCCCGGGCTCAAAAAAATCGGAAAAAATCAGGGGAGCATATAACTTTGCACGCTCTATCCATTTCTGCAACAAAAAAATTTGAGGTCAATACTCCATTATATAATATTATATTAAAAATAAAATATTATAATAAATATATTGACGATTTCATCCGACAGACAAAACACTGGATTTTTGTTTATAACTATAATAATATACATTTTTGCACTTGGGATACAATATTTACAAACATACATAACATGACGCCATATCCCTTTACGGGGTAACATTATTACCTCGGTCGTCTACAAATTGTCCTCCAAAGCACTCGATTCTTGCATGCTCCACTTGCTTCAGAAATACTCATAACACTCTTTTGCCTTCTGCACTCTCTATTACACTGTGTACTTTTAACACTCCTGCTCTTCAAACATTATGCAATCACATCCAACCAAACCTTTACAATTTTTATTCCTAAATAAATAAAAAATACATCACAATTTCCCTTAAGGGTTAGATAACGTCACCAATGTTAAAAAAAAACTCTTCACACGAAAATTATGAAAAATATTTAAAATGTTCTCCTCTACACCCCTTATCAGTAGCTAAAATATCAGGTATACAAATACGATCTAGTTTCTTGGAGTTATGAATTTTTAAAGTTGCATGACTACTTTAACATGGAGAAATGGAACTTTAAAAATTAATAACTCAAAAACTAGATCGTATTTGTATACCTGATATTTTAGCTACTGGTAGGGGGTGTAGAGGAGAACATTTTAAAAAAATTTCATAATTTTTGTGTGAGGATTTTTTTTTTTTAACATTGGTGGCGTTATCTTACCCTTAAACTATTTTAATTCACCTTCCACCTTATCAAGCTATAAAAATTATAATTTTAGAATTAAAATTTATATTAAAATTTAGCAACAATTCTTATCTGATTAGAATAATATCAACCAACATAATGTTTTTGGCTACCATCCAATGATAATTTAATATTTTGATTTGTAAAACAGTTGAAATATGTTGACCTCAGCTGTCTCATACATATATACAGGTAAATTGACGAAGGTATAAAATTACAATACTATTATATTTTATTGATTTAAATGTATGATACTTGTACGTATACTTTGTAACAAAAACCATAATAAGGTAGCAGTCTGAAAAGAGCTAGATGTACAGTCATCAACCCAGAAAACTTCCTTCGCCAGATATGGCAATGGCGTCATGCATTATAGTTTTAAAATAGAAAAATTGCATATAAATTTTAGTGATGCGAGGACCTCGAGTAACACGCCCAATGTTAAAAAAAAAAAAAAAAAAAAAAAAAATCCCACACATGGAAATTATGAAAAAAAATTAAAATGTTCCTCTGGATGGTTGGTATTTTGGGGCAATTGACACATTTTGGTCATGCATGCCCCCAAAATGTTCCACTCTACATCCCCTATCAGTAGCTAAAATATCAGGTATACAAAAACAAGCTAGTTTTCAAGTTATTAATTTTTAAAGTTGACTAATTTAACATGAAAGTTCCATCTCTCCGTGATAAAGTAGTCAACTTTAAAAAATCATAACTCAAAAACTAGCTCGAATTTGTAAAAAAACAAATATATAAATAAAAAAATCAGAGTAGCATATCTATTTCTGCAATAAAAAAAATGTTGAGGTCGATTTTGGTTTTCTTGGTAAGGAAATTAAGGTTAGGCAGTTTACAACCCCTTGGATTTCATTTTTGGTAATGCCACTATGTCCATTGCACTGTGGAATAGGGTGCATGGACGAAGGGGTAGGTGAGGTATAAGAGACCCCTTAAACTCACTTTGACTTTTTAAGATCCCTTACGACCCCCTATTAACTACAGCAGCAAAAGTCGAGATTTTTCCACCCTTGGATAATGAAATTACAAATCTAGAATATGTCTCTGACATTCTAGATTTGTAAATCTACCCACTTAATATAAGGCGGATTCAGATGGCGACAACGGCGAAGCGACGCGATTTTGTCACACAAGCTGTGAAATCCAATGCGGCGAGCGAATTCGCCAGGTTGCGGCAGCAAAATCGCGTTAATTGCGATACTCTTTTTTTTGTAATCGCCAAATGAATGTCACCCAGCAAGTGCGCGTTATTCGCGTCGCGTCGTATGATAAAAATCGCCATGTGAATCCACCTTTATAGAGGGAGTGTGGGAGGTATACTTAAATTAATTCAGTACCATCAACAAACGTTTTATCTCACAATCTACTTGCAGATGTCAAATTACCATGCAGACACATCTGTGAAAAACAAAAGTCGAATAATGTTATTTACTTGATGTGAGGGTACTAATACATTCAATATTAAAGCTGGTGACTGGCTGAACTTTTGAATGATTTTCGCAGTAATCTCCTTACTGTAACCTTCAATACATCAGGTTTGAATTATTTATTTAAATGATAAACTTATTTTTAAATATTACCACAGATGGTATAATGCACGTAGCACGTTTTTGTTGACACGTGAATTTCAACTAGCTTTGAAAAATGAAATGACAGTAGAGGGGGGTTAAATGTAATTTGCAGATTTTATTTTGTAACAGTTTTGAAGGGAAAAGTAAAAATAATAAAATTAGAAAATCACACAAAATCTGGTCTTGCTTTCATTTTTTTGAATGAAACAAAATAGTTTAAATGAGATGTAAATAATAACTATTTTAGTAAAAAAAAAATAGCAAAATGGAACAAAATTATTATATTTCTTTTTCTTAAAAAAAAACACACACACAAAGACCATGATATTCAATATTTTTTTTTATTTAATAAATTTCTTGTACTATATTGCAGGGACCGGATGCACGCGTTTTTTCCGTGCATCCGAGATGCGCATCCGGATGCAAATTAATTTTTCGTGCATCCATGGATGCGCATCCGGATGCAAATTTATTTTTCATGCATCTGGGATGCGCATCCGGATGCAAATTTATTTTCCATGCATCTGAGATGCGCATCCGGATGCATTATTTTTTTCCCGTGCATCTGGGATGCACGGATGCGGATGCAAGCCCATTCTTGCGCATCCGTGTGCATCTTGCATCTGCATCCGATCTTTGGTTTTTATAATACACTTTGTTTCTTGTAATTTTTAAACGACAAGTGGCAAATAAAGTTAAAAAATATGCCTCGTGTTAAAGATTTATTTAGAGGCAATTAGCAAAAAAACCTGATAAAAAAGAGAAAAAAAAGTGTTAAATGGATGCAAATTTATTTTTCGTGCATCCGTGGATGCGCATCCGGATGCAAATTTATTTTTCATGCATCTGGGATGCGCATCCGGATGCATTCATTTTTCCCCGTGCATCTGGGATGCGCATCCGGATGCATTCATTTTTTCCTGTGCATCTGGGATGCACGGATGCGGATGCAAGCCCATTTTTGCGCATCCGTGTGCATCTTGCATCTGCATCCGCATCCGATCCCTGCTATATTGTAATGGTAAAATATGTTGCATTGTGAAATTAATAAACAAATACATATATAATAAAATTATATTTATTAGCAGGGTTTGTATAGTATAATTAATTATACTCCTAAATTTAACGAGTATAGAGTATACATAAAAAAAAGCACAAAATAATAATTATATTTTATATTTAATTTAAAACAAAATTACATAATTATTTACAATAAAGAGAGAAGAGAATTATAATTATACAGCCACGAAAAACAATACAAAGTGTATCATATATATTGATAAAATTCAGTACTAAGTTGATCAAAGATGTAAAGTCGATACTGCAAGCTTCGTGCAGGCCGGGACAAGTGCAATTTGTGTATAAAATCACCAATTTGCACCCATAACGACCTAGACTTGCTTGCCACATTGCTTTGTTTTCTTCCTTCAACAAAACAAGAAAAAATCATCTTTATTTCCCCGATGATTGAGACGAGCGCCTATAATCGAACACCAACTACAGAAAAATTCAACTTTCAGATTTTTGGACTAGAAAATTTATAAAAAAAGGAACATTTTGACATCTACTGTAGTCACCACAGAATTTTGAAAGTACAACAATTGCATTGAATAAAATTAATTAATATACACGCATGCACAAATTTGTAACTCATTACCTTGATCTAAACATAACGATTATTAATACATTACAAAGTTTTGAGTTTATGTCTAACTTCCATAACAAAATACAAAAATTCCCTTTAAAAAAAATCATAAATTAAGACACTTTGGTTTCTTGTTGGGCACCGTTCGCTTGTATGACGTTGACGTTTGAATTGTTTGATAGGCCGGGACAAGTGCAATATTAGAGTGAATCAAAATATTGCCACCAATCACGGACTACCAACAAACCCAATAATAATTTTTCTTCTGTTCGCCGCCGTGACAGTAGTGCTTCTGGGTGCATTACGGTCTATTCTTAAAAACGGATCAAGAAGAAGCCGCTGTGCCATGGTAGTCTTTGAGAAACAAACACTGTAAACAAGCCAATAAAATTAAACAATGGACAACGCTTTATTGCACCAATATGGATAAAGAAAAGTAAGATTCATTCGTATTATACTTCATTTGCAGTTTGCACTTTCCACGCACATTTTTTTGTGGGAAAAAAAAAAAGTACCGCGAGTTTATTATAGAGTCTGTAAGTTCACATTTTATATAAAAAATTACAGCATAAATGACGCAAGAACCCTAATAAATTAAAATGTATTTTTGAACAGACGTGATAAAAATTGGAAAGAAAAAAAAAGTCGGAAGTAAATAATTAATATGACTATAAGTTTAAAATATCACACCATTAACACCTGAGCACAATTTTATTAGGATAAATATCCGTTGAGTTAACACCATAGAATTATAACAAAATAAATTTTCGCATACAATAATATTGTTAAAATAAAAGGGGACAAAATAATATAAATAATATCTCGCCCATGATAATATTAATTAAAATACGTGTAAACGCGGAACACGAAACACAAATACGGCCTCATAAAATATAACACCATGAAAATTGTTAAAAAAATTTACACCTCAGAACGGCGTACATTGAGGCGAGGGGGGGGGGGGGGGTTCTAAGGATAAAGAGAGGAGTCTTTTTTTGGTTTTGAAAATATAATGAGGAAAATTTTAGTTAGTACAGTGAGATTTTTTAAAAAGTACATATATTATGTAAATAAAATTTTACATAGAGGGACATTTGATGGGCTGTACTATTCTGTATTATTTCTCGGAAAATAAATAAATTGCTAAATTGGGTACTTTCCCTTGGGTGATTTCCCTACATCTCTCCCAAAAGTTCAAATCTGCATTTATCTCTTCTGTCTCTACACATGTAGGCATAGGCAACGTTAATAATATAATAACGTTCATGCTGTTCTGAACTTTATTAGTACAAATAAAGGCGGATTCACATGGCGATTTTTATCATGCGACGCGACGCGAATAAAATGCACACTTGCTGTGACATCCATTGGCGGCCATATATGGCGATTAAAAAAAAGAGCATCGCAATTAACGCGATTTCGCTGCCGCAACCTGGCAAATTCGCTTCCGCATAGGATTTCACAGCTTGTGTGACAAAATCGCGTCGCGTCACCGTTGTCACCATCTGAATCCGCCTTAATAGATACAACAACCGATATCGTCATCTGCCCATGTGAATATAATAAAAAACAACATATTATATCCTTTTAATTTTTAACAACAGAAAAATAATCTACCATGGTTTGATACTTTTGATAGTTACGTACCTTTTTACCAACATACTTGACATTTGAGATATAACTCTATTTCCAATATACGCTTGAAACATCAGCTCACATACAATACAAACCATGACAGCAACGAGATCAAATTTGCAAATCGCCCGCACGTATATAATAAGAAGATAATCTCTCATACATAAAATATAAATTTGAGATAGGCAAGAGGGGTCGGTCAGATATAATATTGAAAGCTGTTTTTGAAAAGTTTCGTATCAGCTGCTCTTTTTTCGGCAGTTGCTTACAAAACACCTTTATACTTTTCTCACCTGCCTATATAGTATGCTCGCGTGCCCTCTGCTGCTGCTGCTGCTGTACCCTACAGAACAAAAATATTAACGACACGACCTACCACAAGTAGAAATTGATAAACTATTTTGTATGATATCGCTAGCTAGCGCATTATGCAATTTTATTATATGTAATAATATCAACACCTGTTGATATTATTATACTGTAGTACTATATTATTATATAAATGTTAATTTTAGTACTCTACATGTATATATGAAATATAAGAATACGATGCACTACTGCACATTATTTGTATATGGAACGGTATGTTTTATCAAACAAATTTTAAAAATACAATACTGAGGAGCTATTTCAAAAATTTAATTGAGGTTTACGAAAGATGACAAAGTGATCTTGTCTTTTTCTGATGCATTTCGACGAATTTATTAATTGAATTATGGAAGTCTTTGATTTTGTATTTTTGGAAAATAATTTGGGTGTCAATTTGTAAATAAATAAGTACAAAAAAAATAAATAAAAAATACTAATTGTAAGAAAAATATATATATTATATAATGTGAGTTAGCATGAGCAATAAATAAATACATTTTACATTTTTGCTATAAAGTTTCTAGTATGTTATGTGAAACAATGACTACTCAATATCGAATTAAATAAAAGTAAATAAATAAATTAGATTTCTCTGAAAAATGTATGAATCAGATACTTTTTGTACACTGTCAATTAAAAGTATATCAATGGCTTGATCAAAAACACTAAAAAATTTATGTTTGCAAAAAACTTAATTCTACGAAACAATTTGTTGTAGATGTTATTAAATAAAAACAATCCACAATAAAAATAGAAACGTCAACACCCAATATTTAGTTAACATCTGGTAGATACGAAACAGGAAGTACATCACGCATGTTAAAACTATAAATTACCCGGCATTGTTCCGAATCATTACCCTCAACTTCAGCAATTAAATGTCAGTAGACACGAAGAGTTAATAAGTTATCTGAGCAATATTGTACGTACGATCAATTCAAAAAATGTATAACGTATGAAAGGTTTAAAATTAAAGAAATAAAAAGTTGATGATGGCCCATGTGTATATTATAGGTCCATATAAGAGACTTCAATGCATAAACAAAACACGCGATAATATAGCTCGAGTGTAATACCTTGACACATTTATTGATTACATAAAGTTTTTATTATCATTTATTGTATATCAATCGCAACATTGAATCTTATAGTAAAATTCAAGCGTAAAACGTGAAGCTACAAAATAAAAATATGATGCCAAAATCTAGAAAGGTGGTGGGGGATATTAGAGGTGAATGACCCTCTTTTCAACTGCTGGGTATTGACAAATAGGGGAGGATCCTATAGGAACAGGGGGAGGAAAAAATATTGCAAATATATTATGGATATCCTATAATAGAGGTTCTATTTAATAGTTTGTTATACTGGATTACATGCAGAATTCAGTTCCAGAAATGCATTCACCTAGTTGTGACTTAGGGAACTATGTAAACTTTAGTCAGGATAGTCGGTTATAGTTACAGTTGAAAAATGCCATCAATCACCTCCCGAATGCCCACGAGAAGGTTTTCGTTCGTTATCGCCATGTGAATAAAATCATAAAGTTTTATCATTTTAAAACCAAGCTGGAAGAAAATGAAGCTCTTAAAATTTCTCTATAAGGAAACGATACAGAGAATTCTAATCAAATTAAAATTCCTAAAATATACGAAAACAAATAAAAGAAAGATATTATACACAATTATTACAACCATCCGAAATATTTTTTGTTCAACGACCATAATAATGAAGAAATCAGATATTTATCCTCGTGGGAATTTAATATTTGTTTACTTTATATTTTATTGGTAATTAATAGTTAAGTTAATTAAAAATAAAATACTAACAACAGATAGATATCTCACTGTCAGTTAAAAAACTTTGATAAAAATTTAAACATGCAGAAGTCAACGCCATCGAAAATTTCAAAAGAAATAAAATAAACATACATACTTTATTTTAATGTATGCCATATAATTTGAAGCAAAATTTGATAATCATATACTTTCACTATAACAGACAGCTGTGAGTGATTATGAAAAAACAAGAAACATATTTTATTTTGTTAAACCACAAGATGAAATATAGATGTGAGCTATAATTAACTATTAAATTAGAGTGACATTATTTTTATTTGCTCTCCAGGAGACAGAAATTTAATTTAATTATTAAGGGCATTGGGTGTAGCACCGGTAGTTGGTAACACTGACGTATCTTCACCATGTTAATTTTTTATCATTGCTCCTCGGAGTAATTTTTATGCTAGAGCTAAGCTGATTGCTGTAGTATCAAGATAATTAGTAGCCCAAGTGCACAATTTGGCTAAATAAAGCCTGATTTAAAGAAAAGTATTTTTTCTAAATTTTTTAAATTTACATGCATTTTTCTAAAATATATAAAAAAATACTTTTCTTTAAATCAGGCTTTATTTAGCCAAATTGTGCACTTGGGCTACTAATTATCTTGATACTACAGCAATCAGCTTAGCTCTAGCATAAAAATTACTCCGAGGAGCAATGATCAAAAATTAACATGGTGAAGATACGTCAGTGTTGCCAACTACCGGTGCTACACCCAATGCCCTTAAAAGAAAATATTAAAAATTTTAGTGACTTGTCACTGTTTAACAGCAAGCACACAGGCGCCTAGGCTGCAGCCCCACCCGAAATTTTGGATTTACCATGGGCAATAGTAGGCATTTCCCCTTCTCCATTTTTGTTTTAACATTGGCCCATTGAGCTCTATACAAGGCTAGAGGGCTAATCAGCTGTTTTAGGCGCGCACGGCGTCTGGGAGGAAAGTGGGTGGTGGTCGGTGCTATCGAATGCCTGGTTGACCAACCTAAGAAAGTTTCCTTATAAAATAAATATTAAAAGTTACACTGCAGTTGGCAATTCTGAGGAGAATACGTTGGAATGTGTGACGAAAGCGCAATCTCCCACCCACTTCCTCCCGCCGGACCGTGCGCACATTTCAACATTGAGAAGTATAGGGCATTATCCCTCTAGCCTTGTATAGAGCTCAATGCATTGGCCTTATGGAGGCAGCCCCCCCCCCCCCCCTGAATTTTTTTTCTGGATTCGCGCCTGCAAGCACCTACCTGAAAGATAATGCTGAACTATGACGTCACAATCACTCCTACCTGCTGAACTATGACGTAACTGATCTCGACACACACTTCAGTGTATGTACTTGACTCGTGCCTACCTGAAAGATAATGCTGAACTATGACGTCACAATCACTCCTACCTGCTGAACTATGACGTCACTGATCACGACACACACTCCAGTATACTTGACTCGTGCCTACTACCTGACAGATAAATGCTGATTGCCGACTCGCGCTCGCCAGCTGTTTGTGCCGTCTGCTCCGTTTGATAGCGCTACAGACGTCTGCTCACCTCATGGCACGCGGTCAGCACCTCGGCAGGTGTCATGACACGCGACCAAAAAAAATATAAACTAATCATCATCAAGAGATTATGTGAAAATGATACTTGAGGTCAGCATTAAAATTATGCACTATATACGATCTTTTTCATGGCAATATGCTGGTCTTTGCGGTTCAATCTATAAAATGTTGTTTTATAGTAAGAAAATCGTACAATAATCTATTTGTCGCAGTATTGCGTCTTTGGAAATTTACACATTACAAAGAAATTTCAATATGTTAGACATGGATAGTGGCGATTAACGTCTATTTTTTACTATATTACGTTACAAGCCCTGTTGATTTGGAGGGCATGACTTTATCCCAACTCTTCATAAAAACCTGACGAAGCATTGCTTAGGATTTTATGATTTCTTCCATACCGTCCCGGCCATGGCTTTGCAATCGATCCTGACTGAGAGAACCATGGAAACCTCAGTCAGGATGGTCGGGAAATTGATGAAGGATGGCATCAATTGATTTTTTTAAATAATAAAGGTAGAATTTTAAGATGGTCGCTTTTTTTACCTGTAATTAAATCACGTTAATCTTTATGCATAAATTTAATTATATAATTTCTCACAACTTCTATTCAAGCCAACAATACATTAAAATCTATTACAAACAAAACCATTAAATACAAAAATACGTTATACTTCATTCTAACAACTTTGTCTTGTTAAAATTTTTTAGAGGTGGGTGTACGTTATATTTGTATAAAAAAATCTATTACATAATAAAGAAGAGAATATTTCTAGACGAGATATTTTGAACAGTAACTATCAAGAAAATGATGTAAAGTTTTATTATTTTTTTTTTTTTTTCACCTGGGACTTTTTACGTATAGAAAACATCTGCTATTCCAGGTGGCAATTCTTGAAAAGAAGTTTTCAAGATAGCTAAAAGAAATGAAAAGAAAAACTAAGGGGGGAGGGGGGGGGGCAGGGCACGTGCCCCAGCCTGAGGCGGTCACTCAGATATTATATAAGAGGGGGAGATTTTTTGATGAGACTTGCCTGTACTTGTTAAATAATCTATGTTTAATCATATGCCAGATAGTACACAGTTTAACAAAAATAACGATCCTCGCTGTAGAAAAAGGTTCTTTTTTTTTTATGTTGAACATTGAAAGTGGCACCCATAAATAAATTAAGACCTGGTACAGTATACTCTTTTTGTCTTAAAAAATTTCTTTCATATAAGACTGTATATATAATGTCAATTTCGAATAACTATTTTGGTTGGTTGGTATTTTGGGGCAATTGACACATTTTGGTCATGTATGCCCCCGAATAATTATTTTATATCAATTTCTTTGAGTAAAAAATCCTTCAGGAAAAAATCTGTAATTTTAATTTTGGTGCACCATTATAATTTATTGCTAATATAGCCTTACTTGCAAATTGAAATAAATATATTATATGCGGTTATCCATATATTGCAGTTTTCATCTCACATGTAAGCCAATTTTTAAAATAAGATATAAAGTCGGGATAATTTATCTTTGATGTGACGTCACACGAACCTCCCCCATTAAAATTATATTGGAGGACAAAGGAAAAGATTCGTGACGTCATATAAAGATAAATGATCCCAACTTTATAACTAAATAGAGCACTTTTTCAGCAAAAGCTTCTAAAATGACGAATATTTTTTTAAACATTTACATGACGTTTATAGTAAGATTGGATCTGCGTGACCATGAGCTTAAAATTTATATATATAATAAAATTTGATATTCGTATACATAGACATTGAATTTATGCCATGAAAAAAAGGTAATTTAGCAAACTGAGGGGTGCGAGAAGTTTTATCTATGCCTATTATCTATGCAAGCACGCTCAAGGGGCAGATTTTGTGTGTGCACAAACTATCACGGAATATTAATAGAATTAATTTGCAATTTTTTCATTACTGATAATTCATCATAAAAAAATGAAAGGAAAGTACACGTGGTCCCCCAACATAAATCACAACCTTTTTTAGACTGGTAATTAAATAAAGAGTGCCAAATTCAAAAAGTCACAATATTTTTTAAACTGATTCCATGTCAATAATTTTACTAGCAACATTTTAATTTTTAACATAAAATGCATGAAAAAAGAATAAAATATAATATACTGTATAGCGTTTTTAGTCCAAATTTATATTCGGTTATTTTTCAGGTTTTTAAATTCCTTGCATGATAATTCCAGGTTTTATATGTTGAATACTATAATTAGGAATATACACCCCATATTTTTTATATGGGATGTTCCGAAATATTATTTTACACTCTTACATGATCTTCCATATCGCCTATATAAATGAGACAGCCCAGCGTATAAAGTACTCTTAATGTAATTTATTTTATTTTAATCATTTCCTTATAACTAAACGTCGTAACAGACCTTTATCGGAAATATTATTTGATATTTGACAAATACAATAAGAGCTATTTTCTTATATCTAAATATTGAAACTGTCCTTTATTGCAAATATTATTAAAGTCTGTGTCTCCACTCAAATACGATAAGAGCTATTTTCTTAGATATAAACGCCGAAACTGACCTTTATTGCCAAATACGTCTGGCATAATATAAGACGAGGAGGACGACACATTGCAATGCTGGATTTGATTATTCCATATGACCCCTAGACAGTAAGAGCCAAGCAAGCACAAGGATAATATATACTGCCGGCGCGGGGCTACTTCGATTGGTTCAATCAACAAACTTAATAGTACCGTGCTTGACAAAGAAACATGATATACAACTTGTATTAGCAATTGAAGGGAGGAGAAAATAATATTTTAATTTAAGGTATAATTGTGGTTTGTTACCACAAAATATACTGTAGTATAGCTTCCTCAATACAATATAAATATCATCATTGAACAGTATGGAATTTCATGTATAGTTTTAATATTACAATTTTTAAAAATCTTACACGATTCTTGCCTATATATCTGCATGCAAATCAAGTAACATATACACTTTGGGATTACTCAAACGTTAACTCCCGTTGTTTTTATTTATTTTTTAACATAAAAGTTGTACCGGTAGCTTGAAATTAAATTATACTACGTATTAATTAAATGAACCAGCCGTTAAAATTATGTTTATAATTTTGACTGGACATAACTATGTAAAATTTATATATAAAATAAATAAATAAATAACGTCATTAGCACCATTTCAATAACTATAATAATAACTCAGGCCAGGGAACTATAATAATAACTCAGGGAATTCCTAAACTTTTTCCGTGAAGTGATTTGTTCTGTACTGTTTGTGAATCTCCTGCCTCTGACTTACTCTTTATATTTTCATGAGAGAAATCTTATAATACAAATAAAATATCACAAAAACAACTAATTTTTTAAAAGAAACAAACGCTCCAGAGACAAAAAGGTGCAAATTTACATTTTCGTGAGAGTTATGTAAGAAGAGCATCCAGTCCAGCCATTATTATATGTAAAAAAAAAGTTTCGTCACACCTTAATAGTATAGAATGGGGCAAGGCGTCTTAGAATTACATACATAGAACATTATAATATATTATGAATGGGGTGACCATAGAACATAGAGAAGCTTACAAATACGAACAGGGCAGGGGGTAAAGTTTGTGGTGTCTCAAGGTGTCATATTATTAGGGCAATTGTTGTAGAATCATTATTATCATTCTGGCTCGGATCAAAGGAGAGAATTTTTTATTTCATAAGGGAGCAAATTTACTCGATTAAATTTACCTCGTTTTATTATTAATCGAATAAATGTCTGTATACAATGGCCAATGGCTACGTCATATAGGTTTGCTACTTTGAAAATAAATAAATAAAAAAAAAAAACAGTAGCTAGGTGTTCGAGTCTTCTGATTTAAGGTAGAGATAACACGGATCAGCTAAAAAAAAATCCAATTCATGAAAATTATGAAAAAAATTAAAATGTTCTCCTCTATATTCCCTATTTCCCTATTAGTGTAGCTAAAATATCAGGTACACAAAAACGAGCTAGTTTTCGAGTTATTAATTTTAAAAGTTGACTAATTTAACATGGAAGTTTCATTTCTCCATGTTAAATTAGTCAACTTTAAAAATTCATAACTCGAAAACTAATTCGTTTTTGCATACCTGATATTTAAGCTACTGATAGGAGGTGTAGAGGAGAACATTTTAAATTTGTTTCATAATTTTTATGATTTTAGTATTGGGTCAGCTGATCCGTATTATCTCTATCTTAACAGGGAGAAAAGCTGCGCATAAGTGTTGCGCAGTGGACGTACACATAAGATCTGTCCGTAAACCCTGCTCGGTGTACTGTGAGCAAGTTTACGAACAAAAATCGTGACGTCATTTGCACTGCACTCCCTATCCCACGCTCGAAGATGGTTTAAGAAAAAGCGTACACCGAGCAGGGTTTACGATTAAAAATCTGCTTAGCTTCTCCAACCTACAACCTAACATATACGAACACATACCTGAGATTGAACATGCTTGTATAAGCCTGATGCATGTTGACCAAATCCGCAAGTCGAAGCATGTTTTAATTAGTAATAAAATTAAAGTATCTCTTTACAAAACTTATGAATTACAAATCATAAATCAAATAGCTGTAATTTTTATGTCCATTACTGTACATTTATAATATATAAATAATAATAAAAAAAAAATCTAAAACTACCATTATAAAAGTTCAAGAATATATTCCATCTACTACAACTATTCTTTACTTTTTTTTTTTTTTTTCTTTAGCAAAGCTTTTCTGTTCATGGTTAGCTTACTTGAAAATTCTATTCATCTAAACAAGAAGAGAGATATGGGGGTATGAGAGAGAGAAGGTGGGGGGAAGGTTTTTAGAGGCTGTAAATAGAGAAACCTTCGCCATGCTTTGCTTTCCAGTTTGCATCCCTTCCCATCATGCACATACATAGGAGAGTGTGTGTGCGTTTTTCAAAAGTAAAGCCAAGCAGGTCATTTGAGAGAGGAAGCTTTTTTTTTTTTTACTACCTATGCGAACTAAAAGTACAAAGAATAAAAATACATCTTAGCGAGAATATATATCATCTTTTCATAAACGCGATCAAGAATACAGAGTATTATTATTTTTTTTTTCTTACTTTGAATTTTTGTTACATTTTTTTTTTTTGTAAAAAAGGGAGTTAAAAATCCGTACTTTCTTTTTCCCTAAATTTTGTATAAACTAGAACGAAATTTAACTTCAGTACTATTTTGTATAAACTAGAACGGAATTTAACTTCAGTACTACGTGAAAAATAAAATAGAGAACTAGTTTTCCTGTGGCAAAATTTATAAAGGCGTTGAAAAATTCAAAATGTTTTACACGTTTCCCACAAATTCTCTCTAGCTCACTGAATTATCCATCATTTGAACAACGACTGCCTGTCTTTTAGGCCAGTCAATTTATATTTATTTATTATATTTATTCAAAAAACAGACTACAGGTTAGGTAATCCGATTATAAAGAATAGTAGAATGAACACATTTTTGGAAGTTATATTCCATTTTTTTTAATGAAAACTGTATTCTTTTAGGGTAAGGTAACACGCCCAAAAATTCCAACACATGAACATTATGAAACATATTAAAATGTTCTCCTCTACATCCCTTATATCAGTAGCTAAAATATAAGGTACTGTATACAAAATTCCTAACTCAAAAACTAGTTCGAATTTTGTATACCTTTTATTTTAGCTACTGATGTAGAGGAGACCATTTTAAGATATGTTTCATGATTTTCATGTGTGGGAATTTTTTAAAATTGGGCGTGTTACCTTACCCTTTATAATTTAGATACATTCAGTACACCATGAACAATTTAAAAGACAATTTAAATGTTATTATTTCAATTTTACAAAAAAATATAGTTTGCAATGCAAGTCTCCCAATGCATGACAATATTTTCTAACGTCCATTCATGTTATTTTAATAAGGTTCAAGCTTACATTTTTACGTCTAAAAATTCTGTACACAGGACACTTCAATTTTTTTCTCTTGGAAGATTCAGAAAGAAAGAAAAAAATGTACAGCATTACCCTTCTTTACTTTTTTCCTAAAATAAGAAATGACACTTTGAAATTAAAAATTAATATCCTTATTATACTGTACACTCATTTCCTTGGAATATTTCCTTATATATTGTACAATACATATTTCTTTATTGATGTACATACAATATAAAGTATTAAAAATAATAGCTCAATAGAACATGAATAGAAACCAATAAAAAAATAGAGACTTGTTATATTGCACATACGGGTACTATAATAATAACGCTACTAGTTTTCTATACATCAGAGGATCATAATTATATAGAGTAGTTGTCTGAGATATATGGAGGCCCCTGCAGTCAGTATAGGTATAATTTGCATTGGGCGGAGGTTTTTGATAATAATATTATTGTAACTTGTTGATCAGCTGACTGAATCCAATTTCCGGTACGTCTCCACCCTGATATACTCCATCTAATATAAATTTATATTAAATTTAACATGTTAAAATATAGGAAAATAGACTTTATATACAATCATTTTGATATGAAAATCAAAACCAGATAACCTTTGTTATATTCTAAATAATTCATAATATACACTATCCAAAACTATAGAGGAACTACTAAAGTTATATTATCACATACTAAAATCTATAATAAAAAGTTATAGTAAGTTCACAGTACTTTGGTTAAGGTATACAGTAGCTATTTATTTATGTATTTTTATATGTTAAAGGGTGGAGTCATCGAACTCACTCACTATGTCCAAGTGTATAAATATTTTATGAACCAAAGTGATTCAACAGGATGCACTTTTTTTTGTGACTGAGGAAACCATGGAAACCTTAGTCAGGATGGTCGACAATGGATACAGCGATGCCATCCTTCCAAATGCACGCACTTGTGTTATTTTTTCAAACCATCAGAGAGCTTTAATTTAATAAATCTCTGCTACAACCCTGTGAAAGAACCATGGAAACCTCTGTCAGGATGGTCGGCAATGGATAGAGGATGCCATAATTCCGAATGCACACACAAGTGAGTGTTTTTTTGCAATCAGAGAGCTTTAATTTAATAAATCTCTGCTACAACCCTGTGAAAAAAAATCAAAATGTGAAAAATCTGGGATTGAATTCATGACGAATTCGATGACGAATTAATTAAAAACTTTTGCGTAACATAAAGTTTTATATATTATTATAATATATTAATTTTTTTTATATATATTATTATATAACAAAGTTTTATACAGTATATTAACTTATATTTTTTAAAAAATACAACATTTATTTTCATCTCACAAACTATAGCAAATAACTTTTTTTTTTAAATAATTTTTTCTGTGAATAGAATGAGTTTTGTATTATTATATTGCATAATGGATGCAGCTGCATAATAAATGCACTACATGAATAAGTATAATAATACTTCAAAGGACAAAATTCTATTTTTCTTTCTAACGTCTTTTACATCACAGCATTAACAGTTGAAGCCCCATGGCATAATAGTCTCGCAAATTATATTATATTTAAAATACAGCTATTAACGCACCACCACTAAATTTGCAAATATAAATAATTATACATATTATTATAAAATTTAAGAAGCCATGTTTTTCCCGCGGTTTAATAAGCATATTTGCACACAAAGTCTCAGCTTCAAAACCTATTTTAAAATCGACATTTATTAACAGTATACTGCATGATTCAAACTGCATACATTACTTAAATATAATTATATTTATATAACAAAGTTGACAAAAATAGAATTCAAAATACAATGAAGAAATAAGACAAAAATCTTGAGTAAGCTTCTTTTAAAAACAACTTATTGATGGTAAAATGACATAACATCGTACTACCTCTTTTAGTAGACATGCCTTGTAATTTATCAAGCTATTCATTGCTACATTACATGCGTCATACTGTGATTAAAACGCATTGGACGTCACTAGCCACCAAGCAGTTCCCATGTATATTTGAATGATAAATAAATTTAATATACCGAATATTAAAAAAAAAATCATTATTTTAAATATTTTGAGTTCAATGTCTTCTGACACTTTACATCTGGGAACAGCGCATGAACTTTACCTTGTCTGATTTGCTATATAAAATAAGAGCTGCATCTTCAAGAGACAATCAGATGCAGATTTGTAATTTTGGGAGGTAATTTTGTGTTTTGTCACACTTGTCACCAATAAGTATATAAAAGTTCGTCATCATTGCACATTCGAAAACTGCACAACAGCGTCCATAAACGAAGCACTCTTAACGTTTAATTATATTATACAGTCTTCCAAACGTTAGAATACCCCTGTCAATCATCTTCGGCGTAGTGATTTGTATTCTTCCGACCCATGTTGCCAACAAAATACAAAAAAATAGTTCTTTCACTAGAAAAATAAAGTAGCTGAAAAGAAATCAAAGACACTCGATACCTGTTGCATAATAATTGCTAAATTATTGAAACTTCTTTGCAATATTATCTGTCTCGACTTATGTGAAAATCTTTGTAAAATATGAACATATATTTCTGTCCACTAGCTCTATTGAAAATTTTTTTGTGTTGGCTGCCATTTTTTACAGCTGTTGCAGTTGATTGACAGGTCATCCATGAACTATTTTCCATGGGTATTCTAACGTTTGAAAGACTGTACTATATAATATAATCCAGAGTTTTACGAGCATTTAACTTCAAAATTATAAATAAAAACAAAAAAAAATCCACCATCCCCTCATTTTGTTTTATCTCCAATATTTAAAACTTTTCATAAAAAAAATTATAGGAAACAATAGCGTACAAAATAAAGTTTATGTATTGTACCGTATATGTCAGAAAGTATAGGACAATGGGATTCATGGATATAATGTATGGATTTATTTACGTTCCGTTTCCAATTTTACAGCAATGTCAATGTCAATTCTAATACGCTCTGGTCAAAACTATACTTGTTTTTTAAATTTAAAATAAACCTTTGCATTGTAAAAGTAATTTTATAACCCTTTGGCATCAATATAATAATATTCTGTAAACAACAAGATAGGGCAATAAAATAAACAAAGAGTGCTCACATTATATGTTCGAGTCTGGTGGAATGTTTGGAATTCGCAGCACAGAAAACAGAATCAACGTGGTGTCATTTATGCAGACATAAAAAAAAATGTTTTCTGCATGCAGAAGATAACAGTCAGCTGTGTCTATCAGTAAACATAAACATGCGAATCAAAAGATTATTATTTCTCGGAACTGAAATACTATACACCTCGAGATAGCACGAACGTTTGTAACTTTCATTCATGCCTCTACGTTTTGTCATACGTACAGAGTACGGTGGCGTGGTATATCTGCAGTCTTCAATTTTAAGGGGGGAAGGTGAGGGGGAGACTTTGTTCTCTCTCAAGGTCCCCCAAAATTGGAAGAGTGCATATACTGCATACTTTTTTTTGAAACTAGTACAATGCAGTTTTATCATGCGTCATACGAACTGCAGTGTGTAAAAATATAAAATAAATAAATAAAAAATATAATTTAATGCAGTTTCTGATGGAATGAATGATGGAAAGTGTTGAAAAATAATAATAATTTACGATAGTTGAAAAAAAAAAAAAAAAAAACATCGACATGCAGGCATTTTTTTTTATATTGTATATATAGTATGAGATACGACAAAAATAAAATATCATACATTTCTCATCTCAACTGTACCATTTCTGTACATATATAAGGACAAAATATTATTAATTGGTCCTCTCAAAGGTATGCTGGAACTTTGGTTTTTTGTTTTTTTCCTACTAGCATCGTACGAACAGTAACTATCACTTTCTGAATTTTATAGTGAAATGGTGTCTATTTTGTATGTAATTGAAGTATAATTCATTGACATATTTGTAGAATATTGAAATTAATTAAATTCGAAAATATTACTTTTGATTTGTAATACAAGTTATTAAATAAAATCACCCACTATTATAAACATTAATCTTATGCGATAGACCTTAAAAAATAATTAATAACACACGAGTAAATTATACTAAAAAAATATGACATTTTTTTATAAAACTATTTTCATCACTGATTTGACCTTCAGTAAAAAAAAAAAAAAATCTATAACTAGTTTTAATAGACAACTGCTGTGTTAAAAATTTTAATATACTGTGTATTTTTTTAAAGGGATCAATTTGTAGAGTTAAAAATATTGAATTTCTTTTTTAAGGTATATGAAATTGGAGTACAGCTAACATATTAAATTACGTTATAGACAAAAAGGTATATTATCTGCATGGTCCTGCGTATATAACAACCGCTTTAGCAAGTTTTGTTTTGTACAGTATGTACCAAATAAACTGAGATTTTAATATGTAAATTTTAACTGCATGTGGAGAGCTAAAAAATATCAAGTAAATGAATTTTTTTAACCAATTTGGTAAAAACAAGGTATGTGAATAAGACATAATTGGAAATTTTATAATTTTTAAATATATTTTAATATAATTTTCCAACTTTTAATTTGCAGTATATAAAAATAGACAATTTTAAAAGAAATTAAGATCTTTGTATTTATCAATGTTATAATAAGTATAATATTTATAAAATCCAGTATAATAAATTTATAAAATCAAATTTTTAAAATGTTTTTTTGACATGCCTGCATATCATTATAATATCAAGCTGATCAAGGGAGAAATACTAATATTTGCCATATTTTTTCTCTGACGGCGACTCGGATATTTAACTTTACCATACACTTCAACCAGCATAACGTGATAAAAAAAGAGGAGGGAAAAAGTGGAGGGGGGTAATCGAGATGAAAATTGCATTCAAATGAAGTTATGAATTAGTTATGAGTTAGGTATTCTTTTTTGATAAGATATTTTCTAGTTCAAAACGCGCTATAATAATTAAATACATTATATAATATATATTATGTCTAAAAATTCATATAGGGAGGTCAACCATTATACCATAGAGCTTATTGGCCTTTTTATAATATATATAAGCTCTAATTATGGTTATACTATATATCAATTGTACTAAAATTAAGAAAAAAAAAAAAAAAAAACTCTGAAAAAATCAAAGTATAACTTCCTATATGCTCTTCATTTAATCTAAATCATTTTCTATTTCCAAAGCTTCAATTTGCAAGAGTTGCAGTTCCAACTTCCATGTATTTCGAAGATGATATATGCTAGATATCACGGAAAATTTAGAATTCACTATACGGAGATTGCAAGCATAATTATCAATATTCCCACAGAGCAGGGTGTAACAGTATAAGAAGATATATAGCGCATCATTCGTATATATATATATATATATATATATATATATATATATATATATATATATATATATATATATATATATATATATATATATAATATATTTTTCTTGAAAACATAACTCTCAGTAAATAAAATTAAACATTAAGGGCATTGGGTGTAGCACCGGTAGTTGGCAACACTGACGTATCTTCACCATGTTAATTTTTGGTCATTGCTCCTCGGAGTAATTTTTATGCTAGAGCTAAGCAGATTGCTGTAGTATCAAGATAATTAGTAGCCCAAGTGCACAATTTGGCTAAATAAAGCCTGATTTAAAGAAAAGTATTTTTTAGTAATTTTTTAAATTTACATGCATTTTTCTAAAATATAAAAAAAATACTTTTCTTTAAATCAGGCTTTATTTAGCCAAATTGTGCACTTGGGCTACTAATTATCTTGATACTACAGCAATCTGCTTAGCTCTAGCATAAAAATTACTCCGAGGAGCAATGACCAAAAATTAACATGGTGAAGATACGTCAGTGTTGCCAACTACCGGTGCTACACCCAATGCCCTTAAATAATATAATTTAAGACTCATGTAGGCGGAAATTTAATTAATGCGACTGGATGGAGATGAGATGGATGCTGCGACATCTCAGAAATAACGACAGCGCACCGCTCAAGAATGGTCCAAGGGGACTAAATAACAGAAGGTAGTTCGCAAGTCTCGTAAAAAGGGCACAAGTAGAGGTGTTACGTAGAACAAGGTATGCATGGCAGCAACAATACGAAATGCTGTATGATTGGGGGGGGGGGGGTGAATGCAACTATGAACTCTATTATAATAATACTTAAGGGTCAAAATTCCATCAAATGTATTTCTGTAGTTTTAATTATTATATCTTTCAATAACATAATATTTTAAATTTTGGCTTTTAAAGAAATCAACACAATGCTTCATTTTTTTTTTACAGTAAAAATTTTAACAGCAAGGAAAATATTATATTGGGAGTCGTCTTTTCTGAATTTTAATAAATTTATGGAATTTCAAATATTTTATAATATAAAAAAAAGTGTTCACGTCAAGTCACTTATATTTAATTCATTAAAATTTAATAAACAAAACTACTATAACAAATGTAATAATTATGCAGTTTTATCCCTATAAGATTTTTTTAAAAAACAAATAAAAAATAAAACAATGTTATTGAATTATAATTTTTGTTTACTGGAATCCGCTAGTATCTTTTTATTATATATGAAAGAAATATAAATATCTCTGTCACTGAAAGTGCTGATTGTTACAATAAAAATATATTATAAGAAATTCTTGAACACGTGTTCTCTGTGACTCACCCTCATCTCATACAATACCGATATTGTTCTATCTTGTTGCGAGCGAGTTTCAAGTAAACAAAAGCTTCAACCAATGCCGACATGCAGCGGTCAGCTTGAAAAAATAAAACAACAGTTTGTTTCTCTGAATTATTGCACTGTTGTTATTAAAATGTCAAGTTGTTTTTGAAAATTGTTGTTTTAAATTAGTTTTATTGAATGATACCGACAAAAATAAACTCCTTCCATTCCAAAATAAAGCGAAGTATTGTTTTTTTAATGGATTTCCGGTCAAAAATATTAAAGACATAAAATAAAATGCAAGCTTTGATAAAAAAATCAACACAACATTTTTACATAAATTTAACACAGGATGCGATAAATTTATTCCTTATAACTCACATGATATTACTAAAATTAAAAATTATAAATTACGAAGATATTCAAATTCAAATTTTTATTTCGATCGTTGGCTTTACAGCATAGATCACGTCATAGTTGTTACATAGATTATACATAACAGATACTTAATTCTAATTAACATAGCACTTAAAAAAAAAAACATACATAGTACATAGATGTTTAAAAATAACATACACAGGTATATAAAATATTCACGAATAAAAATACACTAATAACATGATTATGTTCATTATTAACATTTTTTTTTAATATTAAATTAATTATTACAAAGATGGAACTATATATATTTTATATTTACTCAACTCACGAGGTAAAATAATAAAAAAAATAACTTTGAAATCTGATACCTGCCTGCAAAACGATGAATTCTACAGCTTTTAAAAACAATGTGTAACAGTTTATCGATTAATTATTTCGACAACCTGCATGAATTTTTTTTTTGTTTTTTCTTGCAGTCTATCGTTATATATTATCGTAAATTCTTTTCAGCTTTTTTGGAATCCAATGACTTCATCCTTATAAAATATTGGAATCCAATGACTTCATCCTTATAAAATAAAGTTCTACAAAACGCTGTGACGTCATAGTGATGCAAATAAGTATGTAAGCATAGGGAGAGACGATGCATGACTATGACGTCATACTGTCTTTCACCTTGATTTTGAGTGCGTTCTTTTTTTAAATAAATCGAGTTGTTCTACTATCCAAATATGTAACAACAAAAATTTTCATTAATACAAAAGACAATAATAAACATCCACCTCTAAAATCATGTAACCTGATGACATAACTTTTGTCCATTACTGTATATTAATAAATCTATTATGACGTCATCAATAAAGGTGGTGGCCTCCTGACTATATATCAACAGAGCGGAAGGAAGCGAGAAAGGTATAGAGAGACGGGGGCTCCAGGTGCAAATCTCTAGTGAAGAAAAAAAAAATCTCCAGTAAACCATCTGCCAGACATAAGACTGAGGGCAACATGCGAGGTAATACTGCAGCGACCTGAGTTGCTGTTACCCTGATGGTGAGGTAACAAGAAAAAATATATTTTTGAAATGTCCGGATGGAAATTGTCATAATGGAACTATTCATAAACTATGCACTATATATGCATCAAATATATATATATATATATATATATATATATATATATATATATTTGATGTGGAACTATGCATCAAATATATTGATGCAGAAAAGGTATCATGAATTAGTTGTATTATACACAGTGCAGGGTTTTTAAGATATCGGTCCTCTTATCAGTGATGTGCCCAAACTGTGCGATCTTGCATGTTCGATGAATAATTTAACCAATAAATTTGGAGGGGATTTTAACGCATGCAAAGATGCTAAAACCTTTAGTAATTTTATTACACAACTCTACAATAAAAAGACTTTGTAACAATTTGCGAAATTTTTAGCAGTAATTAAATTAAATGTAGAATCAACGCGGTTATTATATTTTGAACGATTTGTATAAAACATGGAACCATAGAAAAAGTATTATCATACTATGGATATAATAAAATATATTTTATTATCTATATTATAAATATAATATATTATGGTATTATACTTTAACTATTTATTGAATGAGATTCTAAAATAAATTTAAAAAATTCGACAGTATGGCTATTGCTATTACAGTCGCAGACAGAATCGCATGATTTCGCAGTGAGGTATGCGCGCGCACACAGCTTCGCATGGTATGACATCGTAAGTTTCTCATTTAGAACCGGTTCTAAATTTTTATCATACGAAATCATACGATGCGATACTGTCTGCGAGCAGCCTAAAATATGATTTTGATGAACTATTCATATATATTTTCTTATATTTTAAATCAACTATCTCTGAAGTATACAAAATATTAATAATCATCATTATAGTAAAATCCCTGCGTCTAATAACTTATTTTTTGTATTATACCTCATGCCACGATCCATAATATTATCGACACATTATTAAAAAAAATAAAATACCGACATAAAGTAATAAATTGATTGAAAAAAAAAATCACACATATTTTAACAATTTTAAAAGTAGATATACGTTTGTCCTTGTAATATATTTATGTATGTTAGATATTGTATAAAGTTTACACCGTTATCCCCGTGAGGGGTTGCTGCTTCTCATATACCTGCTCAGTAAGGATGATGGGAGGGTTTTATTGTTTGCAATAAGCCGCCATGCATTCGCGGCCCACCCTGTCTAAAATTCCCTGCAAAAATGCTTGAAAGAGATCTTCTCCTACCGCGTGTAGCAGAGAGGGAAAAAAAAAAATACAAGGGTTGAGAATTTTTACTGCAGTTTTTGATAGAAAGAGGTCATGGCTAAAAAAAATAGGACGATACCTTTCAGCTATCGATGATTATAAAGTTCAGATGGGAGAAAAAATAATGTACGTTTCTTATAAATGTCATGACGTCACAGGCAGGATTATTATTATTATTATTTTTTTAAGTTACAAAGTTTCATTAAACTTTCAAAAATATGACATGGTATATTAAAAAGGCGCAAGTCCATTTAAAGCAAAATATCGTATTATAGCGGATAACCGGCTTGTTCTCTTTTGTACGAACGATTAAACTTTTCGACTATGTTGCCTATGGTTGAAATTTATATCCTCCTACTATTAAACAAGCACCCTTATATCTTATATTATTATGTGTTTTATTTTATGAATAAGCATTAAGGCTTAACCTGAGATATTCGGACGAAAAAAGTCGTATCGACAGATGTTCTTGAAATTAATTTGGTAGACTTACAACAATTGTCCAAATACTACTGATTTTTTTCAGATTTTTTTAACCGTTGGTTTAATTATAATTAATTTATTCAAATGTGTATTTTGTATCCTTTCAATGTTAAATTTTTCAATCAACATTGCACAAAAACGGCTCGAGTTTTTTTTTAAATTTTACATGGATTAAAAGCTAATTTTTTGGACTATTTTTCTGAATTGTTTTCATATATTTCGAACCGTGGCGATGGTCGTTTCTGATATGTCCTAAGAAACTTGGCAACGCTCTCAAGGACTGTAGTTACCACCCCCTCCTAATCTTTTATTCGCATTACTATTGCAACAGTGTTGTCAGATTTGCAGGTGTAGCCACGCCTCTTGACCTTGACAGACAAATTCTCAGGTTATACCTTAAGTGCTACATTTCACACTTTCACGACGAAAGTATCCAAATTTCGATAATAATTTTGATGTTTACCTTTCATCAAGAAAAAGCAATAATTTACCATAAAAATGTAAGCATGTTGAATCGGAGTATTTATTTACTTTTTAAACGGTAAAGGCGGATTCACATGGCGATTTTTATCATGCGACGCGAATTATGCGCACTTGCTGTGACATCCATTGGCGGCCATATTTGGCGATTAAAAAAAAAGAGCATCGCAATTAAGGTAGAGATAATACGGATCAGCTGGTCCAATGCTAAAAAAAATCCCATTCATAAAAATCATGAAAAAAATTTAAAATGTTCTCCTCTACATTCCCTATCAGTAGGTAAAATATCAGGTATACAAGAACGAGCTAGTTTTCGAGTTATTAATTTTTAAATTTCTCTAATTTAACATGGAGAAATGGAACTTCCATATTAAATTAGCCAACTTTAGTAATTAATAACTCGAAAACTAGCTCGTTTTTGTATACCTGATATTTTACCTACTGAAAGGGGATGTTGAGGAGAACATTTTAAACTTTTTTCATGATTTTTATGAATAGGATTTTTTTAGCATTGGGCCAACTGATCCGTGTTATCTCTACCTTAAAGCGATTTCGCTGCCGCAACCTGGCGAATTCGCTCGCCACATAGTATTTCACAGCTTGTGTGACAAAATCGCGTCGCATCGTCGTCGTCACCATCTGAATCCGCCTTTACACGATACAATTTTTCTGATTATTGTATACAAATTTTCCTTTACAAGAAAACTTAATCTCCATTTGTTTGTATCGAGAGGAAATTTTCTTGCAAGGAAAATCGTATACAATAATCAGAAAAATTGTATCGTGTAATATAGGCTTTATATTATAAAAAATAAACAAATGTTCCGCAATCCCTAACTTTTTGACAAATTTCTTGATTGATATTTCCCTCATGCTAATTTATTCCTACGTGAATCACCAGCATGTGTCAGTCAGTGTCCCTTGACCCCCCCAAGGAAAATAAAGTGCTAGCGTGTGAGATCTTGAACAAAGAACTCAATTTCCTGCGCTTTGTTTCAGTATTCGACAGGATGTTTTAATATTATTATATGGGCCAAATATAATAAATCAATTTTAACTCCTTTTTTTAAAGTCGTAAATTACTATATTTTAATACTGTATGAGTTTATTATCTAAATTAAAAATTTAAAATCTTATACGTAGTAGTCTTGACTAAAAGTAAAAACAAGTACAAATAATATACAGTTTTTATAAGTTTGCAAATATAATTATTAATATTTAAATATTTAATTTAGTGGAGACATTTGCAAGACAAAAAAATAAGTGAAGAAAAAGTAGAGGCGCAATGTTCAATGTTGTGAGGAAGGGGGGGGGGGGGGTAAGGGGGGATGGGAGGCTGTCTCCTATGGTTTTTATTCTTATGATATGTTATAGTTTTACTGTTTTAGCGAATCAAGCAAATAGTATTGAAAGATAAAGATATGGAATGTTAAAAAAATGTAAAATGTGTAAAATATCAACAAAAATATCTAAGCAAAAATGTTTGAGCGCGTGACTCATTTCCTAGCGCTAGCTGAAGAGGACCAGCTTTTGTGAGTTGAAAAATCACAGCGCATATCTGTACTGGAAATATAGCGAAATTCTTTGTTTATTTCGATACCAATAAATCCAATAATAAACTACAAATAAAATTTATTTTATATTATAAAGTTATTTACATTAGTTCCAAAAAAATAGTTATGAAATAAAATTTATTTTATATTATAAAGTTATATACATTGGTTCCAAAAAAATAGTTATGAAAACTCTCCATATGCCTCGAATAATTCAAAATAATTTTAATTATAAATTAGATTGATTGTTGATTATTGGTTGATTTTAAGGGGCAAATGACACATTTTGGTCATGTATACCCCCGGAATGATTGTTTTTTTGAAGCAATTGCCAAGCAATCAACACATTATTGACCATTAAGTATTAACGTCCAAATCAAAATAACAATGCGGGAACTTCTAAAGTAGATAACAATTTAGGGTAAGCGGAAAAAAAAACCTCGGAAAAAAAACACTTGTATTAAAAAACCCTTGAAAAAAAACCCTAGGAAAAAAAACCCTCGGGGATAAAAAACCCACGGAAAAAAAACCCTTCGCTGAAGGAGCAGCCCCAAGGAGCATTCGTGGCGTAGTAGCGCGGTAGCGAGGTTTCACGTTTTTTTTTTTCCCCCTATTTTGACAGATTATCATTATATATGTTCCAATAATATATATTACATAAGATATCATATATCTGATTAGTCTCATTAGTCATGTTAATAATAATTATTGAATCACTTAACCTATTAGATATTATAATTTTCAAATGTTCATTTTATGTTTATATGTTATATAATAATAATACGAGTAGGACGACGATTTTTTTTGTTTTATTACTTTTTTATTTTAATTATTTTATATCCAATATATAATATTCGAAATTAGAAAAAATATGTTTTTAAAATAATTTTTAACTAAAAACACAGTTGGAATTACTATACAGATAATAGTTAACTTCCACAACATCGCCGCGTAGACTTCTACATTTTGATGAGCTCCCCACACCGTGAAACCTCGCTACCGCGCTACTACGCCACGAATGCTCCTTGGGGCTGCTTTTTCAGCGAAGGGTTTTTTTTCCGTGGGTTTTTTATCCCCGAGGGTTTTTTTTCCTAGGGTTTTTTTTCAAGGGTTTTTAGGGTTTTTTAATACAAGGGTTTTTTTTCCGAGGGTTTTTTTTCCGCGATTCACAATTTAGATAATAATTGAAGATAATTATAATTAGCAATAAATCTCAGTAAAATTTATTGGAGTTCCATGACACAAAAATGCCGATGACTTGAGAGAGACATTTCTGTTAATTTTTTATTCTATTTTTAAAAGGGTCAAAAGAAACCATGATTTCTGAAAAAGATAAAATTTTATAACTGTTTTCAAATAACCTTTCAAAAGAATTATTTTTAAACAAAAATTATCATTGTTCATACAGTATGACTCCCACTTTAAAACTTAAAATTAATAATTATTTATACACAGATATCTACCAAATGATTAAAATAATTTTAACAAGTACATGTTTATTATCGCAAAAATATACGTTCACTGTTACCAGCATTTTTTTTTTTAAATATTAAATACACGCAAGTAGATAACGAAAATGTAAGAAGAAGAGAAGAAATTTTAATAATAAAATTTTTACCGTTACTTTTAAAAGAATGTCAATATGATACCGGTAACTATGCACTAAAAAATCACGCATGTATCTATTGAAGATGTACATTAATTTGTTACATAAATAGTTTCTAGATGCGTTTCACTGTATTGATTGAAGTTATATGCATAAGTGTATGCGTCATCAATTATTACAGACGAAATTCTGGAATCTTCACAAAAATCAATATAAAAATCGATCGCAAATGTTTCACAAATGAAACAGAAACATCACGAACCTTGATTAAATTTGATGTAGTAAAATATGTAAGTTTCAAGTTTGATTATAGTACTGTATTCGCCGTATTCGGGATTTTAGTTTCGATTTACTTTTGCAGTAAAAAAAAAAAATATATATATATATATCCACTTTCATCAATTAGGTATAATTTCCAGCAACCAATAACATATTTTAGAATTCATGACGTCATCGCTTTCAACGTGATTTGAGGTGTATTTCAAGATACGACGATAAAGAGATCTCGCTGACACAAAGACTGGTATTCATGCTTTTTTTTCATTGCTGGAGGTGTTGTATGATTTTTATTTTTTTTTATCAGCATTAACGAAGAATAAATCTGAGTTTTATTACTCTATTAAATGAAATGTTAATTTTTACGATGTAAGATTTATTTTATCACAAAAACATTTAAAAAAAAAAAGGCAAATTAAAATAAATCTGCTCTTTCAGAAAAGTAGTGTATACGTATTATAAGATTACAGTATAAGTATATTTATATGCATTAAATAAAAAAAAAAAAAACTCAAAAGCAAAAAGTGTGTTAATCCGAGTGTGCTAAAAACGTGTACCGGTAAATGTTTGTGTTGCATCGAGATCATATATTCATGAGTACGGCGGCGGATATTTTATCCTCTCTATATATTGGAGACCATCCTGAACGAGATTTCCATGATTTCCTCAGTCTCAATCAGGCGAATATATGCTGGGATGGATTGCAATTAAGCCTGTATAATAATATATTAAATATATATGGTCACCCGGCCAGTTTGGAAGAGCGACATTTTGATAGACGGACAAAATCTCAAAATCGACGCTAGGTCGAATACCGTTGAGTTCACGACGAGCCGCTAAGTTTTATTGAAGTTCTTTGCATATAATTTAATTGTGACTTATTCACTGACATAATTGGGGCCATGTATTTTATAATAATGCACTATGCATATACCCCACAACGGGGGATTATGTGATATGATACAGAATCATGCATCTATTATGATGATCGATGTTTTAGTTATTTTCGTCACCGGTATGCACCAGAAATACCGGTATTTTACAGGAAAAAAATTAAATTAATTTGTTGAAATTTTGGCAAGCAAGCAAAAATTCAATATAACAACATAATAATTTATGCATACCTTAATTTGTATTAATTGCAAAAGAGAAAATGCATAATATACATAGGTGTGAACAGTGCAAGATATAGCAGCATAGTATGCATATGTATCGAAATGTATACATTGTACAACAATAATAATAAATAAATAAAAAATACGAATAATCATATCTACAAGCAACATAATTTATAATTTTTATGCATATAAGCCCAACGAAAATGCTGGAAAGTTCACAAGAATATTTAAAATTTGCTGAAAATTGCATCATGGCAAAATATACAATAGCAGACATTCACAAATTATTGGAATGCATAATATAGTGTGCAATGCTTACCATTTTAAATGAAGTGCGCGATCGTGTTCTTATTTCAGATTTTGAAGAAATTTGAGATTTTCCCCAAAATTTGGAGTTGAGATATAAACAATGTGGATTGAATTTAATAAAATTTGTTATAGAAATTGACTCCTTTGTTTTACTTACCGGTGAAGAGATCTATAGGAGAGATGCCCGCATCCCCGCATGGTATAGACGAGATGACGAGAAAAGAAAGAAGCACTTCTTTGTCGTTTGATGATCGAGCCCAGAATAAAAAAATTCGCGGCTCTTTTAGTGGCGCCGATTTTCTACGGGATTTACAAGAACTAAAAATAAAAAAATATTTATTTTGCAGCTTACGACATCTATTATCAATAATTTTTACTAACAATAATATTTTTATGTAATTTTACTAAAATTGGAGATTCTGAAACTACATTTGTCACAAGGAAAGTTGAAATAGTAGACCCAGGTATCTCGTATGACCTCTGTTTTACAGTTTTACCCATAAATTAAAATAAAATGTCAAATTTCAAAATAAATCAAGCCAAGTTACCGCTCTAAAATTTTAGGTTGCCAGTGTTGCCAAATTACTAAAAATATTTAAGAAGACAAATAAAAAATATTTAATTGAAAACATTGATAAACTGTACTATATTAAATTTCTAAGCGTAAATTAAAAGTTAATATAAGATAAAATTATTATTTTTAGTTACTTTTACAAAAATATAATGAGAAATAAAAATGTATTATTTTTTCAAGCAAAAATAATAGGTATAAATAATCTTTTTTCGTTGGCAACACTTACCACAGCTGTCGATTTTCTCAACATGGCAGACGCCAAAATGTTTACATATTTTTATTTTTCTGGATATTGCTATTAATATCGCCTATAATTTAACAGTGTGTATATAAATAGGAAGAGTTTTTACTTAGTTTCATTATTAGAAGGTAATATTCATGAATATTTATCAAATAATTACTTTAATTATGTTAAAAGGGCGGTGGCTCCACAGGTGGAAATCGTTCTTTCCGGTTTTTATATTTTATGACGCCTTTGTTGACGATTTAGCAATTTTATTTTTTTAGCTGCTATATTTGTTTCTTGAGTTTATTTTTCAGTTCTTATCACTGTAATAATTATGAATGTAACATGTTTAGAAGCAGATATCTTTTGAAAGTAACCAAATATCATAGACCTACTGTCAAAAGCGAGTTTAGCGATAGAACAGTGTGATGCATAATATGAAATGCATAAATATTATATTATATACATACACCCAGCTATATGCACACCGGTATGCATATACACAAACCACTGTTCATAAAAGTCCATCTTATGAAGGGCCTTTGATTTCGATTTGCTCTACAGTACTGTATTTTTTTTTCTTTTTACAGATTGTATGCTTACTCGATATGGATGTGAAGCCTCCTATATTACCGGATTTACCGGGCCCAGGAAACTTTGAACAAGTTTACGTACCTGGGGCAGAGGTGAGATAATACTTTTTCCTATTATTGATTTTCAAGTATCTGGGACAAAGGCAGGTTAAACGAAAACAAGAGGAGGAAGGGTGCATGAACGAAGGTGCAGGAGTAACCCAAAGACTATATATAAGAGGACGGCCTAACTTTTTTGCCGCCAACGCGCCACCATTTCCTCAACCCAGTGACATCACGACGTTGCCTGTTCTAGCGCATTTGATTGGCCTAGAGTCAGCTACAAAGATACCGCGGTCAAAGATGCCGCTTTATTAGCCATCTGTCAAATCTGTGAAGCTGTCAAATCTTTGATTTCCTCAAAGAAACCGCCCGAGCACGTGGCTCATTTAGCGGACTTCCCCGAAGGTTGGCGAGAATTGTTGAGTATCAAGGTTCTTCAATAAGTTGTCCTAGGCCGTCCTCCAGTATATAGTCCTTGGGAGTAACCTGAACATACTTGACGATGGACAACCTGTATGAAAAATTTTTTCTGCAGAAATGAATAGAAGGTACCTACTTATGCTACTCTGAAATTTTTAAAATATTTTTTTAGAGACCCAGAACTATTTTTAATTAATTATAGAAAGTTCTGTAAGTTAAGTGGGCACCCCTGAATCCTTAATAAGAAGGATGGGGGCTAGATGCCTATTAACGCCTCCAGGGGGTGTGGCTGCACTTTCAATAATGGACAACATACATGAAAAAATTTTATTGCATAAATGAATAAAGGGTACCAAATTATGCTACTCTGAATTCTTTCAGATTTTTTTGAGACCCAGAACTATTTTTAAATAATTATTGAAAGTGCGGCCACGCCCCCTGGAGGCGTCAATAGGCGTCCAGTCTCCATCCTTTTTATTAAGGCTGCAGGGGTGCCAACTGAAATCACAGGACTTTCAATAATTATTTAAAAATAGTTCCGGGTTTCAAAAAAATCTGAAAAAATTCAGAGTAGCATAATTTGGTACCCTCTATTCATTTCTGCAGTAAATTTTTTTCATGTATGTTGTCCATTGTTTAATAATAGTTCTGGGACTAAAAAATCTGAAATAATTTAGATAAGCATACTGTAATTTGGTACCCTCTATTCATTTCTGTAATTAAAAAATTTCATGCAGGTTGTCCATTATAACATTTAATGATCCTATATTACTGTAATTTTGGACTCTACCGCAAGTTAGCTTCCTTATTTAATTCCACTGACATTGCAGGATATAAATAAAGAGACTTCTGACCCTCTGAGCCTACCAGTCAAGATCAAAGTTGAGCCAGAGTCGAGCTGCGATGACGCTGGTAACCATGAAACGGAGCTGCCATCTACCTGGCAACATGAAACTGTTGTACCGAAGACTGAACATGAATCAGAGGTGTGTTTTTTTATTGGAGCAGAGATGGCAATTTTATTGTACACTCCTTATCCCTGAAAAATTTCCATGGTAAAAGATGGCTATAGTGTCAATGCTCTAAATCAAGGTTGGCTTTATATCAGGTTATGCCACCGATTGGACCAATGTTAAAAGGTTTACCAATCATATTCAAGTATTTCAAATTCACTACTTTCGCGGTTCAATAGGTCCACCAATCAGAAGAAATACAAGTGACGATCAGGACCCATTGCACCGGGAAATTTTCAAATGCGCCAACCACAATGTTACTTTTTAAATTTCGCGGTGCAATGGGTCCTGGACAAAAGATGACAAAAGAAGCACGAAATTCACGCTTGTCTTAACCTGTATAAAGCTAACCTTACTCTAAATACAGTACCTCGACATCAATTACTGGAAGAAACTTTCTATGGACAGGAGTGTACAGTACATTGTGGCGAAAGTAACCCGTGTACTGTAGTAACTTTCTACATTGACTTATTTACCAAACTTTTGTGTTACTATGTAAAACACAATTTGCTTTTTCCACTCATCTGTAAAGCTTTCATTAAAATGTGAAAGAAAATTAAAGGGCAATAAATTTTCAGTACATAATAATTTAAAGTAACCTCACTGTAGGTGATAATTTCTAGCACATGTTGAGGATATCAAAATCATTAAAGGAGGGGAACTGCTTCGGCTTTTATATTTTTAACATTTTATAAATAATGTCAAACTTACTTGTGCACTAAAAAAATAGTCAACACCCTCAGCCTTCCACCAGTTCAGTAGTTGACATTCAAAAAGCGCGCCAAAGAAAATTGGGGCTTATGATGTCAAGCACAATGATAGGTCAAGCGCAACCAATCGTTGATCTTGACGTCATAAGCCCCAATTTTCTTTGGCGTGCTGTTTTAATTTCAACTGCTAAACTGGTGCAAGGCAGAGAGTGGTGACTACTTTTTTGTGCACAAGTAAGTTTGACATTATTTATAAAGCAATAAAAATATAAAAGCTGAATCGGTTCCCCTTCTTTAATCAAAGATTAATAATGCTAAGGATTTACAGTTACACAGGATCACATTATAATGTAGTGGGCCCAACTTTATGGTGGCGTCTTTGCAAAGAATTCTCTAAGTAGCTGCCACTGAAGTTGAAAGGTTGCAATATTCATCTTTATAGCATAGATAAATAAAGAAAACATTGCATGACTTCCAAACAGCATGCATTCAACTTTATCTACTTAAGCAATGCAGCAAACTTTATTACATGCGGCTTAATTCAACAACAGCTCCTAGAAAATCTCATTGCGTATAGGGTAGCGCCATTAGCTTGTTGGGTTGCCTGCTTACAGGATAACATCCTGATGTTTACCTCTCCTTCTGACGAGCAACCTTACGCTCTAAAGTATTAAAAAAAAAAAAAAAAATAGAAAAATTGACTTTCTTGCCAGTTATAATTATTTAAGGACACAAAAATGTAACTGGTGTATTCTTTATAAACTAGCAGATGATATGAAAATGAAATAAATGTAATAATTGCCGTCTATAATTTATAATTAATATTTTTCTACGTTTTTTTTTCAATGCTTTAGAGCGTAAGGTTGCTCTTTAGGAGGGGAGGTAAATATCAGGATGTTATCCTGAAAGCAGACAACCCAACAATCTCGTGACGCTACCCTATTATCGGTGGGCGGGAGGCCGTAACTGCCATCTATTGGAATTGTCTAGGATTTAAATAATTATTTTCGTTTGTTTCGCAGTAATTATTATGAAAATATCTGAGGTCCTAGAGTAATACCGCTAACCAATGTAAAAAGAATTAATAAGATTCATTCAATTATAACCCAGGAAAACTGTTAACAAATTTCTGAAGCGCCATCTTTTGAACAATTTTTGTACCTCCATTCCAGAGTTGTTCTGGACAGTTAATCTCAGAAACTTAAGTTTATAATTCAATCGAATTTTTACAGTAGATAGCTAATAATATAGTGCAGGTATGCAGATGGTTTCAAAACGATCAGATGAAAACTTTTCAAGAAAAAAATTGAAATGTATGAACACTATCAAAACGTCTTGTTTGAGCCTACTCCCCCACCCTTAAGTCACCAGTTGAATGGAGTTAGTTCATAGTAAAAAGTTCATTCAACTGGCTACTAATCATTCTTGCATTCTATTGCTTGCTTTCACTGCGTACTATTAATATGTACTTGAATGTATGCAGGATGAGTCGGTGGATGTGGAGCCCATGGAAGAGGTGAAGGTGGAGCCGACCTGGGACATGTCGTCACAACCAAGTTCAATCCTGCCAGACAGCGCTCAGGTGAGTTGATCATTCCCAAGGAATGGTAGTGTAGCCATCCGGTCACAGGAATTTGTGATGTGCATTCAAAATTGATATTACCGTGAACTAAATATGAAGAAAAATACTAAATTATATGTTTCTTTTTTATATTTTTACATTGCTCAGGTTGGTTGGTTGGTATTTTGGGGCAATTGATACATTTTGGTCATGTATGCTCCCTTACCCAATTGCCTATGAAAGGAATACAGTAATGAAATCAAATACTTCAAATGAAATATTTCGACGAGTTAAGATACTTTTCTTTATATAGATTTGATATTATTGTTGAAAATAAATCCTAAATTTGCCATTGGAAATCTCCTTCAGGTTCTTTACTCACTAGTCACTAGTGTATTGTTTGTATCTACATATTGCTTGACTACTTGGTGCAGCGTCTAGGGAGGGAAATTCTTCAGGGACGGTACCTGTATATAATTCTCTGCTCTTACTATCTCAAGAAAATATGTTTTGGAGATTTCAATGAATGCAACAAGTTTTTATATACTTTTTTGTGAGCTAATTTTATTCTAACATAAAAGAATTCAAAGATATTAAATCATCAGGGTTGAGATTTGTAAAGAGAGGTTCATGGAAGGTGAATAGGAGATAATTTATGAAGGAACATATGTAATGAAATTCCTCACTCAGGCCTATCAAATATAACTACAGTACAATATTTGTTCATATTTCATTACTAACTGACCTAAAATAAAAATAGAACCGAAAAACATAACACTGATACTTTAATCTCCCTCTTTGATGAACTTTATTTAAAGGGACAGGGGACCATAAAAATAAGTATTTTTTATTTAAAAGTTACCCACTAACTGAGTATGAATACATGCCGCACGGTGGCGAGTGCCTCAGGGTAAGCGCCTAGCGAGTAACTAAAATGTGGATTGCTGACGTCAGCAGTCACGAAAGGCAACACAGCTGCATATATGCCTCTTCTCCATGTAACTCACTTCCCCCTCCTCCCGCTCAGCCATACTCAGTGCAATGTTGCCTGTGCAATTGCCCTGCGGCTGTCTATAGTTATTTAATTTTTATAAATTCGGGGGATGGTCCGAAAACGGAAATTTACTCATTACTCGCATTAACATATCTTACATAAACTTTTTATGCATTCATGATTGCATTGTCCCATGTCCCTTTAAGAGAAAGGTATAATAAAGGTATTTTCGACTTTTATAAAGTTTTATTAGGTACAGTACTGAAAATGTTTACATTTAATGTGTTTCTGCAGGATGAGCCTCAGCAGGAGATGGAGGTGAAAGTTGAGTCCTCGAGTGTTGAGAGCCCTCCTCAGCCACCCGTCACCTCCAAACCCAGCATCTCTGTGGTGAGTGGCACGATTGTTATCTTTGACTTTTTAATTGATTCTATTAAACACAAATAGTGTACAGATATACAATTAGACATAACTTAATAATAAAGACGAACATATATAGAACATAGACACAAAAATTAGTTATAGAACAAAAATGTTAAATTTGATTGATAAATACATTAATAGTTAAAAATATACATATTATTGCAATAGAAGCTATAGGAGTCAAATAGCATCTCTCTTAGCATGATCAATAATAGATTTAGTTGTAGATATTTAGATGGTATTGACTGCAAACCTGAGAACATAGTTTACAAATACAAGTTGAGTCAGCAGTATGAAATTTAGAAGTTTTACAAATTAAATGATGGAGGCCATGTTTCACTATTTGACGAGTCGTCACATGTCTAAGATTAGATTTTTCCAGTTGAGGCAAACACGTACCATTGCCTGTTTGTCATGGCATCAGTATTATAAAATTCAGGGCTAATATTTTGACTTTTTGACAGTCAGTCATATATCGTCCCTTGACCTCAATAATAAGCTATCTGCTATTTTAAGTGAGCGCAACAATGAGCTTTATTTGATCTATTTACAGCTCTTAATTGCACTCACCTGAAATAGCAGATAGTTCATTATTGCACTAAGATAGATTGTGGTAGCAGATAGCTTATTATTCAGGACGAGGGGCAATATATTTGGTACTCTGTCACTTATTTTATTTTTCTTTGTTGTATTATTGTAAACATCTCTTATTGTGGTAGGAAAACTTGCATTCTCATTAACTTAAACTGAAAAACTGTTCTATGGACAACATACATGAAAAAATTCTATTTGCAAAAATGAAAAAGGGTATCAAATTATGCCACTCCGAATTTTTTCAGATTTTTTGGAGTCCCGGAACTATTTTTTAATAATTATTGAAAGTCCTGTAATTTAACTTTGCACCCCTGAATCCTTAATAAAAATGATAGTACAGAAACGCCTATTGACGCCTCTAGGGGGTGTGGCCGCACTTTCAATAATTTTTTAAAAATAGTTCCCGGAATAAAAAAAAATCTGAAAAAAATTCAGAGTAACAGAATTTGGTACCCTCTATTCATTTTTTGCATTAAAAAAATTTCATGTATGTTGTCCATTGTCAAGTTTGTAAAAAAAAATTATATGTTGATTACAGGTTGCTACAAGCAGTCTCCTAGCGGCTCCCCCAGAACTTCTTCAGACGGAAGACAAGCGCTTCACTTGCAAGTTCTGCGACAAATTCTTCACTTTCTTCGCCACCTTGCGACGTCACTCCATCACCGAACATGGAAAGTTTATCTTCTGCGGGAAATGCAAGGAAGCGTTTGCAAATGAATGTGACATGAAAGTACATAAATGGTACTGCACTAACTTTAACGACCGAGGTAACTTAACTAGCGTTATCGTACAGTGTGAATTTTGTGACAAACAATGTACAAGCGAACAGGCATTGAAAAATCATAAACTTAGAACACATAGAATACCAATTAATTCAAATAAAAAATTAGATTTACCAAAAATGGTAGTACCACAAAAAACTTTAAATTCAGGAAATAATGGTACAGATAAAAATTTTGAATATATGTGGCAAAAAACAACGCCAGCTACAGATAAAAGTAAAATTAGTGTTGCTCCGTTAGTTAAAACATATGATTGTAAATATTGTAAAGATGAATTTTATACAGAAAGATCATTGAGTGTACATATTACAAGGAGTCATGATTTTATACCTAAACATAAATTAGATCAATTTGCATCAAATTCAATTGGAAATTTTAAAAATACTGTACCAGTTAACGAAGAAGAAAAAAATAAATTTAAATATCCACGAGCAGAAATGAATGAAGTATTAAATTTACATGAATTAGTTCATTGGTCACAAACAACTTCAGAAGGACCAAGTCAATTAACTGTTAATGAAAATTTACCAAGTAAAAAATTCATTAGATCATTTAACTGTACGTTTTGTCCAGTTTCGTGCTTCTCTGAAAAAGGACTGAAACAACACGTCATGAGACACCATCTCAACGTCGAACCTACCAGAGCCGGTAGGCCTTCAAAACGGTGCTCTGAAAGTGGTTCAAATGATGATGAGGAACCAGCCGTTAAAAAATATGTGTGTAGATATTGCTTTCTAGATTATGCTAGCATTAACGGTTTAACACATCATATCTCCAAAATACATAGCGAAACAACAATGCAGTCAACTTCAACACCAGGTGAATCAAACGTTGATAGTAACTTTAAATATCCAAGATTTCCTCATTCATATAACGTTGGTACCGTTATGTCTCATAAAAAAAAAGAAATAAATTTATTAAAAATGGATTTAGAATTAAGAAAAAAAATGGATAAACTTGAAAATTTAAAATTAGTAATTCATTGTTTAAATTGTTCACAAGATTTTACTGATGATGAATATTTTGATAATCATTTGGAAGATTGTATTGAAGAATCAAATTTTAGATGTTCGTTTTGTGGAAAATTTAAATTCAGAGTTTCAAATATTAGTATTTTTACACATATTCGTTCACACTTCCAAAAAACAATAGTACATTGTGATATTTGTAAATCATCATTTTTAAATAAATTTAATTATGAATGTCATTTTAAAACATTCCACAAACACTTATGTAGAGCAAGAATCACAAGTCACCAAATTGAACTCACACCAAATCAAACTATTTCAAAAGTTCAAGATGCTGAAATTGAAGAAATTGAAATTATTTATTCAAAAACGGTTAATTCCAAAAATATACCTGCTACTACCATTACAAAACCAGTTCAAAATACCAACGGAACAACACAAAATTCTACTACACCAATTGTAGTAAGCCCTCCATCAAAATTTGAATTTGTTGCGGTAGACGAACCGTTAGTAGATAATTCACTAGATTTACAAGGAAATTCAAAACAATTCAAAATCGCATCAAATATTGCAACAACAATAACGGCAGATGCACAATTACAATTAGGATTACAAGAAGCAATACTTAATTTAAAAAATGAAATTTCAATGCAAAATAAAAAAATATTAGATGATAAAATTAATATTTTTTGTTATGAATGTAAAAATGATTTTTCCGTTTCAAATTACATTGATCATATTTCATTATGTATAGATGGAGAAAGAATGAAATGTACCTTCTGTTCAAATTTTACAAACTTATACACAATTACAGAATATTTAAAACATATTAAAATTCATTTAACTCATTATTATAGACTATTTAAATGTAATTTTTGTCATTATTTCTTTATTAATCATTATAATTTTAAAATTCATTGCGTACAACATGAACATGCTGATTCTACCATTGCGTATGCCAATTTTGAAAAGGCGGAGAAACAGAGAGCTGAGGAACTACTTGGGTTACTGAGTACAATAAAATGAAATGACGTTACCTTCAGAAACACCAGCTCTGAACGTTACTCTTTTGCCTCATTTGTTAGAGCTGCAGCCACAATAGAGGCTTCAAGTCAGCTGATTTTGCGGTGTTTCCACCGTTGTATCCAAACCTAGGTAAAAAAAACAACTCAAAATCGCTTTTTAGCATTAAAGAATTTTTTTAAAGGAAAATGAGTTCTTGATTCATTATCAGAAGACCCCTAAATGAGGGGGTAGGAGATGGTTTCAAATTAATAGCTTTAATAGTTACTGAGAAAAAATTCAAATTTTCTAACATGGTGGCTTATGGAGAAAATTTTCCCGACGGGTAACACTTGAAGCCATGGATAAATTATATTTCCTCCATGCTTGAAGCCTTTATATAGAGAGAGAGATGCTTATTTTCAATTTTGCGTGTGTTAAGAAGAGCACCCAATCTATCAAAAGAGTTTTGGTTCACTAAGCCTCCATAGGCTACGTGGTAACGCATACAAACAAAGCAGAGGGATAGTTCGTAGTGTCTAAAGGTGTAAACTCTTAATGACTCCATTCAAATCAAAATGTTCGATCATGTATAATAAACAATCTGAGGGATTTTTTTTTATTGTATATTTGGATAAAGGACCTCGAGATATGTATTGTCAATATTTTTCACAAACACTTTTCACATTATTCTGCAAAACGCTGTGACGTCATAGTAATGCAATGGAGTATCGACCTCAATTTTTTTTATTATTATTATTGCAGAAATGGATAGAGGGTGCAAAGTTGTGCTATCTTGATTTTTTTCAGATTTTTTTTTTTTTGAGACCGGGAACTATTTTTAAAAAAATCATTGAAAGTCCTTTTTGTGACGTCACGAGGCGCCTCTCCTTAAGAAAAAGATAGGATTTGCCGCCTCGTGACGTCACAAAAAGGACTTTCAATAATTTTTTAAAAGTACTTCCCGGTCTCAGAAAAATCTGAAAAAAATCAGAGTAGCGTAACTTTGCACCCTCTATCCATTTCTGCAATAAAAAAATTGAGGTCGATACTCCACTATTTAACATGCAAGAGAAAACAAACCGTTACATGACTATGACATCACAGCGTCTTTTCTCTTGATTTTAAGGATGTTAGAGGGTTCAAAAAATACAACAACAAAATAGAGAATACATAACTTGAGATCCTCAATCAAAATATGCAATACAGAATTCCATGCAACTGCACATATTTTATCATATTTCATTTTTTTGTATCTCTGTTACTAATTGCTGCTTGTTTAGATTCCAGTGCCTGTATTAAAAATTTCCAGACATTCCAATTGCATTGTAAATATTAATATTCCTAAGTGCAGTTTTTGTGTACTTAACTATTATTGTATTAATATTATTGGTCTTAAAGGTGCTTGTATATTTCAGTAGATGGTAATTTTGAACCTTAGTGTCATAGAAATTAATTGCCGTAAGACTAAACTGTGTAAATAACTGTATAATATTATGCATAATATTATATGTATAAGGATCACCTATGTAATGCCTTTAATTAATCTATGATAAAATTGCAAATACATTTTTTTTATATGTATATTGTATATAAACAAATATAACATTTGTTTTGATATGTATTTTAGCCATTCTGATAAATAATTATTATTCTATGTTTTTTTATGGCCTTTTAGGATGTGATTTTTCATTAAATTTTCTGTATAAAACATGAAAATATTTTTAAAGAAAAAAAAAATGAAATATTTATGTTTTAGCATTCTTTTTGTGCAAGGAGGCCTTTTTCTCAGTAGTATTGCTTTTGCAGCATAAAAAAAAAATTGTGAATTGTGATTTTTTAACACTAGATGGAAAGAATATGAAATAAATGCAGGGTTTACGGAAAATATAAATCTATTATATCTACAACAATGTACTGTATTGTTAAATATCATGATTGCTGATTGAATGAAAATTGAAGGCATTGTATGTTGCCATATTTCACCATTGATTTCCTATCGGCACATTTTGAATAAATTTCAAGATTTAAAATGCTATTCTTTCTTTGGTTTTTTAAGCATATAATTTTTGTTATTATAATTCCCAATTTTTTCATGCCCAAAAGTGCCTTACATGTAAAAAAAAAAAAAAAATGTGAACTTATTTACAACAGCTATAACTAAAAGTTCTAAAAAGTGATATTCATACCTTCTGTATTTTTACGTAATTATTTAATGAAATTATTTCTGGCAAACCAGAATTTTATAACATAATTATAATATGACTATTTAGTTTAATGATGTTAATTAATAATTAATAACACAATTAGGGTTAGTTTTATAAAATAAATAAATTTGTCAACTGTTTTGTAAATTTGTAATTATATTATGTTCTTTACTTGGGACAAGGGTGAAATAATTTCTATCATATATGTATTTTTTTTATGCAATTGTGTACATAATTATGGTATATTTTCGTGGAATTTAATAAAAAATGTGATTAAAAAAATTGTTATTTTTTTTACTGTAGTTTAAATCCCCGCTTCCCAAAATAAAAATAAAGAAATAAAATATCAGGTCTGTTCGTAAACCCTGCTCGGTGTACTGTGAGCAAGTTTACGAACAAAAATCGTGACGTCATTTGCACTGCACCCCACGCACTGAGCTGGTATAAAAATTAAGTGGGGGCAAGATGTACACCGAGCAGGGTTTATATTAAGAACAGACCTATTACTAGAGAGGGTAAAAAATACACTGTTTTCTTTTGTTTTTCATCAGATCTCTTTGGAAGTTAAGGGGAAGATAACGCCACCAATGTTAAAAAACATCCCTCACACAAAAATTCTGAAAAAAATTTAAAATGTTGTCCTCTACACCCCCTATCAGTAGCTAAAATATCAGGTGTACAAATACGATCTAGTTTTTGAGTTATGAATTAATTTTTAAAGTTGACTACTTTAACATGGAGAAATGGAATTTCCATGCTAAATTAGTCAACTTTAAAAATTCATAACTCAAAAACTAAAATACCTGATATTTTAGCTACTGATAGGGGGTGTAGAGGAGAACATTTTAAATTTTTTTTCAGAATTTTTGTGTGAGGGATTTTTTTTAACATTAGTGGCGTTATCTTACCCTTAAATTACATGTTACAGTTTTGGGAAAAAAAAAGCTACAATTTTTTTACTAATTAATTTTAATTATATTACTAATAATGAAAATAATATATTGTATACTATAGTTCAGATACCATACAATTAAGAGTAATAAATCTAATAGTTAATATATATTGAGACTATTGAGAGTAATTTTTATATGAACTATATAAATAAATACATAATATAAATTTATTGCGTGCATTAATTTTATTTGTTTTAAATTTCATTTTAGCTAACTATATATACTACTGATATTATAATTAGACATCAGTTGATTTTTTATTATATTTTATACAAATAAGGTAGTAATTTGAATGCCTGCAAATAAAATAATAATAAAAATATATACGGAAACGTATACAATTAATAAAATCGATTCTTATATAATTTATTTAAATTTAGCGAGTGTTTTTTTTTTTTTTTTATTTCATTGTTTATAATCCCCCTTCTATTCCTACGACATTTCCCTTCCCCCTTCCAGAGAATTTATATAAAAATCTATAAGGTACCTCTTAATTGTTTAAATTTTGAAATTGAGCTTTTCAGTTCATTTTCCGTGTTAATTAAATACGCTATGACAAAATCACTGCATATATATAACGTTTTAATACTTGATGATACCTGCAATATATGTTTTACACCTTTATATTAATTATAATATATCGAGATTTCTACCACTGTTATTAATTACTCTAAGTTTCAGGGGGAGGGAAGGGGGAAGAAGCACATTTGCGCACCAAACAAAATAGATCTTTTCGTGTAAATGCAAAATCAGAATTAAAGAATCGATTATTTGTGATGAACCTTGTGTTCCATGTACAGATCGAAGTTTCATCACAAATAATCGATAGTTTCTGATTGTGTATTTAACAGACCTAATGACTCCATAGAAAAAAAAAAAAAAAAAAAAAAATCCCGGCATGCCAGCTAGACTCGCGCAAGCCATAACGCCTGTAATGTATGCCGCCCCTCGTACATTTAAAATGGATCTCTAGCTTGCGCTAATAATACCTGCGTACAATGTATACTATAATATTGTAATATTTTATGTTTCTACATTAAATTTGTTGATTTAAAATAGTCAGCAATAGTTAGTAACATAATATGCATATATATAGCATTAATATATAAATGACAAAATATAATAATAAAACTGATAAATTCAAAATTTCAAAATTCAAAAATTAAAGTATTATTAAATTAATTACCCCATCCTTTGGTCAAATTAAACACTACTTGCAATTACTTAATTTTATTTTCCATTCAATTTGCCACTCAATTTTACATTGATATTACATACAAAATACCACTTGGTCACATGGTAATAAAACTTGTCATAAATTTACACCTTTTTGTTAGATTAATAAATTGTTATTTATAAATGAAAATTAACTTTTAAAATTGTTGAAAATATTTTAATTAACTTCCTATGATATTTTTTAATATATAAAAAAACACTGTTAAATATTTTTATGCATATATTAATTGTATATTTAATAATTTAATTTATGCAAATTGCAGGTAAAGGTAAAAGGGGGTGTAGCTCAGTGGTTAGAGCACCTGATTTATGTTCAGGTAGTCCCGGGTTCAAATCCCGGTACCTCCATTGCGTTTTATTAATAATAAATATATTAATTTATATTCTAATTATAGGGAGTTTTAATTAAAATTAACAGTGAAAAGCAATTTTATAAATTACATATACGTATAACTAATAATAATATATTACGAAAAGGGAGTTTTAAATTCAAAATCTTCACGTATATTATTATCAAAAACTTTTGAACGTAATTAACTCCTAAAGATTAACTAATTAACAATTGAATTAAATTTTAAACTAATAATTTTGAAGTACACCTAAAATTCTGCAAACTGCTTTACACGAATGCCAGACAAGTTGCATATCCTAATAATTCACAGGCGCAACGAACTGTGGCTTTTGTTTTTTTGTTTTTTTTTCGTGATTATTCGGGAGTACTTCGGTTCTTGTTCGACCAATGAGGTTGTTCGTTACAAACTGTCTACAAATGATTGAGGATGTCACAAAAATGATGTGGCGTGTGTGGCGCAGTGCGCTTGTCAGGGTCTCGTCAGATCATCGAAGTCAAGCAACGCAATGCGTGGTTAGTAGTTGGATGGGTGACAATTTTCAACAAAAAGCACGTTTCCCACCCAGGGGTAAATCGTTGCGCTTTTCCACTATATTTGATTCCCCTGGCTTTGAATCATTGCACTTCCAATTCATTGACAAAAGCTGTAGCGTCCGTCCTGGCTGAGGTTTCCACGTTTCCCTCACTGTCAGTCGCAGGCAAATGCCGGGAAGGTTTGCAAGGCCGTGGCCGCCCCCGTTCCGGAAGAGTCCGCGAAACGCCAAGTTAGCTAGGGTTTCGGAAGATTCGGGGTTTCAAACTTAGTGAGTAATTAGTATGTATGAGAAGTATACCCATTTAGTGTTTGATTAAAAAGAAAAAAATTATGAAAATAATATTAAATGAGATACCCATGGATAAAATTAATGAGGTTTCAAGCCTAAACTACGAGCTTTTTGTAAGTCGCAAGAAAAAGTCGCATAGATTCGGCGTACGCCGAGTTAAAATTTTAATTATTATTGTGTATTTATGATTAAATTTAAAAGATAAAGTGTGATTTAATCAATAATTTTCATAATAAAAAGGTAAATTATTCATTTCCATCAATAAACGTGTGTCGTCGGATTGTAGAAGTATTAATTCGGCTCTGTTGATGTTGGCATCTCTATCTTTAGTGGCCGTGACGTCACTGAGCCAAACCCCCTCCACTTACATAGCCTGGCTCTAAAAAAGTTGCGACTTTGGAGTTGCGACTTCTGTTTAGGCGCAAAACAAAAAGCTCGTATTTTCAGCCAGAAAGTTAAGATCACATAATTTCCATTATGTAGTATTACAAGCAAGTCTACAAAGATTATAATATTTATATATTTCTTTTTTTGCTGTGAATTATATAGTAATAATATAATTTAATATATAACGTATGTGATATACAATAATTATATTTCACAAGCATACAGTGGGCAATTTTATTTCTTTCACAAACCACAGCTAATATAAGTAATATGATTATTATTTATAATAATTAGAATCATATTTTTATATTTAAAAAAGGATATAAATGTGTTAAATTATGTAAAAAAAAATTAGCTGTAAAGTATTAGTAATTAATGATTATAATATTAATAAACGTTAATTTATTGATAAAAAAATAAAATATAATTAATAAAATAATATTTTAATACATTAAATTTTTTTTAAAATTTTTTATATAATAGAAAGCAAATCAAATAATGCAAGAACAATGTTTTTACTTACAATTAATCTATAATTAAGGTAGAGATAATATGGATCAGCTGGCCCAATGCTAAAAAAATCCCATTCATAAAAATTATGAAAAAAATTTATAATGTTCTCCTTAACATACCTTATCAGTAGGTAAAATATCAGGTATACAAAAACGAGCTAGTTTTTGAGTTATTAATTTTTAAAGTTGACTAATTTAACATGGAAGTTCCGTTTCTCCATGTTAAATTAGTCAACTTTAAAAATTAATAACTCGAAAACTAGCTCGTTTTTGTATACCTGATATTTTACCTACTGATAGGGGATGTAGAGGAGAACATTTTAAATTTTTTTCATAATTTTTATGAATGGGATTTTTTTAGCATTGGGCCAGCTGACCCATATTATCTCTACCTTAAATTAACTTGAATGTGTTTTTTTAACACTAGTTTATATTACATAATTATACAATTAATTTTTTATTCATTAAAATATTCCATAAAGTAATAAATTTTTTTTATTTATTTAAGAATTACAAAAATTACGATATCATTAATTAAACATTAATTTTAAATTAATTCATTATCTTACTTTTAAAAAACCTCGCGGGAAATGATATTTATAATATTTGTTTTACATTATGACGTTACATGTTTATTTTTCTTAACAGATTTACTGCAAGTTGTAAAATTCCATTGGTGAGAAACTTCGCATTTGTTTAATTAAAGGTGAACTGAAAACACATGACTAGAAGGCATGTTGGATTCTAGCAAAGGATTCATCCATGATTTATGTATGCATCAACATAATTATGATTTATGTAACTGTCCAGTTATTGATGTTGTTAAAAATTTTGAATATCTAGTAGTAATAATTGACGAGGATTTCAAGTTTGATGAAAATATTGAAAAAATTATTGCTAGATTATGATTTACACTGAAAAATATTTATCGTCTCAAAAAATTGTATGAATGAAAAAATTTTGAGAAAAGTATATTTTGCTCTTGTTGGCTCGGTATTGTTGTATGGCGTGAAATGTTGGGGATTATGTAACTCAGGAAAAATGACAAAGCTTCATATATTGCAAAATAGAATATTACAAGTAATGAATTCGGAGAAAAAATTAGGAAATTATAATTGAAAATTATAGACATTTTAATGTTGTTCCAGTAAAAAGTTAGCTAAATCAGTTGTAGCATGTGATAAATTTAATGATATGAAGCAACTGGAGAGAAGATTTCACACACATGAGACAAGAAATCAATTATCTGAGCCTGTAGTAGTAGTACATTTTTTCAAAATGCATTTTTCATCAGTCACATTTTGAAATAAAAAATTGCTTTATATTGTCAAGAAGCGGCTGGTTGCATCACTCAATGTATAGATTTTTAACAGGATCTTCCCGAACGGGGTATCACAATAGAAATCCGTAAAGTCTTGTGTGGGTCCACTTTTATTAAAATCAATTTAGAAATACATGTGACCGAGGCGCATGAGAAGTACAAACATAAGTAACTGTCAGCAAGACCAAAGCATTTAAAGTGACTGTCACTGGTGGCTTATATAACTCAAGTGTCAGCAATAGAGTATTGTCCTCAATTTTTTTATTGCAGAAATGGATAGAGGGTGCAAAGTTATGCTACCCTGATTTTTTTCAGATTTTTTAGAGCCCGGGAACTATTTTTAAAAAATTATTGAAAGTCCTTTTCGTGACGTCACGAGACGCCTCTCCTTAAGAAAAAGATAGGACTTGCCGCCGCGTGACGTCACAAAAAGGACTTTCAATAATTTTTTAAAAATAGTTCCAGGTCTAAAAAAAATCTGAAAAAAATCAGGATAGCATAACTTTGCACCCTCTATCCATTTCTGCAATAAAAAAAATTGAGGACAATACTCCATTGCTGATGCGGCGTCTAGACGAATCAGCATTAATTGTGTGCAAATTTACTACACAACAATATTTAACAACATCGCCAAAACGCCATGTGACAATATTATCAATAAGGTATTATACGGGAGTTTCATGATTACGTTTTGGGTAGCACGGAGATGCCCGAAGCCACCCGAAGTTCAGAATGTAGGCAGAATATCCTAAAATCCTATATGCTGTGCGGGTTAACATAACTCACGTCTATTTTTTAGTAATAGTTTTAACTGCAAAATACTTTTCTTCAATAGCATTGGTTCTTCTTGTCACCATTGATGAAAGAAAATTTTATTAAAAGATTATGCGAAAAGCCAAGAGGAATTTACTTCTAGACCAACTTTAGCACTTATGCCACTGACAATCATGTTTTGCCTACAAAATCATGACGTCAAATTATTTTATGACGTATGATGAAAGACCCGTATAAATTGAACATTTATGAGAAGTTATGAATATTTATTGATTAATTAATGGGATAAGGTCTGAGGTCAATCCCTCTTCTTAAAAAAAAAAAATGAAAATCGTTATCTGATGTTTACATTGATTGCCACGTGAACTTAGTTGATATGAAATTCATGGTGTAGACAATTCATTACTATGTCAACTTTCCTAAGCAATCAGAAGATACGATGTCACTCACATTCAGGTATTGCATTCTCATTCATTGCTACTGAAGCTCTCCAAGCAGGCGGAGAGGTGTAACTGCTGCTCCACAACGAAGAAAAGATTATACACCGCTAAGTCTACAGATCAAGTTTGAATTTGTAAGTAACCATAATAAATTGTAAAGTTTGAAATTAAATAAATTTTGAAAAACTTTTATCAATATTTTATAATAATTTTGGAAAGAAATAAATTGAAATAAATTTTTAAAAACTTAATTTTGTTTTAAAGTAGATCGTTAAAAGTAATAAAACTCCCTACATTTCTTTTGAAATTTATTTGTAAATACATAATTTTTTAGAGAATACTAATATTATCCAAAAGATTAATATTTTTGTATTTTTAATAATCATTAACGATTTATAACGATATGGGATTTGAATTTTTAAGTAATTAATATTTTAAATTTCATTAAAATATGTTTAAATATAGAAATTAATTTTAAAAAGATTTTTATTATACATATTTTAAAATAAGTTAAATTGAAATAAAGTTTTTTAAAATTAAAATTTGTTTTTAAATATATTATGAAGAGAAATAAAACAATTTAAATTGTTTTAAAATAATATTTTAAAATAAAGGAAATGTTTGGACCGTATAATAAAACATAATTGAAATAATTAATGATGTGTCAGATTTTTTAGATTTTGGGACTATATATTTACATTTGAATGTTAATAATTAATAACATAATGTTGCATGTTACTTTTAATGAAATTTAGTACTTAACGATTAATCTCGGTTACTTCGGAATCGAAGGATATTTCCCTGCATTCCCTGCAAACAAATCGAATGAAATAAATTTTAAAAAATCGAGAATGTTCTAAAACCTAATCGCTTATGGTTTGAGCAAATTCAGTCTTGCAGTTTTCTTCCAGCAGCTCCATTTCCGGTTTTCGTCCATAAGGCTACCTCAGTATTCACAAAACTGATAAGACAGATTCACTTCACTTCCCTATGCCACCTATTGATGGTGAGTTTTAAGTCTCCTGCAAGCCTTGTTGCATTCAGGCGGTACGATTGCGAGATCTCAACCTACTGAGATTCATCCTTAAAATATTTAATTTAGAACAGGTTCTTTAATATGAATTACGTTATTCATAATAAAGATGAAACTCATCGGGAGTTTGTTGGACTTTTTTTTTAATAAGACTTTTGGGGACCTACACATTATCAAAAATACAGGTGACATTTTTTTTAAAAGATGATATGTCAGACCAATTTCTTTAAAATATTTTTTAGCATGGAGCCTTATATTTTGACACAAACGATTTGTATACTTTAGGAAACAAAGTTAAAGTGGTATCTCTCGTAATATGAATTAGGTTTTACAATTTCAATAAGATTATACAATAAAAACTACATTTCCTTTTCAACGCTTTAAGATCCTAAGATTTGTTTTGTGATAACTAAACGATAATGCATGCATGATGACAATTTTCTTGCAATCCCAGGTGCAATATGAACGACACGGTGTTGCAAGTTAGTACCCCACCCTTGATGGGGTGGCTGGACCTCGGGGTGTTCGGGGCCATGTTGGGGGCTTCGGCAATCATCGGCTGTTACTTCGGCTGCTGTTCGGGTCGTCAGGACACTGCTAAGGAGTACCTCATGGGAGGCAAGAGTATGGGCGTGCTGCCTGTCTCGCTGTCTCTCATAGCAAGGTTAGTACCCTGTGTGTCTCGCTGTCTCTCATAGCAAGGTTAGCACCCTGTGTGTCTCGCTGTCTCTCATAGCAAGGTTAGCACCCTGTGTGTCTCGCTGTCTCTGATAGCAAGGTTAGTACCCTGTGTGTCTCGCTGTCTCTCATAGCAAGGTTAGTATCTCGCTGTCTTTCACAGTCAGACTCGTACCCTTGCATGACCTTGGCGTTTATTATAGTCATTGCGCTGAGTACTTAATCCACTCATAGTGCATTCAAGATTTAATAAATGCCACAAAAAATCTAATCACTGATCAACCTTAGTAGGTTTCCAAGTTTTTTTTAGTTAAAAAAGCAAATTTTGAATTGAATAATTTCTGGCCTCAAAAACTTATTCCACTCATCTTTACAACCTCCCTGTATTCAGTGTAAGGGTAGAAAATCGCCACCATAAATAATATTTTTACCTGTCTTTTATAACTAGAAAGGTACCCTATCTCTCACAGCCAAGATAATGAAATTCATAACTAATACAACACTGGAAAAATATACAATCTCCACAGCATTTGGATTATATAATTTATATCTACCGTCTGTTAAAATTATTAAATTGTTGTTTGAAATGCTTGGTACCGATGAAAGTATAAGAAATACTTGAAACTTTTAGTTACAAAAATGTTGCAACGTTTCTATGTGCCAACGAATCTTAGACTTCTGTGAGTCGCCTCTCCGACCTGACCAGCTCTCTAGCTCAGACACAAAAATTTGCGCTGCTGCTGATGTGATATTGTTCCAAACATAACTTACATGTTTTGAATTTAAAAGTTTCTTATGCCCTGGTCGATACAAATGAACACGGAGTCTAAAGGCGGATTCAGATGGTGACAACGGCGATGCGACGCGATTTTGACGTAAAAGCTGTGAAATCCTATGCGGCGGCGAATTCACCAGTAATCGCATTAATTGCTATATGCTCTTTTTCTTTTAATCGCCTAATATGGCCGCCAATGGATGTTACGGCAAGTGCGCTTTATTCACGTCTTAATAAGTCAAAAGTCTTGCCGAACCGTTACGACAAAAAAACAATGACCATGTAATTTATAATTAATTACACAGGTGCGGATCCAAGGGGTGGGCAATGGGGGCGATCACCTACCCCAAAAGCTCCCCAAATACATTTAATTAAGGTTTTATCATCCCCCTCCCGCTACAAATGTTAATATTTCGGGATAGGACAACCCCCCCCCCTCCCTTCCCCCAGAGCCGCGAACTGGATCCGCCCCTAAATTAATACATGCATATTAACTAGAACAAACATTATTTTCTATTATCTGTGCCTTTCATCTCGTTACTGTATATTTCTTAGGGAGAAGTGTGGAAATATTCTTCTACTACCTACGTAATAATTACTGTGGAAATCTGTTCTGTGACGTCATCATAATGTCATGACCTAGACGAACCTTATCATGATTGTAAATTATTTAGTTTTTTTTTCTGAAGAAGACGCGATCGTGTGCTCTTTTATGACAAAATAAAGAAGTAAATATTTAGTATTATATCTTTCTAAATTTAAAATGTAAATAGTAAATACAATAAAAAAAAAACAATTTATTAATACCATTTTAAATAAATATTTAAAAAATATATTACTTAATATTGCAATTATGTTTTTGTATTAAAATGATACTAAAATGAATTATAATTATTCGCATTTTGTGTTTTATTTCATAAAAATATTTTAAAATAAAATTTTATATAAAGTTTAATGACAAAACTCCGTTAACGTTACACTCGGTATTCTCCCAACTCGACTACTTTGCCATAGGGAGTTTGTATTAAATTGATAAACCGAAACTCCCTTTTTTATATAAATTAAAAGTAGAAAATGCAATTAAGAGATTGCAAATGAAGAAAGAAAATAATAGAATGTGTTTTATTTTCTGGTGATTTTCTGTTAACTCCGGATCATATATTTTTAATGGAAAATAATTAACACAATGTGCTTTTGTATGCTTTATACAAAATTATAAAATTTGTTTTAATAACTTTTTTTAAATATTTTTTTTCATCGGAATTTATACGTATTTTGTAATTTATTTTACAGTAAAAAAAATACTCAATAGCGTGTGCCAATGTAATTATTGAATGTAAAATCACTTATTGCTTACAAGTTAGTAAAAAGTAAAGCCGGTATTACACGATACAATTTTTCTGATTATTGTATACAATTTTTCCTTTTAAGAAAATAAATCTCCATTTATTTGTATTGAGAGGAAATTTTCTTGCAAGAAAAAATTGCATACAATAATCAGAAAAGAGTTGTATCGTGTAATATAGGCTTAAGGTATAATTAAGTTGGTATTATAATCAATGAAGTTATATAAATTATGGAATTTCATATAAATGTGTAAATTAATTTTAAACACCATCAAATTATATTAATTTAGGTGTGAAAGACAATTTAAATAATAAATTTTTATGGTTGATAAGACAATAATTCTGTTCACTCCCTTCTGCTTACAGCCACATCTCAGGCATCACGATCCTGGGGGTTCCCTCCGAGATATATCGGTACGGCACGCAGTATTGGGCTGTGATCATCAGTGGCTTTCTGGTGGCACTCACCATCGCCACCATCTACGTACCAGTCTACATCAAACTGCAGCTCTCCTCATCATACCAGGTATGCAAGAGGTTAAGGTAGAGATAACACGGATCAGCTGGTCCAATGCTAAAAAAATCCCATTCATAAAAATTATGAAAAAAATTTAAAATGTTCTCCTCTACATCCCCTATCAGTAGGTAAAATATCATGCAGGTATGCAAAAACGAGCTAGTTTTCGAGTTATTAATTTTTAAAGTTGACTATAATTTAACATGGAAGTTCCATTTCTCCATGTTAAACTAGAGAACTTTAAAAATTAATTACTCGAAAACTAGCTTGTTTTTGTATACCTGATTTTTTACCTACTGATAGGGGGTGTAGAGGAGAACATTTTAAATTTTTTTCATAATTTTTATGAATAGGATTTTTTAGCATTAGGCCAGCTGATCCGTATTATCTCTACCTTAAGGCGGATTCACATGGCGATTTTTATCACGCGATGTGAAGCAAATAATGCGCACTTGCTGAAACATCCATTGGCAGACATATTTGACGATTTAAAAAAAGAGCGCGATCACTGCCGCAACCTGGAGAATTCGCTCGCCGCATAGGGTTTCACAGCTTTTGTGTCAAAATAGCTTCGCATTGACGTCGTAGCCATGTGAATCCACCTTTACTTAGCATTGTATATTTCATACCCGAGTTGAAATAAATTTCCTCTTTCCATCACTTTTTTCGTCTTCTTTCCTCCTATTTCGCATCATTTTCGAGAAAAAAAGAGGGATAAAGACATTAAACACAAAAAAAAAAAATAAATAAAATGTTGGAAAAATTGTCTCCATTTCACCCTCAATTTGAAAGAGGAAGAAATAGGATTTGTTTTTATATTAAAAAGTCGTGATAGACATATGTAAATGATGAGTTGAAGATGTAATTTGTTTAACTTGGGTAATAATAAGTAATAAATTATTTTAAAAATTTAATATATATTATATTAAATATTAGGGTGTAGTGAGTGAAGACTAGATATATCGAGTCCTATCGATTAAACCCTAAAACTCATATTATTACAAATTAATTTATAATTATCTGAGTACTAATCAAAAGAATTACAAAAGTTATCAGGTATAATGCAATTTTATTCTATACAACATATTTGCATAAAATAAAATATATTATATTAATTAAATCGAGAAATGAAATTTAACGAATAAATTTCATGGTCAGAGAATGAAAATATTTTCGCATTACGATTGTATATATTGTATCGATAATTTTGACATTTTGTATTTTGTATATTTTCCCATGAGAGATCAAAATGTAGATATTCATTATTTTTATTTTTGTACAATAATTAGAATCAATTTTCAGTCTTCAGATTTCATTCATTTCATTACGCAACACATTCACATCAATTCTTTTACTTCGTTTTACTTTCGTTCTATTTTATCATTGCTTTTCACATAGTAAATAAAAAAAATTATAATTAAAATTATTTAATTTTACATAATAGTTTAAAAAATAAATTTTACTTTGTCCAACTAAAAAATTAAATAATTTTAAATTTATTATTTAATTTATTTTTTTAATTTTATATTTTCTTTTTGTTTCAGTATTTAGAGCTACGGTTTGATAAAAATGTAAGACGGATGGCTTCAGTATTATTTGTAATATCTCAGGTAATTTTAATATAAATTAAACCTTTTCCTTTATTTTATACCAGAGTTGTTGCATTTCCTATATTTCAGATTAATTTTGCAATTATTTCATTTAAATTATAAGAACCCTATTATAAAGTTAAAGTTTGAGTCGGTTGAAATTTTTACATGAATGAATGTAATTCAATGACACAAGTGATAGTGTTGGTACCAGAGAAAAAGAGTATTAAATGACATCATAAAGACAGGTATAGACATCTAGTGGATTTTACCTGAGTAATTTTAAAAGTGGCATTGTTTTGAGCTTTGTTACTGGCTAAAGTACACGTGTATAGTTGATTCATAATGGGTGCGATTCACGAAGCAGTTAGGGCCCATTTTTTTTAACTACGTTTAACTAGGTAGTTTAACGCGCAAAACAAGTATAGTTAAACTTGGTTAGAAACCTGGATAACTGTTTCGTGAATCGCACCCAATAACTTTATCGTGGAGTTTTCTATTTTCTCTACATACGCTGATCATCAATTTTGCGGGAATCAGAAGTCAAGAAATTCACCAATGGAATAAAGATAATGACAAAACAAAGAAATAACTTTTTTGATTTGTTAGCTGCATACAGGGGCGGCGGATCCAACTCGCGGCTCTAGGGGGGGGGTCCATATATCCCGCAATGTTAAATTTGGGGTGGGAGGGTGGGGCGACGGCTGGGGGGTGTTAACACCTTCAATGTATTTTGGGACCTTTTGGAGAGGGCGATCGTCCCCATCGCCCACCCCCCTCCTTGGATCCGCGCTTGGAGCCTGCATATCAATTGAAGTAAAAATTTCAATTGTACACAAACAATCCAATAATAAATCTCTACCTTGCTTTGAGAATTTGGTTATCCCTATACTTTTCAATTAAAATTCTAATTTCGAAAGAGGGGGAAATTCCAATACATTGAAATCCAATGAATTCCCAGCAATAATACCTGTTTGTTCTCTAACGACTTATAATAATAAAAATCTTTATCATGTTTCAGTTACTTTACATACCCATCGTTATTTACGTTCCTGCACTGGCATTCAGTCAAGGTAATTAATATTGGACATTTTTTTAGTAGCTCAATCGAAAGAGGAGGTCGAAAAATACACCTATGAATTTTATGAGATTTTTATTTTTACTGCATCATGGCTAAAAATAGGGATGTAAAGAAGTCACGTGACCTGGAGGCGGCGCCCGTGTCGCCAATGACGTCATTGAACTGTCTGGTCAAGCAAACAATCGTCTATATAACGCTTGTAAACAATAAATTAATTGTTGCTTGTTTCCATAGCAACGTGGTTGTTTATAAGCGTTATAAAGTCGGTCGTTTGTTTGACCGAACAGTTCAATGACGTCATAGGCGATACGGGCGACGCCTCCAGGTCACGTGACCTCTTTACATCTCTCTTTTAGCCATGATGCAGTACGAATAAAAATCTCATAAAATTCACAGGTGTATTTTTCGACCTCCTCTTTCGATTGAGCTAATAGAAAGAAATGATGCAAATTGTCCATTAAGTTAATATTTTAAATTAAAAACGCCTTTACTATATAATGGTGAGGTTATATTATATATTTTCTCCACTTTACCACACGTGAATACTGTCATAATAATTGCATTATTGTGATTTAATTTATTGCAATTTGAAACATCGTTATACTGAAGGAAAACATACGTTTTTGTCATTTTCTATTTTGTTTTGATAAGTTGTTTTGATAAGTTATCAAAACTCCCTAATGGCATCATCAATATTTGATAAAATAATTTTATTCTAGTTAGAGTATCTTATTTTTTTTTCACATTTCTTTAAACTTTGTTTTTTTTTTAACTATTTTAAAATTTATTTTTATTATATTTTTTATTTTATATAAAAATATTTTTAAATATTATTAAAATTATATTTATTATTTTTTGTTATTTGTTTAATAAATTTATGGATATAAAATTTAATTCTTAAGTAATTTAATTATATTTTTTTAAATATTAATACTATTAACAAATAATAATGACAAAATTTATAAATAAAATTTGAAACTAACTAATCACTATGTATGTAAATATAAATCACGATATCCTTTTTTCAGATTTTAATATAATAAAATTCATAAATCATTAAATTACAATTCCCTGACCAATAAAATACCAAAATAATATAAAAATAATAATTATTAATTCGGTTAAAAAATACATAAATTGGAGGCGAATAAAAAGGAGCAAAATAAACAAGAATTTAGAATTTATTATGCTTACGTTTAACATTAAAATTTGCAAATATTTTACGGAACTAAATATTAAATCTAACACGAAGGATTGAAATTCATTCATATGAAACTCCCTTGTTTATACTAAATGTTGATGTTTCAGATTCAGAATAGGTTTTATTCAAATTCACATAATACAAATACAGAGTTAGGATTCAAAACAATTAAGTCTTATTATATCATCTCTACCTGCGGGGTTTTACAATTTTTTTGGATTTTTTTTATTTTTTTATTATTTGCTTAAAAATATAAATTTAAAAGTCTCAAGTATTCCACAGTGTCCAAAGTAAGTCTCTTAGTCCAATTTGTTGATTCACTCATTGTACACTAATAAAATTTTTAATTTGTTTTAATTGATTTAATTAATTGAACGATTTATCATTTTTTTTTTTTCTTTGCACAACATGTGAATGAGTGGTGGGCGCACGTTTAATTTTGTACAGTGTATCTCGTGGCACAGTTTTGCCAGCTTGAGCTGGTTGACGGGGGCGGGGGATTTCTGCTGCTGCTGGTCTCACGTTACTCGCCGCGGTGCAATCTCGGCTCCTCAGTTCCCAAGGTCGCACGTTTGTGGGGATGCATTTCTCAGAGCTTGCTCCCCTAACTGATGAAACACTGACGTCAGAGCCATGTGTTTCGGAAAACTGCAATGTTGTCGGTTTGTCATTTTTGCTGCATTCTGCCTCGTCCACCGCCATTGTCGCGTTGTTGTGTGATGGTGCACTTGACAACTGCTCTTTTGTATATGTGAAGCCATCTACCACTATGTTGCCGTGTCTAACGAATGCATGCTTGCCTTTGCCTCTAGCTATGTTGAGGTGGTGCTGGAGTTCTTGGCGATCGCGTCGCTCTTTTTTTGTTAGGTCATGAAGTATTTTGAAGTTTCCACATTGCTTATTTTTCCTCATTATTTCACATTTCTTATTAAAATTTGCGATCTTGCATACAATTGGTCGTTTACCTCGGTTGCGGCCAACACGGAATGCCTCCGAAATTCCATTTTCACCCATATCTACTTTTAATGACATGCAAATGTCAGTCACAGTCTCCTCGTATGTCTGATCAGAGGCTTCATCAACACCAAAAATTATAATGTTATTTTTTCTGTTCTTACTTTCTTGTGCGTCCAGTGCTCGTTGAAGTTCGTCGTTGGCCCTTTTCAGGCAGCTTACTTCGTGGTTGAACTGAGCTTGCAGTGCAATACGCTCAGCACGTTCGTCGAACAACAAATTTCTCATTACATCAAATTCCTTTCTAAAATAGTCCATCATTTCACTGGTATCCATTGCTAATTTATTTAAGATTCACCTTGCACAGTTACAAATACTTTCTTCGCGTTGTAGATCAACAAATTAATTTTTCTCACACAGTGACGCTAAGGGCTGTTTGCCCGTTCGCGCCATCTTTTTCTCTCTCTAAATGTTGATGTCAAATTCTAATTATTTTACGACGCCCAATACTATACGCCCGCCTATTCTAGGGTTCAGTTAAAAAGCTAAAAAAAAAAAAGAAAAATTATTATAGGACACCGATAATAGGTCCGTATGAAATTCAGAGATTTCGATATTTTCAATAGGAAATTCAAAGCTCGATCGTGTGTTCTTCTTAACATAATATTTCTGTGTAGTGACTGGGATCAACGTACACTTGGTAACCCCGGTGACTTGCATCGTCTGCATCTTCTACACTACATTGGTGAGTGCAGGAGAACTGTAACGCGAGAGGCTATATATGAGCGTTTAATTTTGACAGACACAGTGATACGGTGGTCTGATTGACCAGTTTGGTCGATTCCGTGTCCGCTTATTTTATTATAACCCTGTTAAGGTGGATTTTCATGAGTGATTTGCAGCCTGCGACGCAAATAAAGCGCACTTGCTATAACATCCATGGGCGGCCATATTTGGCGATTAAAAGAAAAAGAGCATCGTAATTAACGCAATTACTGGTGAATTCGCCACCGCATACGATTTCCCAGCTTTTACGTCAAATCGCGCCGCGTCATCGTTGCCACCCAGCATGAAAATCCACTTCTAAGAGTTCTACGGTTAAAGAAAACGGAAAGCTAACATTTTAACCTTTAAGAGTATGAAATTATTAATCACACAGGGTAGATGGATAAATGATACAACTTTTTTTTTTACAATTTTCATTGTAAAAAAAAATGGCTAAAGGGCAAACTGCTAGTCATGGTATGAAACTGTACAACTCACGTGGTACCGTGGTTCACTGTAGACCTTGTGGTTCCAGGGTGGACTACGCGCTGTGGTGTGGACGGACGCACTACAGACGGTGCTCATGTTGGCCGCATGTCTGGCCGTCATCTTCATTGGCGCCGAGAAGCTGGGCGGCTGGACCAACGTGTGGAACATCAGTGACAAGGGACAGCGGCTAGAGTTCTTCACGTGAGTCTCTTGGGAAGTTTTAGTGTATATTTGGACCTTGAGTTTTGTTTTGTAAATTTTTTTCAGATTTTTTAAACTCTAACACTTTTGAAGTCGTGGAGAAAGACACTGTGACGTCATAGTCATGCAATGTCTTCTTATGTAGGTGTGTTAAATATTTGCGTGACTATGACGTCACAGCGTTTTGTTTAAGGTATAACCTGGGAATTTGTCTGTCAAGGTCACACCATAAAAAAGACGTGGCAACACTGTTGCACTAGCAATGCGACTCTGGGAGGAGTGGGTGGTGACTACAGTCCCTTTAGAGCGTTGCCAAATTTCTTTTCTAGTTTTTTAACAACAATCAATGGAGCGTTTCGAAATTAGAAAAAATTAGTTATTTATCTATATAAAATTTTAAAAATATCTTGATCCATTTTTGTGTAATGTTGATTGAAAAAATTTAAACATCGAAAGGATACAAAATTCACATTTGAATAAATTAATTATAATTAAACCAACGGTTAAAAAAATCTGAAAAAATTCAGTAGTATTTGGACAATTGTTGTTAGTCTACCAAATTAATTTGAAGAACATCTGTCGATACGACTTTTTTTCGTCCAAATTTCTCAGGTTAATCGAAAATATCTGAAAAAAAAAATTAACACTGGAGTTCACCTATCCAAATATGCAATAATAATTTTCCTGACGATTGTCCATTGTTGTAATTCCAACTGTTCTCCAGAATGGACCCAGACCCTCTGAAGCGCCATACGTTTTGGACGGTGATGATCGGAAGTTACTTCGGATGGTTGTCCCAATGTGGAATATCTCAGGGTATGGTACAAAGGTACTTGTCAGTACCTGATCTGCGCTCCGCTCAGTGGTGAGTCAGCAATCATGTAGGGATGAATTATACAAGGAAATTTATAGGTGGCAGTTGCACCATACTTCGGCAGGGCTCTTATAATGAAGATTTATATATTTTGAGAGTTGCATTATTGTAGTATATTAATTACGTAACAAATTATATAAATTTATTATCATCCATATAGATAAATGTTAATTTCTATTTTACATAAATAAAATTCACATTAATTATTAACGACGAACAAGTTGAAATTCTGTGAAGAATGTTTTATTAAAAAAAAAATATTAACATTTATTTGAAGAAAAATAATAATTTAAAATGTTATTAATTATATGTGTTGATTACAATTTTTCTAATTGTAGTAATAAAAAATTTAATATTCTAAAATCAAATTATATATTATTTCAATTTTTTATAAATATTATGATTTGATATTAATTTTATATTTTGATTTTAAAGTTAATAAAAATTAATTTTTTCAATATTCTTGTAGCGGATAAAAAGAAAATAATTTTGCAACAATTTCTGCTCAAGGATGTTGAACCACTGAAAATTTCAGCAAACTCCCTAACAACGAAATAAAATATTTTCCATAACAAGAATAGAAGAATTTGGGAGATATTTTCAATATGTTCAACATTTAAGATTGGCATTATTTTAAATGGGAACTACTGTGACTTTTCGACAACTCCCTGTCAGCTATGTATTCACACCGAAATTTGTCCGTACTTTCATTACTTTATTGGATTTAAAATATTTTCACGTCATCATGGCATTAATAATCTGTTTAACGTGCAGCTTATTGTGTTTTTATATTTTTTTAAATTAAATTATAAAACTTTTCTTTAAATTTATAAATAAAAAAGTAACTAAAATGTAAAGTAAAATTTTTGTTTGTATAAAATGTTCTAATTACCTAAAAAATTATAATACTTTTTGTTAATTGTTTTTTAAATAATTTATTCTTTTATTTATAAAGAATTATTTTTGAAATTACGCTTATTATGTCCATAAATAATCAGGATAGAGCATTATAGCCACAAATGTCCCAAAAATTGAATGATCATACAAGTTAGTACACATTTCAATACAATTATATAATTGGGCTTTATCAATAACAACAAAGTGGATTCAGATCCTTCATTGTACTGAGAGGCAAATTCGTACCAGTAAACCCCGTTTCAAAACTGACCCTGCTCGTGTTTCCAGGACTCTGTTTTGGTTCGGCTGGGGTCTGGCGGTCAGCAAGTTCCTCAGCACCATCACTGGTCTTCTCATCTACGCGGCCTACGAGGGCTGTGACCCTTTGACCTCGGGGGTGAGTGACCTTCAGCCCTAGTTGACAATTTTCATAATTGCATTTTTGTGGCATTTAAGAATTTTTTTAGAGAAAAATGAGTTCTTGATTCATTATCAAGAGACCTCTAAATGGGGGGGGGTAGGAGGTGGTTTCAAATTTATTGCTTTAACTGAGAAAAAATTCAAAATTTGTAACATGGAGGCTTATGGAGAAAATTTTCCCGCCGGGGAACACTAGAAGCCTCTATTTTAAAACACAATATTTTTTATTTACCAATGTTTAAAATATTTAAATTTGATTTCCAGCAAGTACGACGTCCGGATCAGCTGCTCCCCCTGTACGTGATGGAGGTGGCCGGTCACATTCCGGGACTGAGTGGACTGTTCGTGGCCGGGGTGTTCAGTGCAGCGCTCAGGTGGGGAATGTCTAGTTATTAACAAAATGTGAATATTGCTACAGCGAGAATTGGGAAAATAAAAGTAGATTGTAAGTCAAGATTTTTGTATACGTAGTTCGTTGACCGTTTCTCGTATCACTGAAATCACGCAACTTCAAGAATTGTTAGTATTTTGATGTTAGATGGGCGATGTTGCAAGTAAAAAAAAATCTTTGTTCTCTCTCTCTCTCTCTCTCTCTCTCTCTCTCTCTCTCTCTCTCTCTCTCTATCTCTCTATCTATCTCTGGAATTGATTCATCTCCCTTTCTGCCCAATGCAATGCACTTGTGCGGTTCCTAAGACTTAGGACACTATTTTGGTCCATTGATATAAAAAAAACAAAACAAAGGGGTTTCGAATACTGAGACATATTAGGTGCGATTCACGAAGCAGTTAGCCAGATTTCTAACCACATTTAGCTTAACCACGTTTAATAGGGTGATTTAACACGTAAAACAGGTATAAACGTGGTTAAGCTAAACGTGGTTAGAAACCTGGCTAACTGCTTCGTGAATTGTGTCCAATATATTATATCAGACCACGGTTACCATCCTCTCTCCCCCTATTTCAAATCCTCGCCCCAATCTGCAAGTTCATATAACCAGCTTAACATTAAAACATTTTGCCACACCAATAAATTTCAATCTGTGAAGCAAGTTTAAATAAAATTCAATTTTTTTTTTAAATTAAACTCCACAGTTCGATGTCGACTGGTCTGAACGCTCTGTCCGGAGTGTTGGTGGAGGACATCTTCGCCAGCTGTTTGCCTCGGTCGTTCTCCAAGGGGGCGTGTCTCCGACTGGCGGCCGCTCTCTCAGGAGCACTCTGTGTGGCCCTCGTCTTTCTCGTCGAGCGACTGGGGGGAGTCCTGCAGGTTTGTAACTTGTGGAAGGTGGTATCTAGATTTCCTAGTAACCATGTTAACCTCTGCCTGGTGTTATCCGCGGTTAGTGAGAAACCTGGATAACTTTCTAGACATCTCTTTCCGGATACAATTTTTTAATTTTATCTTAAGCCTATATTACACGATACAATTTTACTAATTATTGCATACAATTTTTCCTTACAAGAAAACTTAATCTCCATTTGTTTGTATGGAGAGGAAATTTTCTTGCAAGGAAAAATTGTAGACAATAATCAGAAAAATTGTATCGTGTAATATAGGCTTTACGATTAGTGAATTGAAAATTTTCAGTTTTATCAGAAATTATCAGCTTCAGGGAGTTATTGTTAACAATGTTGAATTAGTAATGGAAAGTTTCTAATTCTTAATTAACACATCTTTCAGTTTAATGTTTAATTATTTGAAAATATCATTAAATTAAATTAAATTTATAATTATTCAACCAAATGGTCGGGTCATATAATCGAAGTAGCATAAATTGAGACTTGCTTAAAACGTAGAGGTCATATAATAGTTCAGTATTACGGATAGAAGCGGGGAATTTTGCATTCATTTTATTATTATGTATTAATATAAAATGTGAATAAATTTTCAACATTAAAATTTTGATACATCCATGTTACGTTGAAAAGGAATGTATTAAATATCGTAAAGGGAGGAAATTATATAAAACGTAAACAATTTTGATTCTTTTTAGAGGATTGAACTTTTAAAATAGTGTGTTGTTTTTGTAGGCCGCTCTCAGTCTGGGGGGAATAACCTCAGGCACTCTGCTCGGACTGTTCACCCTCGGAATGTTCTTCCCTAAAGCCACCAGCAGGGTAAGTGTTCAATTTAAGAACCTGAGGGGTGTCAGGGTAGACACCCTGGAGTCATCATACTGTACGTTTACATGACGGTGTTTAATGCGTATCCGTTGACGATGCCTCATAAGAATAACATTATCCGTCGTCAACGGATCCATATTAAACACCGTCATGTGAACGTAGTGATCAGTAGCCAGTTCAATGGACTTCTGACAAAACTAGCTGGTTCAGTAGCCAGTTCAATGGAACCAGCTCGTCATCAGGAGTCCATTGAACTTGCTACTGAACCTTCTATGATGACTATTTTCTTTGTTATCAATGGAAGAAATTGTCATAGAAGGTTCAGTAGCCAGTTCAATAGAACCAGCTCGTCGTCAGGAGTCTATTGGACTGGCTACTGAACCTTCTATGATAATTTTTTTTTTTGTTATACATGGAAGGCATTGTCATAGAAGGTTCAGTAGCCAGTTCAATAGAACCAGCTCGTCGTCAGGAGTCTATGGAACTGGCTACTGAACCTCCTACCAGAGATCTTATAGTGTAAGCTCTTTGTTTTTACGTTGACTCGATCGTTCCATTCAAATTCCATTCCCTTGTATTTAAGTCATCGCAGAAGGCATACCAATGGAACCAACTCGTCGTCAAAAGTCTATTGAACTGGATACTGAATATTCTTCGTTGACTTGTTCCACTGCGTTCCTTTGACTTGGTCGTAGCAGAAGGTTCAGTAGTCAGTTCAGTATCTCGAATCCCACACATACCCTGAGATGCTGCTTAAAATAATCTTAATATGCTCGTATAATGTAATTTTTATACATTTTTTAATTTCAAGAGATTCAATGTTAAAAATCATTTTTGTTAATATAACACATACTAAAATTTCAACGTGCAATTTTTAATTGCCACAAAAAAATATTCAATTTCAAATTAACTAGAGATTTTAAAATAAATCATTTGATTTTAATATATTTAAAATAAAAATTATATAATTTTGTTTTATTGTTACTTATTTTAAACAATTACAAATTAAAAATTATTATATTTACTTTTTAAAATTATTTTGATGATTGTTAATTAAATTTAAAAAAATTATCATGTCCAATAGAAATTCAGCTGCAACTGCAACTGCAAATCGAAGTCATCGTATTGTGCATCTCAACAATGTCATTACTATCAATTGTGCCAATCTGAACAATGGAAAGCGTAATATATACTAATGGAGTATTTGTGACGTCACGTGGCGGCAAGTCCAATCTTTTTTTTAAGGAGCGGCGTCTCGTGACGTCACAAAAAGAACTTTCAATAATTTTTTAAAAATAGTTTCCGGGCTCTAAAAAATCTGAAAAAAATCAGGGTAGCATAACTTTGCACGTTCTATCCATTTATGCAATAAAAAAAATTGAGGTCGATACTCCATTACCATCCATTTGTATGGATACTTCTGTTTCCCAAAACTGTACCATGTCCCTTGTCTCTCCACTTGCAGGGCGCTCTGGCCGGCTCGTTGGTCAGTCTGGTGTTGGTCAGCTGGGTGGTTTTAGGAGCTCAGAGCGCCATCGCCAGCGGGGCCCTCAAACACCAGACGTTACCAGTGAGCGTTCACCAGTGTGCGGCGAACCTTTCTGACATCACTGCCACGTGAGTAGTACAGTGCCTAGCAAATAAAATGAAACAACGACGAATCTTTGTTATCACTTATCACGGTTCAAAGTTTGATTCCGTACTTCTAGCTTATCATAGTGCTCTGTAAAACCGTAGTCAATGTAAAAAACCTTCATCTTGCTTGGTTATTGACAGCTTCAATGAATAAGTTAAAAGTCTGTAGCATAAAGGTGGATTCAGATGGCAACAACGGCGATGCGACGCGATTCTGTCACACAAGCTGTGAAATCCTATGCGGAAGCGAATTCGCCATTGCAGCGGCGAATATCGCGTTAAATTACGATTCTCTTTTTCTTTTAATCGCAAAATGTAAACAACAACAAAGCCAAGCAAACACCGTATAACGGTGTTTGCTTGGCTTTGTTGTTGTTTACATTCATCAGTAGGTACTTAGGGGGAACTGGAATCACTTGATTTATTGCTCCTAATTTAACATATTTTTAATTTTTTTAACAATAATATATATACGTAAGAAATGAATATACATAACTTGAACATATACATTTTTTTTATTTTACCTAGTTTCTTTATCATTATTCTTTGTTGTGCCGTTTCCCCCTCGTATTCAAAAGTCCGCGGGGAAAGCAATGGTCAGTGATTGGCTGACTTTTTTTCAGAATGTTAGGGTCAATATCAGTGCATAAGTGTCGTAAAATGGTCATTATTGACGTGAAATTTGGAGTCGATTTACATTTTATTTAATGATTTATTGTATTTTACACAGATATCATTGGCAAATATTGTATTTTTTTCCATTTACTTGACATTTCAATCTATCAAATAAAATAATTGTCAAAGGTACTACAATTGTCATATCGCAGAAAATAAATAGTTTTTGGTATGCTACTACCATGTTAAATAGGTGCTTTTTGCCTACATTCACGTGACGTCATGTTTTTGTGACGTATGGTGAAAGACCCGTATACAATGGATGTTACCAAAGTGGGTAAAGGTAGTTACCAAGGTGGATGTTACAATAAGTGCGCATTATTCATTTCGCGTCGCAGGCTGGAAATCGCCATGTGAATCCGCCTTAACACGTCCCAGCTGTTTGTTGGCGCACCTCCTGTTTCTCAAAATCTAAGTTCTGGACAGGCTGCTAGCTATTTGTCCGAGGATTTAACACATGCCAAAGGATGATGTAAATGTGTTTGGTTTTAACACTAAGTTATATCCTGAAAGGCATACTATAATTGAATTAACATGATCAAAATCACATTCCGATATTCCAGGGAGACTGACAACAGCTTGGTACCGGTCATGTACCGTCTCTCCTACATGTACTTCAGTCTCCTTGGGGCCGTGTTGGTGCTGTTGGTGGGCGTGCCGGCCAGTCTGGTGCTCGGAGGAGGGTCCAAGGAGGAGCCTCACCGGGACCTCTTCTGTCCTCTGGTGCATCGCTTCCTCACCGAGAAACCGAACGAGAAACCTGCCGAGGGGAAGCCGCTCGTCGTCAGAGCGAACGGAACTACACAGAAACTATAATATGAAAGTGAGGATTGATGTCACCTTTGGCGGTTATTGCTCATTAATGAACTTAAAATATCTTTACATCTGAAGATAAAGGAAAAATTGGGGGACATTCACGAAGCAATTTAACCCCCCACTGTAGCCTCGATTTTTATCCCTGGTGCTAAACCAAGGGCTAAACATGGTTAGTCTTTATGGTTAGCCCCTGGTTTAGCACCAGGGATAAAAATCGAGGCTAAAGTGGAGGTTAAAGTGAATAAAGTGCTTCGTGAATGTCCCCCATTGTCTATTAAGGGTAAGGTAACACGTATCAGCTGACCCAATGCTAAAAAAATCCCACACATGAAAATTATTAACAAAAAAAAATAATAAAATGTTCTCCCCTACATCCCCTATCAGTAGCTAAAACATCAGGTATACAATTTCGAGCTATATAGTTTTTGAATTATGAATTTGTATACCTGTTATTTTAGCCACGGATAGTGGATATAGAGGAGAACATTTTAATTTGTTTTCATAGTTTTCAAGTGTGGGATTTTTTTAGCATTGGATCAGCTGATCCTTGTTACCTTACCCTTAACTTGACCAAATAAAATAATAATGAAGTTATTGAGCTATTAATTTTTTAGATACTGATTTGACTAAATTTTGACTTAATTCACCGCAGTCTCAATTATATCCTATATATCTCAGATCCTAATTTTTCTCTTTTTCTCTCGTAAATTATCTTATATTTTAATGAAGGTGCACTAAAAATATGGGAATGGTGTCCCAACTACTTAAGAATCGTGTCATTAACCCTTAACCTGTTTTTTTTTTATATATACCATGTTAATTTACTTTTTGATTACACTGAAATATTATTAGGATTTATATTGAGTTTTGACTTGTGTTGAATTTGAATGATAATGTGATATATAACACTCCCATCTTCATTAATAAAGAGAATTATATCGCAAAAAATTAAATTTTGCAATACTCACCATTCTTTTCATTCATAGAAGAGAATATTTTTAATTAAAAAAATATGTTCTTACCTTAGAGCATGAGCTAAGACAACTTGTTTATTAGCTATCAGAAATTCTTGGAAGGTTGCATAAGAAAAACGGGAAGAAATAGCCCAATAAATGACAATTTTTTCAAAAAATAAAATTTTTGAAATTAATCACTTATGAAGTATCGACCTCAAAATATTTTATTGGTGAAATTGGATAGAGCGTCCAAAACTATGCTACTCTGATTTTTTTTTCTTTTTAGAGTCCAGGAACTATTTTTAAAAAATTAAAATTACAGATGACTCTCTTAATAAAAGAATAGGATCTAAAAGGGGCGAGGGTTCAAACCCGACCTCGGCAAAACTTTTTAGCAATATTTCCAGGGATCTATAATATCTGAAAAAATCAGAGTAGTATAACTTTGCACCCTCTATCCATTTTTACAATCAAAATTTTTGAGGTCTTTTTGCGACAACGATACGTAAAGACAATTTCATTGTGCTAAATTATTAAGTTATCTGATTTAAAGTTTTTAAAGCCAAGAAATTTCTTATGTTACATAAATTGTATTCCTTGTATTTATTTTGTTCTATTTTAAAATAAATATTTTTTATAAATTTTAGATTTGTTTTATTCCATAGAAGAGAAAGTAAGCCTTCTATCAACTATATAAATACAGTCTAACAGATCCTAGAATATCTGTAGACAATATAGCTTTCCAGACTGTCGCCATCCAATTCTAGCTGGGATAAAACGCAAAAGACGATCACCGCGCGTGGTCGAATCTAAACGTAAACTAAGATCTGTAATACTGTATGTATCCCGTGCATATAAACAGAATACAGTCTTTCAAATCTTAGTTTACCCCTGTCAATCATCTCCGGCGTAGTATTACAACAATACAATTCCTATTTTGAACTATTTTTGAAGGGTAAACTAAGATTTGAAAGACTGTATATTGCATGAAAAGAAAAAGTTCCATTATACATAAATAACCCCTTTTTTCCGTAGTTTCAAATATCATGAAAAAATGATCGCAAGTGCATATTATTTATTATAAATATTACCTTGAACAAATAAGTTGATAATCGAAGTACAAAATCGCCCTTAAAAATTCCTAAATTCCTATTCGTTATTATTTCATTATACAATTAAAAATATTGTTTTACTAGTTAAGGGTATAAGATAACACGAACAATCGATTGTTGTAGTCCCATTTGATTAACATGTAAACCTTAGCAACCACATAATGATGCTGATTTTTTTTTGAGAGACAGTTCTTGGCACCAAAAAAAAAACATGGAAAAAATTTCAAAACAATCAGACGATCCAATTTTTTAAAATTATTTTCTTAGTTTAGGTCTCCATGGGAAAGCCTTATACTAAAAATTTAAAAAATTCATTTAAAAAAATTGGATCGTCTGATTGTTTTGAAATTTTCTCCATATTTTTTGAATGCCAAGAACTGTCTCTAAAAAAAATTCAGAATCATTATGAGGTTGCTAAGGTTTACATGTTAATCAAATGGGACTAACAACAATAGATTGTTCGTTAAATTTAAAAACTAATTTTACTTTAAATTTTTGAAAGATAACAAAAGTAATTGATTCCCATTTTGTAAGTATTTAGGTTAATAAGCTTCAAGAAACATTTATTTTAATAAAAAGAATTAAACAATGTAGAGATGCTACCTGTAGCTAATATACATAGCATCTATATTATTCAGATAATAATATATACGTGAACTCGTGAAGTGACGAAATACCAACTAAAAATATTGATTGAAGTGATTAATATTTAATATTAATTTAAAACTCCCTAACTATGTTTACAAATAAAAAATATAAATATAATAAATTTGGTAGGACCTAAATAGTTATTTTCAATAATTTGTCTGTATGGTTTTTAGAAGTGACACTTGCAGTGACGTTTGCAACTCAAATTTGAACTGAATCATAATTAAAGTTGTTTAGCATACAGTCTGAAGAACGGAGCAAGGGATGTTGCAATAAATATATTCAATATTATTACATAAGAAGGTATGGTGGAGTTAATATAAAAAAATTAATTCATGTTTTTTTTTATAGCAAATTTATTTGCAATAAAACAATTTGTAACCAAATTAAATTATATTCTACAAGCAGTCTTCAGATGTGAAAGAACTATCATGTAATAATTCCTCTTTATACGACTGTTCCAGTATTAATAACCCTATAGCATTTGCAAGGACGTTTTTGTCTTCACACACTATAAAGTATATAAAGGCGGGAGAGAGAAGGGGGATCAAAAAGCCTCAAAACGACCCGAAATTGAAATCACTATAAATGATTTCTAAATTTTTGTCTCACTTTTTTTTTTTTTTTTTTTGCGGAAATACATTCGCTAAATAAAAATAATAATAAATAATATTTCTTTTCATTTTTTAGTCGTATTTTACACTATTTTCTCGCTTTAAAAGACATGTACTTGCATTTCTTTATAATATAAGTATTGAAAACGGTATTTTTCCTGAATTGCTTAAAACGTCAGTCATGAAGCCAATCTTTAAAAAAGGCTCAAAGCTTGAAGTTTCTAATTATCGCCCAGTTAGTCTATTGTCTGTATTTTCCAAAATATTTGAAAAGCTGTACTTAAAATCTCTTTTGGCGTTTTTAAATAAATACAATATTTTATCAAAGTACCAATTTGGATTTAGACCTGGGTTATGTACAGAGACAGCAATATTTCACATGGTAAACGGAATTTTAAATGATATTAATGATAAAAATAAGACAGCTGGAATATTTCTGGATCTGACTAAGGCTTTTGATTGCGTTGACCATAATATCTTGCTATCTAAACTCAATAAGTATGGTATTCGAGGTAATTGTCTTCGTTGGATCAAGTCCTTTCTTGTAAATAGAGAGTGTTTTGTCTCAATTTTATCACAGGACAAATTAAGCGTTAAGCCGCTATTACACGATACAATTTTTCTAACTATTGCATACAATTTTTTCTTACAAGAAAAATTGAAACCCATTTATTTGTATGGAGATGAAATTTTCTTGCAAGGAAAACTTGTATGCAAAATTGTATGGTGTAATATAGGCTTTAGACAAGAATATAAATCAGAATGTAAGAGAGTTAACTGTGGAGTTCCACAGGGATCTGTGTTGGGTCCATTATTGTTTTTATTGTATGTTAATGACCTGCCTGAGTTTTGTTTATCACTTGGTGTTTCCCCAATATTTTATGCTGATGACTCAAATGTTCGAGTCTCTGCCCATGATAATTTTAACTTGGCAGAGAAGATAAACTGTATTCTCCCAAAGTTGGACAAATGGTTTCAGTATAATGGTTTGGCACTAAATGGGAAAAAGACAGAAGTAGTTGTTTTTAATACTGTTCAGAATAAAGATTTGTTTACACAGGATATAAATATAAATAATGAAACAGTGAATACAACGGAGGGTACAAAATTTCTTGGAGTTTATGTGGATTGTAATCTAAAATGGGCAAAGCACATTAGGGGCATACAAATGAGATTAGCATCCGTTATATATGGAATTAATGAACTGAAATTTGCCTGTGATGTGAAATGTTTGAAGATATTGTATTATGCAAACTTCCATTCCATTTTGAAGTATGGGGTTATTATGTGGGGTAATTCTACTGACTCAAGAAAGATTTTTATTTTGCAAAAAAGGGTAATTCGAACAATGTTAAACTTACCCTACCGTGAATCATGTAAAAAACATTTTCAATCTCATTGTATTCTCACATTACCATGCATTTTTATTTTAGAGTGTGTTTGTTTTGTTAAGAGTAATTTTGATATTTTTCATAAGGAGAAAGTCCATGACCATAATACTAGGAATATAAATAGTACTATATTACCTCCAAAAAGCAGACTTAAACTTTTAGACAAAGGTCCTATGTGCTCATGTATTAAAATCTACAATAAACTTCCTGTTTCATTAAAAGATATCTACACATATATAGAATTTAAAAACGCTGTAAAATTGTTTCTTAATAAGTATTGTTTTTATAGTGTAGATGAATATTTGAATGCTAAATTTTGACAGATTTGGATGTGTAAAAAATTTTTTTTTCTTGTTGTTTTGTGTGTGTGTTAATATATTCTTTGTTCTAAAATGACGCGTCTTACCCATGCATGATACCATGTATTTTATGTGTGTACCTTGTATTTGGAATGAGATAAAATAAATAATTTGAATTTGAATTTGAATTTGTGGATTACCTCGAACCCCCTTCCTTTGGTAATGCCAGGGTTAAGTTCAAGAATAAATTAAGAATTTCTGTTCACTCTGACGACGAGCGGCTTCCCCTCGGCAGGTTTCTCGTTCGGTTTCTCGGTGAGGAAGCGATGCACCAGAGGACAGAAGAGGTCCCGGTGAGGCTCCTCCTTGGACCCTCCTCCGAGCACCAGACTGGCCGGCACGCCCACCAACAGCACCAACACGGCCCCAAGGAGACTGAAGTACATGTAGGAGAGACGGTACATGGCTGGTACCAAGCTGTTGTCAGTCTTCCTGGAAAATTATTGCAATAGAAGGAATACAGTTTTTATTTTTGGTAGCACGGCTCATTTACAATCGAAAGGACATCCTTGTATCGTAGCATAACGGTATTAGTGCAGTAATGAAACAGTTTGCAATTTTAATCCAGGGTCTAAAGATCCTTCCCTTTGTCTAATTAAAACTGAGGTAACCTGAAAACCTAAGTCAGGATGGTCGTTAATGAGATCAGAGCCATAAATGGACAATATACATGAAAATTTTTTATTGCAGAAATGAATAGAGGGTACCAAATTATGCTGCTTTGAATTCTTTCAGATTTTTTTGAGACCCAGAACTATTTTTAAATAATTATTGAAAGTGCGGCTAAGCCCCCTGGAGGCGTCAATAAGCGTCCAGTCTATATCCTTTTTATTAAGGCTTCAGGGGTGCCAACTGAAATCACAGGACTTTCAATAATTATTTAAAAATAGTTCCGGGTCTCAAAAAAATCTGAAAAAATTCAGAGTAACATAATTTGGTACCCTCTATTCATTTCTGCAGTAAAATTTTTTCATGTGTTGTCCATTACTCTCGAATGCACCATGTTCAAGATCTACTTTGAATAGAAGCTCAGGTGACTCAACCCAAGGTGTATAGATATATATATGCTTTATCAAAGTGCAAGGACCTATATACGTTGATTGAACATAGAATTGAACTCGCGACCATCCTATCTACAAGTCAGACATGCCACCAAGGTACCATAAAGCAAGCGACCCTTGATTGAATGCAAATTACACTCACGTGTCGGTGACGTCAGAAAGGTTCGCCGCACACTGGTGAACGCTCACTGGTAACGTCTGATGTTTGAGGGCCCCGCTGGCGATGGCACTCTGAGCTCCTAAAACCACCCAGCTGACCAACACCAAACTGACCAACGAGCCGGCCAGCGCGCCCTGCAAGTGGAGAGACGGTGGACAGGGTACAGTTTGTTTATTTGTATTTTTTATATTTATGGATCTATTTTAGATTTTAGTCATCAATTCAATGGTAATTTTTTTTCCTTCGTCACTACATTGCTCTCTCTCTCTCTCTCTCTCTCTCTCTCTCTCTCTCTCTCTCTCTCTCTCTCTCTCTCTCTCTCTCTCTCTCTCTCTCTCTCTCTCTCTCTCTCTCTCTCTCTCTCTCTATCTCTCCTTGCCATGCCTGTAATTGGGCCATTGAGAAGCCCATATGTTAATTGAAATAAAAAAAGTACAGAACATGTTCTAATGCTGATATATATTAATGTAAACCATTTTTTTATTTGCATGACATACTTTCATAATTCAATACTATCGTGCATGGATGAATAATTTTTTACTCGAAGCTATAGCATATCGTTGAAATAAAAGATATTTTTTATTCTTCATTTTTTCTTTCTAATCGATTACTTATTTTGAATATATTATCATGGTTTATTAAAATTTGTTTTTTCATAAAATTAAAAAAAAATATAAACAAATGTATTATTTCTTTTTAAATCACATTAAATTTGTTACATTTTTACTCATAAGTGACAATACATATGTTCCAGTTAATGTATTCGTTGTTAAAATAAATGTATAGGATATTAAATATGATATGATATTCAATGCAATACTTCTAAATACATTAAAAATTAAAATTTCGTGGAATTGTAAAGGAGTTTAATATGGCATCAACAAATTTTGTTTTATAATAACAAAAAGTGAAGCTATACCTAAAAACATAATAAACGTTTTATCGTGTTTACTTACCCTGCTGGTGGCTTTAGGGAAGAACATTCCAAGGATAAATATTCCGAGCAGTGTACCCAATGTTATTCCTCCCAGACTCAGTGCTGACTGAAATACAGAGATGTAGGGAGTTCAGTCTTTCAGATATAATATAAAAATTTAAAAGTACTAAATGAGGATGCGAGGATTTAAATTTTAATATTTTTTAATAGTAACTATTTCAGTGTGTCAAAAAATGATTCGGATTTGACTGATTGCCACTATATTCCCTTTTGATTCAATTCGTTTCTTCCTTGCTCACTACTAATAAAATATAAAAAATAACCTAATTAAATTGTTTAACTTTTTCCACCGAATATTTAAAATATAGGAAGCTTTGCTAAGAAATTTGACTTAACATGATTCTAAATTAGTTCTGATACTTATGGGAAAGCATTCATAAAGCACTTTAGCCCCATTTTAGCCTCGATTTTTATCCCTGATTTAAACGCATAGTAAATATGGTACTAAACCAGGGGCTAAACGTTTTAGTAATAAATGAGGACCAAAGTATCTAAAAGGCGGATTCACATGGCGATTTCCAGGCTGTGACGCGACGCGAATGATGCGCACTTGCTGTAACATCCATTGGCGGCCATATTTGGCGATTAAAAGAAAAAGAGCATCGTAATTAACGTGATTCCCGGCGAATTCGTCGCCGCATAGGATTTCACAGCTTTTACGTCAAAATCGCGTCGCATCGCCGTTGTCGCCATTTGAATCCGCCTTAACTTTTTAACATTGCTTAGGAATGATTTAGCTCACATTTTTTTAGCCCCATATTTAGCCCTGGTTTAGCACCAAGTTTAGTACTAGATTTAACTTGTTATAAAAATCAAGTGCTTTGTGAATGCTGATTTGTTAAATTTGCATAAGTTACAAACCTGCAGGACTCCCCCCAGTCGCTCGACGAGAAAGACGAGGGCCACACAGAGTGTTCCTGAGAGAGCGGCCGCCAGTCGGAGACACGCCCCCTTGGAGAACGACCGAGGCAAACAGCTGGCGAAGATGTCCTCTACCAACACTCCGGACAGAGCGTTCAGACCAGTCGACATCGAACTGTGGACAGTATCGTCGTGTAAGGAATTAAGGATGGACCTCAGTTGATTGAGATCTCGGAATCGGCCCCCTTAAATGCTTTAAGATTTGGAGAGAACTTAGAACTCAACATCAATAAGTGGCATATAAATTTTAAAGTGGATCGGTCTTAATCAGTTTTGAGAAAACTGAGGTAGAAATTTAACATTGGCCTTATGGACGGAAACAGGAAATGGAGCTATTGTGAGGAAACCGCCCCCTTGAATTTGCTGAGTGATTTAAGTTTCAGAGTATTTTCAAATTTAAAAAAATTTATTTCATTCGATTCCGTCTGACAGAAATTTTCTTTGACTCGCGTAGTAACTGAGGTCGATCGTTAAAGTAAACGTGTAGAGATGTGGAATCTATATTTTGAAAAATATGTGATAGTAGGCAAACAGCTGGCGAAGATGTCCTCCACCAACACTCCGGACAGAGCGTTCAGACCAGTCGACATCGAACTGTGGACAGTATCGTCGTGTAAGGAATTAAGGATTGACCTCAGTTGATTGAGATCTCGGAATCGGCCCCCTTAAATGCTTTAAGATTTGGAGAGAACTTAGAACTCAACATCAATAAGTGGCATATAAATTTTAAAGTGCAGGATCGGTCTTAATCAGTTTTGAGAAAACTGAGGTAGAAGTTTAACATTGGCGTTATGGACGGAAACAGGAAATGGAGCTATTGTGAGGAAACCGCTCCCTTGAATTTGCTGAGTGATTTAAGTTTCAGAGTATTTTCAAATTTTAAAAATTTATTCCATTCGATTCCGTCTGACAGAAATTTTCTTTGACTCGCGTAGTAACTGAGGTCAATCGTTAAAGTAAACATGTGTAGAGATGTGAAATCTATATTTTGAAAAATATGTGATAGTATGCTGGCCTGGGATTGCTGGGTGAGGAGTCACCCATGCAGAGATATTTAAAACGTCTGTCTCTTTAGCCAAAAAGATTTTAAAAGAACTACGGTTTGCCGGAATGGTAGGGCTTTTGACACGTATACGTCAAATGCTTATTGATGCTGCGGCAGGGTCTCAGGATAGTAATTGCTTGGTATGTGTAATAGTAATGCTACAATAAAAAATAGGAAATTGAAAGTAGATAAGTAGATAAACATCTAGGAGATAGGAACTTGAGCTAAGGAGACTACAAGAGACGTACGTATATAACATAATCTTATATGACAAACATATTGACAAACAATTTAAGGTGACAGGTTTTCGAGATAGTTGCAGTACTGTTACGCATACTAAGCAGTTAATACCATATAGAATTAAGCGTATCTATATATTCTGAGCTGTTAATACCATGATATGGTTTACCAAGCTAATGGTGCTTTTCCATGTGGGGCGATGTCGAGCAAAGCTTGGCGGGGCGAGAAAGGCTCACAATCTCGAATGGCAGCCATGTTGGTGATAAAATCGCTCCTCGCAAGGTGAGGAAATCCCGAGCCTCTGATTGGCTGCGGGCACGCGATTTTCTCGCTTTCCCCGCTTCATGGAAATGCACCTTAAAGGCGGATTCACATGGCGATTTTTACCATGCGACGCGACGCGAATAATGCGCACTTGCTGTAACATCCATTGGCGGCCATATTGGGCGATTAAAAGAAAAAGAGCATCGTAATTAACGCGATTACCTGCGAATTCGCCGCCGCATAGGATTTCACAGCTTTGAAGTTAAAATCGCGCCGCGTCGCCGTTGCCGCCCATGAAAATCCACCTTAATCCTGAGACCTGTCATTGTCTTAAATATTTTGTCAATTTTCCGCCCATAAGATGTATACGGAAGTCCCTTGTAGGCTCCAAATCTTATGCTTTTTAGGCAAGTGAAACTTTGAATATCTAATTTTTTACTGAAGTAGCCCCACCTGAGCGCTGCACTGAACACCCCGGCCACGAACAGTCCGCTCAGTCCCGGAATGTGACCGGCCACCTCCATCACGTACAGGGGGAGCAGCTGGTCCGGACGTCTGATGAGCTGCAAGTAATCAAAATTAATAAAAAATGGTACTCAAGGTAAATCATACATGTTGTATTTTTGGCTAAAAACTATTTGCCAATGGCTTGCGTAACATAATATGACGTAATAATAATAAATTTGTTAGTAGTACTGAAACCCCCGATAAAATTTTTGGTTACAATCTGACGGTGTGTGTTTACGTAAGAAATTATGACAATATATACAATTACTTCAACGTAAATATTTTACCGATAGTTAAATCTTACTGAAAACATTTAGAAAGCTTTTAATTTATATTTTTTAAAAATTATAATTTCATTTGAAAAAAAAAATATTAATAATTTCACTAACAAATAAAATAAATGAACAAAACAATGAATTTTTAAATAAAGAAGTTAAACGTAATAGGGAGTTTCAAATTAAATGTAATATACTAATATAATGCAAAAATTATAGCAAACAATGGTATTTTAAAATAATTATATTTTAAATAATTGTTTTAAATAATTTAAAAAAAAATAGTTTTCAAATATCTAAAGTAAAATAATAAAATATTTCTAATTTAATTTTAAATATTGTTTTCAAATATTTAAAATTATAAGTAAATTAAAAGCTGTGAAGATTTAATTGAATGTCCAGTATAATTTTCGCCCAAAATCGTGGTCATACTTGATTTATTGTATCAATTAATATGAAAAATTAGTATGCAATGAGTTATTAATAATTAGAAATGTAAAATATATGTATAATGACTTTTAGTTAATTTTTTTTACAGGATAATTGTTATGCATTTCAAAAAATATAATAATATTGTGTCATCTGCATTACGACCAACAAATTTAATTTTTAGAAAAATTTGAAAAAAATCACAGTACCAAATTTTTACCCCTTCTTTCGATTAAGCCACTAAAATTTTCACATTCTTATATCTCATTGGATGTCAAAGGGAGTTTTATTTTGTGATTTTTATTCTGTATTGATTGATATTGTGTGTCATGTTTGTTAGAATAGAATAGAATAGAATAGAATAGAATAGAATAGAATAGAATAGAATAGAATAGAATAGAATAGAATAGAATAGAATAGAATAGAATAGAATAGAATAGAATAGAATAGAATAGAATAGAATAGAATAGAATAGATTTATTTGACCACAGGCAGTACATAAAATGACAAAATAAATTGTCATAATACAGCATTAGTCTTGTCAGCTTAAAATATTTAATAACTAAAACAATAATCACATGAATATTTCAGTCTTGTCAACACAATTTGCATTACAAAAAAAACATGCAGTGACAACTTAATTAGTGACATTATATAGAGAAAAAAAAGAAGCAAAAAAGAAGATGTTCTGTCCATCTATTTTTTATTTCAGGATTTAATTATGACGTGAACATATATTTGTCTGGTACTGTACAACCTGAGTTCAAATGAATAAAATAAATTTTACAAAACAATGAAACTATTACCCCAGATGAGAGCGGGTCACACTCGTGGTAAGCAGCGTAGATAAGAAGTCCAGTAGCACTGCTTAATAACTTGCTGACTGCAATTCCCAGTGCGAACCAAACCAGAGTCCTGTGATGAACAACTTATAATTTAATATTATTATCAGGCTTGGTGAATCAAGAACTATATACTGGGAGGACGGCCTAACTTTTTTGCCGCCAACGCGCCGCCATTTCCTCAACCCAGTGACGTCACGACCTTGACTTTTCTAGCGCATTTGATTGGCTATTTGTTGAGCCGAGCCGGCCGAGCACGCGTTATAGTTAGGGTTTCCGAACTCTACCGAAGGTCATCGAATATTATCGATCGAGGTTTCTCAATTCGACGTTCTAGGCCGTTCTCCAGTATATAGTCGTTGTTGGTGAATATTTTATATTGTTGCATTAAATCAAAAATCAAGGGAGTTTTCTAGTAAGAATATAACATTCTCACAGAAATAGACGATCTACTGAACTACCAATGAGTCTGTTTTATAAATGTATAGGCAAGGGTTAAGTTTCATAACCGTAGCATTACTAAACGAATTTTTTGACACACGCTATGAGGAGGGGGGGGGGGGAGTTAGAAGTGTCAAAACGACACGCTATTCACATGTTAATGAAAAATTAATGCTAGGATTAATACTAATGGCAAACTTACTTTGGTCATGTAAATGACTTAATATTTTCTCTTTTGGGTAGTTATTAGTTTTTATTACAGAGCATCAACTTGATAATATTTGAAGTCATGCATGAAAAAATGTTGACTATCTTATGAAAAAACTGCACGCATTTTTATTGAGTTTTAATTACAACATTGATTTAATTAAACAAACATCTCCAGTCAGTTTGTAACGTTCGGTTAGACTCACCATTGTGCCGACCTGAGGTCAGGTACAGACAGAAACCTTTGAACAGAACCCTGAGATGTTGCCGTCCCTCCCAACCATGAGAAGTAAGTTCCGATTGTCACCGTCCAAAATGTGTGGCGCTTCAACGGATCCACATCCATTCTGAAAATTGAGGGAAATTGTCACATTTTTTTTTTCTTATCAAGATTCTGACAATTTTGTTTTAAGTTACAATGTTACAAAATTATTCACCGAGTATTATCATTACCATTGATATCATACAATTCAATTAATTCATTTTAATTCTTTCCTCATAATGATTACATTAATAATTTTCTATTAATTACTGTTAAATAACATTATCCTCGTAATCAAGAAGATCCAGAAGAGTAGTTAATATTTTTACAAACTATTAATATTAGTTTTGTTGTTGTTTTATTTATAAAAAATTTAAAGATAATTATTTCTAAAAATTAAAGAATAAAAAAGAAATAAAAAAAAACAAATATAATAAACGTAACCATAAAAAATATAAAAAACAAATTAATATTTATGTTTTATTTTAATTTATATTTAAAACATTATGTTAAAATAAAGTTCACAATTATTTTTATTAAAATATTTAAATAGTTTTAATATTAAAAATAGTACAAACTTCTCAACCGACTCACGTGAAGAACTCTAGCCGCTGTCCCTTGTCACTGACGTTCCACACGTTGGTCCAGCCGCCCAGCTTCTCGGCACCAATGAAGATGACGGTCAGACATGCGGCCAACATGAGCACCGTCTGTAGTGCGTCCGTCCACACCACAGCGCGTAGTCCACCCTGGAACCACAAGGTCTACAGTGAACTACGGTATCACGTGACTAACATGAGCACCGTCTGTAGTGCGTCCGTCCACACCACAGCGCGTAGTCCACCCTGGAACCACAAGGTCTACAGTGAACTACGGTACCACGTGACTAACATGAGCACCGTCTGTAGTGCGTCCGTCCACACCACCGCGCGTAGTCCACCCTGGAACCACAAGGTCTACAGTGAACTACGGTACCACGTGACTAACATGAGCACCGTCTGTAGTGCGTCCGTCCACACCACGGCGCGTAGTCCACCCTGGAACCACAAGGTCTACAGTGAACTACGGAACCACGTGACTAACATGAGAACCGTCTGTAGTGCGTCCGTCCACACCACGGCACTTAGTCCACCCTGGAACCACAAGGTCTACAGTGAACCACGGTATAAATTGATCACGATATACAAAATATACATTGGGGGACATTCACAAAGCACTTTAATCCCAACTTTAGCCCCAAGTTTTATCCGTGGTGCTAAATTAGGAGCTAACCAGGTTTAGCCCCTGGTTTAGCACCATGTTTTGCATCAGGGATAAAACTTGGGGCTATAAAAGTTGGGATTAAAGTGCTTTGTGAATGTTCCCCATTGTGTTTGTTAATTAAATCATATTATGATATATTTACGTTTTCTCATTTGTATCCCTCCCGCCCGCCCGCCCGCCCTCTCTCTCTCTCTCTCTCTCTCTCTCTCTCTCTCTCTCTCTCTCTCTCTCTCTCTCTCTCATTCTTAATTTGATATGATGCCAAACTTACCAAAGTGGTATAGAAGATGCAGACGAGGCAGGTAATGGACGTTATCAAATGCACGTTGATTCCAGTCACTGTGGGCATAACATAAAATTTTAAATTCAAATTCAATTGTATCAGAATTATTAGATAAGAAAAATGTGCATATTTCTTAACTGTTAATTCTGTTTTTTTTTTTTTTTTAATTTCAGGTAACTATTGTTTATATTTGTTTTCTTCGATTTTTAAATAGTTTTTAATCTAGTATTTTTAAAAAGAATTACGTCCGTATCTTACAATCAGTTGTTTTCAAATATAAATCTTAATATCATACACAACAATAATTACAGTTCTAAAAATTAATGCAAAACATAATCATTAGTAAAATTACTCACTTTGGTTGAAGGCTAGTGCCGGCACATACATTACTATTGGAATGTAGAGGATCTGAAATATTATCAAAAATTAGTACAGTTTTAAAGGGCGCGATTCACGAAGCAGTTACTGCAGTTAGCCAGGGTTCTAAACATGCACGTTTAGGTTAACCACGTATAACTAGGTGGTTTAACACATAAAACAGGTATAGTTAAACGTGGTTAAACTAAACGTGGTTAGAAACCTGGCTAACTGCTTCTTGAATCGCACCCAAATTTATGATGTATAACACCTCGGAACATTACGAACGTAATAATGTTTTGTTTGTCAGTGCTGCCACATTGCAGTCTGTGGAGGAATGATGAACTTCTAGATCTAGATTGCATTCATTTTTACATCCCAAATTTGACTCTCGCCCCGCTTTTTTTTTATTGTTTTTTTTTTTGTAGCTCCATTATGTGAGAGCACCCGGGTAATATTATTCATTGTCCCGAGCTCTTAGGTTTCAATAATTTAATTGAAAACAATGTAATTTTAATTAATTTGTATAATAATTAATATTTTTTTTAATCTTACCTGAGAAATGACGTAAAGTATTGATGCGATTTGACGTATTGTATTGTTGAAGCGGAGTTCTAGATACTGAAATAGACACGCATATGAGAATTAAGTTTATTGAATGATAAAATGCAAAATATTGCTATTTCTTTAATTAAGGATTAATATTACCGCCACGGATATTGTTCAATATTTTCTGATGATAAACTGCAAATACTTTTACTCCATAACATAAAGGACAAAATAACTGATTCAATGGTTTACTGATGCAAAAAGTCGTAAAAAAAAATGGGTGGGGATTTTGAGTCGAGTATTGTCCTCCATTTTTTTTTATTGCAGAAATGGATAGAGGGTGCAAAGTTGTGCTACCCTGATTTTTTTCAGAATTTTTAGAGCCCGGAAACTATTTTTAAAAAATTATTGAAAGTTCTTTTTGTGACGTCACGAGACGCCGCTCCTTAAGGCTTAACCTGAGAAATTTGGACGAAAAATTCGCTACAACAGATTTTCTTCAAATTAATTTGGTGGACTCGCAACAATCGTCAAATTAGCTCTGAATTTTTTCGGAATTTTTTAACCGTTGGTTTAATTATAATTAATTTATTTAAATGAGAATTTTGTATCCTTCCAATGTTAAATTTGTTAATTAGCATTGCAAAAAAACTATACAACAGATTCTTTTACTTTTTTTTTTACTAAAACCTAATTTTTTAGACTATTTTTCTGAATTGTTTTCATATATTTTGAACCGTGGCGATGATCGTTTCCTATGTGTGATGAGAAATGTGGCAACGTTCTCAAGGACTGTTGTCACCACCCCCTCCTAAAAATTTATGCTCATTCCAATGCAAACAGTGTTGCCACTATAGCCACGCCTCTTGACCTTGACAGACAAATTCTCAGGTTATACCTTAAGAAAAAGATAGGACTTGACGCCGCGTGACGTCACAAATAGGACTTTCAATAATTTTTTAAAAATACTTCCCGGGCTCTAAAAAATCGGAAAAAAATCAGGGTAGCATAACTTTTCACCCTCTACCCATTTCTGCAATAAAAAAATTGAGGACAATACTCCATTAATTTTTTCATGTGAAAAAGAAAGAGCAGTGAATTGATTAAAAGTCACAACAGTATCCATTTAATACAATGTGAATCTCAATGCAAATTACCTCAAAATTTTCAACAAATTAATACGGACAAATTTTTTTCATGGATATTAATTATCTGATATCTCACACCAATACTGAATCTTACATAACCGTTTCCTTCATTTGTAAATATTATTTTGCTATCATCAATACTAGGTACCTACTACTCAAAATATATATGAAAAAATATTGCGATATTTAAAAAAATTAATTCAGTTTTTGATATTTTAATAAAATGTAAACTAATTGAAAATAAAAAATATAAATTACAATAAAAAATAACACAACTAAAAATAAATAATTCTTTTATAATTGTAAAACAATTTATTAATTTTGAATTCACTTTTCTTCAAACTGTCAACAATATTTGGTATATCCTCAATCCTCTCAGTGTAAGTATATTGTATTATATATAAAAATTAATTTAATTTTCATACTTTATAAATAATAATATACAAATTTTTATCCAATTAATATAGTATTCGTATTTCATCCGAGTTACAATTTCACACATGAGTTCAATATATACTTCTACTGCAAAATCCCAAACAGAATATAACCACAAACTTTACACTTCCAGTAACAATACTAAATTAATTTCTTACCCAGTAAACACAAGTCTGTCGGTCCAATGCTGATCCAGTACTGTGCCAATTAACACTATAAATTGTCAATCCAACATATTTTTGATACCTTGGGGGCATTCACGAAGCTCTTTAACCCCCACTTTAGTCCTAAATTTTTATCCCTGGTATTAAACCAGGGGCTAACCATAGGGACTAACCATGTTTAGCCCCTGGTTTAATACCAAGGATAAAAATTGAGGCTAAAGTGGAGGTTAAATTGCTTCGTGAATGTCCCCCAAGGCTTATGTTTACTTGGGATTTACCTCATAAGACGAAGAGAGCCCCAGTTTGACGTAGACAGGTACGAAGACAGTCGCGGAGGTGTGTGATACGAGACAGCCTGCGATGGCCACCGCCCAGTACTGCGTGCCGTAGCGATACACCTCAGAAGGTACCCCCAGGAGCGTGATGCCAGACGTGTGACTGGGGGAGAAATGATAGTAAAACAATTATAAATATTAATATTAACGATTGAACTCAGTTACTACGTGAGTCAAAGGAAATTTCTGTCAGATGGAATCGAATGAAATAAATTTTAAAATTTCAAGAATGATCTAAGACTTAATCGCTGGTTTGAGCAGATTCAAGGGGACGGTTTTCTTACAATAGATCTATTTCTGCTTTCCGTCCATAAAGCCAATGTTAAATTTCTACCTTAGTTTTCTCAAAACTGATAAGACCGATCCACATCAAAATTTGCATTCCACCTATTGATGGTGAGTTTTAAGTTCTCTGGGGGCCGATTCTGAGATCTTAGGCAACTGAAATGTGAGATGAATCCTTGAAATGTTCCTCGTTTGTATACATATGTACCTATTGGAACATAATGGAGTATTGTCCTCAATTTTTTTTATTGCAGAAATGGATAGAGGGTGCAAAGTTATGCTACCATGATTTTTTTCAGATTTTTTTGAGACCTGGATCTATTTTTAAAAAATTATTGAAAGTCCTTTTTGTGACGTCACGCGGCGGCAAGTCCTATCTTTTTCTTAAGGAGCGGCGTCTCATGACGTCACGAAAAGGACTTTCAATAATTTTTTAAAAATAGTTCCCGGGCTCTAAAAAATCTAAAAAAAATCAGGGTAGCATAACTTTGCACCCTCTATCCATTTCTGCAATAAAAAAAAATGAGGACAATACTCCATTATAACATATATATATTCTAATGCTTCAGGAATTTTTATGCAACAGAATATGCAGCTATTTATTATTTTTTTTTTTTAATAAGATCAGCAAGACAGTCTACCAGCTTGGTTATGTGAGACAAAGTATGTATTATTCTATATAGTTAAAAATTTTGTCTTCAACTCATCCTTTACACGTCTAAACCTAATCTTTTTACCTCTAAAACACATCTTATTTCCTCTTCGCTCAAAGTGAGGATGAAATGAAAACTATATTTTTAACATTTTATGGTCAAGAAGAGGAAAAAAGACTTAATCTCATATTTTTTTCCTCTAAAATGGTGCAAAATAGGAGGACAAAAGACGAGAGGAGAGCTTAACAGCGATTAAAATATAAAATTAATTTCAAATCTGGTATTAGACAAGCTTACTATTAGAAACAGCGAGACACAAAGGGCACTAACCTTGCTATGAGAGACAGCGAGACACACAGGGTACTAACCTTGCTATGAGAGACAGCGAGACAGGCAGCACGCCCATACTCTTGCCTCCCATGAGGTACTCCTTAGCAGTGTCCTGACGACCCGAACAGCAGCCGAAGTAACAGCCGATGATTGCCGAAGCCCCCAACATGGCCCCGAACACCCCGAGGTCCAACCACCCCATCAAGGGTGGGGATTCTGAGGGTAGACTCTCCATTGACAAAGCTATGATATAACAGAGTTGCCAAAGTTCCATATTAGTTACGTTAAAAGCTTGTACAATAAGATTAGGTTTATGTACTTAATTTGGCCAATTTGGGGTTATCTTTTTAATCTCGAGGGAAATTAATAATTTTACAACATCGAAATGTAAGCACGTGCTTCGCCTCACTCTAAATATATAAATAGTACGTATAATAATTTTTTTAATTTCATCACGTGCTATCTATGTCATCGTTATCCAAGAGCAATATTTATAAATTCAGTTACAATGGACATGTATCATGAAAAAAATTTATTGCAGAAATGAATAGAGGGCCCCAAATTTTGCTACTCTGAATTTTTTCAGAATTTTTTGAGTTCCGGAACTATTTTTAAATAATTATTGAAAGTTCTGTGATTTCAGTTGGCACCCCTGAATCCTTAATAAAAAGGATAGAGACTGGACGCCTATTGACGCCTCCAGGGGGCGTGGCCGCACTTTCAATAATTATTTAAAAATAGTTCTGGTTCTGAAAAAAATTAAGAGTAGCATAATTTGGTACCCTCTATCCATTTCTGTAATAATTTTTTTCATGCATGTTGTTCATTTGCACAATCAATGATCTGAACAAAAACAAAATATAAATCTGTTAAGTTTCATAGAACGTCCTTAGAGTCTTGAGTTTTAAATTTATATTTGCATAATAGTTTATGTCATACCATATTACAATTTGTAATTAAATAAATTAAATTTGTCATTATTTCTTTTTGAAAGTACTCATGACATACCAAACGGAGTTTGCTGTATCATTATTCTGTAACAGCGTTCAATTATTTCAATTATTTAACAATATTTATATATTTAAATGCTAATGTAATTTCAAATTAAAAGTAAACAGTACAATAGTATTTTTATTGTAATTAAAAGAAATAAACAGTAAATAAAAAAATTAAATGATATTTATTATTATTCAATATATTACTTTTTAAAACATGCATTAAAATATATTCAACTTACCGTCAATAAATGCAATAATGTAAAAATTAATACTGAAATTCAAGAGCAATTAATTAAGCACTGCTTTACAATTACGAAAAAATGTAATGAGCTTGCATTAATTTTGTATACACAATTTTATATTTGTACCTTGATAATGGAAGTATGGGACTGTGATAAATTTTCACGGATAATAAATGTGTCACACATTCATTGTAACTTATGATTATGAACATAAAATTAATAATTAGGAACTTTACTGTATATTAATAAATTAGTTTCAATATTTGTGTATCAAAGTGTAGCTATCGAGAAAATAATAGTACATCTTCAGAGGCTGAGGGAATCGTGGAAATCTTAATAAGAAAATTACCTTCGAAATATTGAATACAATATTACTATATTATATAAACCAAGGGCTTTCTGCTCGTTGTTAGTAAACAAAGCAATGTTATGTAATTTCTGTCGCGTGAAGGAAAAGCATGGGACGCTTGTTGATTCACATGATGTTAACTTAAAATAGCTATTTCAATTTTATTATAATCAAAATTAATTATTTATTTATTAATTTTTTCATGTATATAAATACATTAAAAAATATAGTTACATATGGGGTGGAGATAATATACGAAGCATAAAAAAATATGTTGAAAAGCATCATTATTAATTGTTAGTAGTTCCAGTATTAATGACAGTAGATAAGATTTTCCTAATTAAAGTAATTAAGAATTAATCTCAGTAGGTTGATATCTCGCAATCGTACCGCCTGAATGTAACAAGACTTGCAGGGGACTTTGGAACTCACCATCAATAGGTGGCATACAAATTTTGAAGTGAATCTGTCTTATCAGTTTTGTGAAAACTGAGGTAGAAGTTTAACATTGGCCTTATGGATGAAAACCGGAAATGGAGCTGTTGTAAGAAAACTGCAAGACTGAATTTGCTCAAACCATTATCGATTAAGTTTTAGAGCATTCTCAATTTTTTAAAATTTATTTCATTCGATTCGTTTACAAGGAAATATTCTTTGATTCCAGCAGTAACTGAGATTAAAATCGTTCATTAAATTCTCATTCAAAGGTATAAAAGTTATCTCCATATTTTTGTCGATGTTAAAATCAATACATTTTAACATCGTGGACTGTTCACAAGTCTTCGTTTGAGTCTTGTCAGAATATCTTGCAACTCTAGTTGAAAAATTACGTCTTCAAAAACACATCATCCTCTACACGTCTAAATCTAATCTTATAACGTCTTTTTACCTAAAAAACACATCTTATTTGTTTCTCGCTCAAATTGAGGAACAAAATTGAGAAATTATTTGAATTTCTTGATTATAACAGAATTAAGACTTAATCTCGTCCTTTTTCATCGAAAATGGGGCAAAATAGGTAGGAGGTAAAAATACAAGGTAAGACGGTTTAAGTAAATAATATAAAAAATGTATATCAACTCGGATATATTAAGTCCTGAACCGTTGATATGAAACATTAATTGTACCTCTATGCTATATTATGTACAGCCACACGAGGAAATAAATAAATAAAATAAACCTCGCATTAGGGGAGGAGAGCAAGAGGGGGGGGGGGGGGATTAAGCGACCCTCTTTAAAGAGAATTAATTAGATTAATTAGTTTAATTATAATTACTACCCTGTTATCCAACAATACAAACTATATGTTTAGTTCGTTTTAAGATACATATTTTTTGTCTTTGCAATAATTTTAACTATAATAGCGTCCATGATGTTGTAATGATTTTTTAATTTCGTATTTATAAATATCTGTATTATTTTTTGGTTGTATTAATATTATATACTATAATAATTTTATGAATTATCATTTTTTTTCTAAATAATTAAAATCAAATGGTATTGTTTATTCTTTTTATATATTATTCATAATTGATTTTAATTTGTGAATAGTAAATATTCCAGTTTTATATATATATAAAACGTTACTAAATTATAATAAAAATTAAAAATTATAATATTTATTGAATTGGGTTGCTGTATGTGTACTGCAACATGCAAAATGATATGTGGATGCGGCTAGCATTATATAATGAATAATGATATGAAATAAAGATATCAGTTAAAAGATGCAAATTTTTCAATAAAATAATTTTACTTGAAATTACAATTTATAATTCATAATAGTAATATAAATATAATTGTACCCCACTAAGTATTCCACATGATTATATTTAACCAATCAAAACGTTTCAAAGCTGCTCACGAACTTAAATTATAATATAAGCTTAAATACTCAATTGGGGGACATTCACAAAGCACTTTAACCCCCACTTTAGCCCCGATTTTTAACCCTGGTGCTAAACATGGTACTAAACCAGGGGCTAACCATGTTAAGCTCATAGTTTAGTACCATGTTTAGCACCAGGGTTAAAAATCGGGGCTAAAGTGGGGGTTAAAGTGCTCTGTGAATGTCCCCCATTAATATAGAGGGAGTTTTAGTGACGTAATCTGTCACTGCAAGCAAGGCAGGTAAGCGAGCGCGCCACAAGAGAGAGAGAGGGGAGGAAGCCAACAGGTGCTGTCAAAGGTTGCTGCTCGCTGAGTGCTCGCTAGCTGAACGTGCTGCTCAGACTCGTCAGCTCTCGTGTGGCAAGCGGACGAGAAAGACGTCGTGCAGCGGAATGTCGGCGTTAAATGTGAGTTATCTTCTATAAAACACAACATTATTTTAATTATATTATAATCACGCTGCAAATTAATTTTTTGCATTTTAGATATTGTAAAGGTTAAAATTGTACAAAAAATATTATTTTAATTAAGTTGATGTCCATATATAGGCATGCTGAAACGCTGTTTCTGCTTTATTATAATTATAATTGATTTCTTTGCTCTTTTTATTATGATACAATAATGAAACAATCGTGATTTTTTCTCAATTATTTATGAGGTCATTTTTTTTTTTCTATGGATGTTCTATATCTACGTATTATTGCAGTTTTATGGTTTTAAAACTTGTAAAGCATGTATATATATTATGTACATGCATACATACATACATATATATATATATATATATATATATATATATATATATATATATATAAATAATATATATAATATGTTACATACCTTAAATTTAAAAAAATCGGTATTTAACAGCAATTACATTACAAAAATTATGAAAAAAAAAAAGTTATTTTAAATAAGTTTTCTTGATGAGAAATGTTTCTTATTACAATTTATGTGTTAAACGATTAATTAAGTACTGTAAATACAGTACGGAGTATAGAACATGAACCAATCGTAGCAGCATCAAAATTAATTTTTTATAGTTCCAACTTTCCACTGATGATAAGATTCCCATTTTACTATTAATACTATTGAGTATTACTTTTTTATCCATATATATATAGATATATATATATATATATATATACATAATACATTTTGTAATGCATTGTAAGGGGGGGGGGGTCTGATAGTACTTGTAACTCCTTTAATACCTCCTTCAAAATTAAAAATGATGATAAAATACTGCTCCATAAATTTTGAAAAAAAACAAAAAAAAAAAAATGCAATACTTTGTTTACTTAGCCACCCACAAAAAACTATTAAAATACCGCAAAAAGGAAAAAAAAAATGAGAAAAAAGTAACTTTTTTAGCAATCATGTGAATTGTGAATTAAATAAAATTTTGATTCAACCCCCTTCCCCCTTAGTAATGCATGGGGGAAACAAAAAACTTTGCCAGGTTTAATATAATTACTTTGTTGAAAATTGATTTTAAATTGGCTTATTTTATAGGCGCACCATTCTCGATCTCATTATTTTTGATCGTGGTTGTACTGAAGGTTGCGATGTATTTCCTCAGGTGATTCTACCAGACAGAACAAAAATCAAGCTCTGTCTGCTGGAGATAAGGGAGGTGTGTCGGCTAGTAGCGACATGTTTGTCCGTACATTCTCTCTCGTCTTGACGATTATAGTGAGCTTGAAAAGCAGGCAAATTGTTTCACACACTTTGTGATTATTATTTGTTTTTAGTCTTTGATTTCTTATATTGTGTTCAGCTTAGTTGGTAATATATTTTAATTAATATTAATAAATTTTAAGATTTATTTTTTATCAATCTTTAATTTCTCTTTGCATTTTTTTACCCCTTTTTACCATTATTTCAAATTGTTTTTAATTACTTAAAAGTAATTTAATTATTCAGGTAGAATTACATAGTTCAAGTATTTATTTCTTTAATATATTTCAACATTTAAAACACAGAAAAGATATTGCGAAAATAATCAGAAAGTGATTGCGCTTATGAACTTTTTGTTTTCAAGCAATATTATGTCAATTGAATTAATATTAAATTTATTCAATATTTTTTAAAGAATTCATTTTAAATAGCGATCGTCTATGATCTGCTGCCCGTTTCAACAAATCTTAAAATATTTGTGCTACCCCGAGGTGTGCGAATGTCGCCCGTGTGATATTTTACAGTCGAGCATCTTCTGGCTGACACGTGTGCGTGAGCACGTGTTTATAAGATCCGACACGTGTGCGTGAACTAGCGAGCGTTTCTTTGAAATAATGTTTTGCTCTCAGTTTCATAAATAAGTATGATGTATCAGTATATTTATGAAACTATTTAATGGATATTGGAGGGCGGATAAGTTTAATTTCAAGTATATATAATTACAGTAATCTTTAAAATATAATATCTATTTTATGTTTTAAAAGTAGCTTACTAAAAAATTATATTTTTTAAAGTGTGTATACAGGTATATTTTGATTTTTTTAAACACAATACCATTAGCAGTTTGATGCATGGTATTTGTGTTATGCAAATGTAATATGGTCCAAATATCTTGTATTAGCTTAGCTGTAAACTTTGCCGTTTTTTTTATTATTTTTTTTTTGTAGTTTGTAACAATCTGTAGATTGTTTTGCTCACAATCAATCTAATAAGCCTTGTTTAGATTGGTTTAGGTTAGGACAGTCCGTGACTTGTAGTCAAGTCATGAAATGAGACTTAATTCACACCTGGTGTGATTGAGAGACCTTGCGGATAAACCAGACTTTTAATTAATTAAATTTTGCTCTTGTAAAAAAAAAAATGTATATATATACTTTCATTTAATTAAAAATTTTAATACGGTTAAAAAAAGGTCATATAAAATAAATTTTCTGAGCTTTCCGTAACCCAAATTCTGATGTGTTTTGCAGTATCATCTTGAACAAGGTTGTCATGGTCCTGAAAATCTATAAAGGAGTTGACTTAGAGTAATTACGAGGATGGTTTTCAATCCCTCGACAATGTGGAGGATGGTGAGGGTGGTACCGTGAGATCTGCTCTTGCTTCCACCTCTGCTTGTTTTTGGTGTCCTGTGGGGGTGTAGCGGAGGTTCGGTCGTTTCCCTAAGTTACCAGCGAAACCGGCCTCCGCTGAGCATAGCTTTAAATGGTTAGGATGACACGGCTACTGCTTCTCCCACCCAGGGTATAAAATCGTCACAATTTACTTCCACTATGTGGTTAAACCCTGGCTTTGGATATAAATCCATTGACAAAGAATTGTGGCGTACCTGTCTTTATCCATAATAACCCTTTTCATTTATTTTTAGTTTTTATTTTATTATTTTTCGTTGTATTTATTTTTTATTATTGCTTTATTATTTTAATCCTTTATCCATAATCCTTCCACTTAAATAATATACGTGTTATACGTAAAAGTTTTAATCTATTTGCTAGACTATGGTCATCTTGTTTTCTGTGATACTGCGTGACAAGAAAATTTTCTTTTTAATCTTGATTTTATAAGAAGAAAAATTATTAACTAATTATTTCAATGTAAAAATATTGAATTGGTAACTATTAATTAAATTATAATTGATTAATCTAGTATTATTATTTTTAATTATCTAATATAAAAGTTACTGTAAAAAATACCATTATTTTTTATTTTAAAAATGTAAGGAATAATTTTTTGTCCTGGTTTTGAAGCAATGCGGTCTCCCTGGATATTTGAGTCATATTACGTAGTCTTAAGAATCTGCATCAAAGCTTATATACTTGTATATTCTGTATATAAGTATTGATTGAAACCTTCCACTTAAAAAATATCATTTTAACACTATTTTGATACGCTATTTTAGCACTGGAACTGTGTATTCATGGCTCCTTTATCTCTCCTTTGTGTTTGAAAAATATTCAATATGAATAATTAAACATAATAATGGATATTATTGTCAATGCATCAATAATTATTAATAAATTATTTAAACCACTTTGCCGGTAATATAAATAAACTTTTATTTTACATTACATACTATTTACTCATTATAAAGTTATTAATAAATTTTTAATATTCTAAGGGTTCACATGCTCAAAATGTGTCAAATGCCCCAAAATATCAAGCAATCAATGAAATTTATGATAATTAAATTGTAATTTATAATAATTATTTAAAACTGAGGCTATATTTTCCACAACGTCACTCGTCACGTGACCTCCACAAGATCACCATTCTGAAGACCTCACATCTTTGGTGAGTTCAGTTCTTTAATTTAAAATAATTGATACTGCATTATTAATGTGTTGTTCTATAATTGAATTCTGTTCTCTCAATGCAGGGGCGGCTGGTGTGTGGCTGAATACTTGGCTTGATTCTTACTGTGTTTGATGCTGCCGTGGCACCATGTATCAGCGCCCGCGATACCATACTTCACCTACTAAGCCCGCTGTGTTGCCAAGCTCGTTACCTATACTGAACGCCATACTGTATCAGCAATCTGGTTCGTTCAATAGGTGAGTTGTTATTTTTTTTTAATAAAGAATTAAAGGGATACAAACTTCAAATTACAAATTATGCAGTCACCAATTGTTGCTCGAGTATATAATCAATATTATATTCTCATGAGGAAAATATAATAAAATAAAATTATTGATTTATTATCTGCGCGCGGTGCGACTGTGTGAAGTTGCGCTGTAAACAAAGTTCTTGCCGACGTCACAACTCACAACCAGCCCCGATTAGCATTTAGTTGTGACGTCAGCAAGGATTAAATTCTTAGTTTGCACCTCAATTTCGCACGCTTGCACCGCGTGTGGAGAAAAATGATGTGAATGTTGGTTATCCTGTATTCTCTAACAACACTTGGTAACTTATTTGTAAATTGAGGCCTTTGAACCGCACTAAAATGTAATCGTGTTCTCCACTATAGCACCATTGAGCACCAGTCACGTCTGGGCTAGCAGAGACTCTCCGCTTGGTGTGTAGCTGAACAAGCCAACAGTTCGTGACTGATGACGTCATCAACGTGGCAGTAACGTCACAGCTTGTCTGTCTCGTGTCAGCAATCAAGGTATAATCAATGTAGCTTTACCTCTGGGGATTAAAAAAAAAAAATAGATTTTTTTTTCTTGAAATATTACATTTTAGTAGATCGATAACCATTAAAGAAACAGCAATTTCCCTTTTTTTTTTCTCAAATGGACAACATACATGAATATATTTTATTAAAGAAATGAATAGCGGGTACCAAATGAGCAATTAGAAACGAAAAATTTTATTGGCTTAATCGAAAGAAGGGGTAAAAATATGACGTTGTGAATTGTTTCAGATTTTTTTGTGACCTATAACTAATTTTAATTAATTAATTAAGTTGCATTATTTTGAGAGTGCCGCCTCTCGTGACGCCTCTGACGTCACACCATTCTTGTACTTTTGCACTATAGATGAGATTAGGTGAGAACATGCAGGTATGAAAATCAAAATGGCTGGCGCCACGTTTGAAATTCCCCGCTTCAAATTTTTGAAGTTTTAATGTGGGTTACGTTTGATCAATTTTAGCTTTATTTTGTTCGCATACCACTGAAAAATATGGTTGAAATATGATTTAAAACTTTTATCGTGCTCTAATATTGTTTAATACGTAAAAAGTAGAAAATTATGAGAGACTAACTTCTTACATCAAATTAGTTTGCTTTCTTCCTTTAAATAAAATAATTTACTGAACCTTGGTGTGCCAGTGGGTTAGCCCAGTGGTAAACGCATCAGACTTCAAATTTCGTGGTTGCGGGTTCGATTCTTTCTCCCGGCGAGTTTTTATAAATACATTTTTTTTCTTTAATTTTAATATATTTATGAATTCTAAATTTATAAAATGTGGTTAAAATATGGTTTACAGCTGCTATCAATCGTAATTGATAACTTTTTAATAGTAAAGAGAGGGAACAATATTAACAAAAAATTACTTCACTTTTATAGGTTCAAATAAAACATTTTTCACACTGTGTCCCAAAGCTTGGTGTGGCACAGTGGCGAAGACGCAGAGCTCGTACTCTTGTGGTGGAGAGTTTGATTCTCCACGTCGAAGGATTTTTTAAACTCGACACTTTTCTTTCCTTTAATTTAGTTTAATTTAATTAAAGAAAATTTCTCCGCCACTGTGCCACAGTGCCACACTAATTAAGCTTTGAGCCTCGGTAAGAGAAATGTTTTATTGGAACGCGAAAAAGTGAAGTAATTTTTTATTAATATTGTTCCCTCTCTTTACTATTAAAAAGTTATCAATTACGATTGATAGTAGCTGTAAACCATATTTTAACCACATTTTATAAATTTAGAATTCATAAATATATTAAAATTAAAGAAAAAAAATGTATTTATAAAAACTCGCCGGGAGAAAGAATCGAACCCGCAACCACGAAATTTGAAGTCTGATGCGTTTACCACTGGGCTAACCCACTAGCACACCAAGGTTCAGTAAATTATTTTATTTAAAGGAAGAAAGCAAACTAATTTGATGTAAGAAGTTAGTCTCTCATAATTTTCTACTTTTTACGTATTAAACAATATTAGAGCACGATAAAAGTTTTAAATCATATTTCAACCATATTTTTCAGTGGTATGCGAACAAAATAAAGCTAAAATTGATCAAACGTAACCCACATTAAAACTTCAAAAATTTGAAGCGGGGAATTTCAAACGTGGCGCCAGCCATTTTGATTTTCATACCTGCATGTTCTCACCTAATCTCATCTATAGTGCAAAAGTACAAGAATGGTGTGACGTCAGAGGCGTCACGAGAGGCGGCACTCTCAAAATAATGCAACTTAATTAATTAATTAAAATTAGTTATAGGTCACAAAAAAATCTGAAAAAATTCACAACGTCATATTTTAACCCCTTCTTTCGATTAAGCCAATAAAATTTTTCGTTTCTAATTGCTCATTATGCTACTCAAAATTTTTTCAGAATTTTTTGAAACATTTTTTGATACCCAGAACTATTTTTAAATAATAGACAATTTGCATGACATTTTTTTACTACAGAAATGGATAGAGGGTACCAAATTATGCTACTCTGAATCTTTTCAGATTGTTTTGAGAGCGGGAACTATTTTTAAAAAATTATTAAAATTTATTATAGTTTTATGACGTCACGGGCGTTTAGCGCCTATCCTTTTCTTAAGGACAGACTACTCGTGACGTCATAAAATCGACTTTCAATATTTTTTTAAAAATAGTTCCTGGTCTCTAAAAAATCTGAAAAAAATCGGAGTAGCATAACTTTGCACCCTCTATCCATTTCTACAATAAAAAAAATGTCATGCAAATTGTCCATTATTGAAAGTGCGGCCACACACCCTGGAGGCGTCAATAGGCGTCCAGTCTCTATCCTTTTTATGAAGAATTCAGGGGTGCCAACTTAAATCACAGAACTTTCAATAATTAATATTTAAAAATAGTTCCAGGGCTAAAAAAAATCTGAAAAAATTCAGAATAGCATAATTTGGTGTCCTCTTTTTATTTCTGCAATAAAATTTTTTCATGTATATGTATATTGTCCATTCTTTTTATGCGCATCATCAAATAAAAATAATAACAGAAATAATAAGCACTGAATAGATGATTAAAAATATTAAAAAAAAATTACGATTATAAAATGACACGAAGAATCATGGATTTTTTTATTATTATTTTAGGACTCTGCGACTGACTGTGGACTCTTGGCACACGCTGTCAGGACGAGGAAACACCCCAGGTGACACCACAAGGTGCGCTCCGTGGTCGCTCGCCTCCATGACTCAGCATGTCCTCGCCAGGTAGGGATCATAATGTATATTCTATATTTTATCCGGTATATAGGTTGATCTGACGTCACGATCTTTTGTCCCCCAAAATACAATGCTAATAGAGAGGTCACGTGACTTCAGATCGACATATATCACAGATGACTATATCATTCCACTTGGACTCGAAAAAACTCATGGGGGGCTGAAATTCATGGTCCGATATATAAAGGTCGATGTTAGCTTAACTCAAGATTGCACATTCGCTTTGTTCTGAGAAAACTTTTTTTTTCTTGTCTTTTGGAGTTTTGAGTATTTCGAATATTATTCAATACTGGATAACACCTCAAGTAAAAAATTATATGGTAAATGTATGGGAAAAAATATGGTTTTTGTATGGGTTAACCCATACAATAACCATATTTTTCCCCATACATTACCCATACAAAATATGGTCTAAAATCTGGGAAAAATGACCGAAAATACGATATTTTTGACCATATTTCTCAGCACCCTGGTATGGTCTAGGTATGGTCAAAGTATGTGATGAAAACCATTCAAATGACCATATTTATCCCATATAATTTCTAATCTAGTCAGCTTAATTAACTAAAACTAATTAATAAAAGGCTGCGTAATTATTTTGTATTCATTGCTTATAAAATTTATTTTTTCATTAAATATTAACAATACGTAAGAATACTCGACACATCAACAATATAGAAAACATCAAAAAATTAAATTATCATTATTATTTATTAACATAAATATTAAAAAAAAACAATGAAGTATTCGGAGTCAGCATCAGGATTGATGAGTTTCTTCGGTTCGGCCAGGAATAGATGCTGTAAAAATACAAAAATAGTATGAGAATTTGTTGTAATATAATATAGGTAAAGTTCAAAATTGAATTTTTGTGGTACATGAAAAACTTGATAGAAGGTAATAAAGTAATGACTTTTTGGTCCTTCGGAATTTGAATTCTTCAATGTAATGCGAAATTCAAATTTTAAGCGGAAAAAGGAAAAAGTAAAAATGCGCAACGTGACGCAACGTGGTAAAAAGACCGCGATTTATTACTACGTACTATGTTGATGTCGTGTTTTAAGTGAAAATTCGAGAAGACTTTCAAAACATTAGTAGGACACATAATATTTAAATTGGAATATTATTATTATTATATATATAGCGCACTAAACCGCATCATAATTAATTAAAAAATTAAGACGTGCATGAAATCAAAGAGATATCGCAATTTTAACGCTCAACAACACGAATATCATAACATCGCGGAAGTGACTTTTAATTATTATATTCCATTATTGTAACATTGATTTCAAGGGAAGAGAAGGGGGGGGGGGGCGAAGCTTCAGTTCAGTATTTTATTTTTTTAGAAAATGAAATTAATGTTTTAATCTCCGTTGTTGAAATCAACCCTTGAAATGCAGTGTATTATTCCCATTTGATTAACATGTAAACTATAGCAACTTAATAAAAATTGTTTTTTTTTTTTTTTTTTTTTTTTTTAGAGACCGTTCTTAGCACAAAGAATTTGCATGAAAAAGAAAATTTGGAGGAGCGGATTTTTTTAAATTCATATTTTTGTTTAGCTCAACTGTATGGGAAAGCACTATACTGAGATCCGTGTTACCTTACTCCCTTAAGGGTAAGATAACGCGAAACATCGATTGTTCTAGTCCCATTTGATTAACATGTAAACCTTAGCAACGACCTCATAATTATTCTGACTTTTTTTTAGAGACAGTCCTTGGCATAAAAAAAATGTGAAATTTTTTTTAAAATAATCGGACAATCCAATTTTTTTAAATTAATTTATTAGTTTAGGTTTCCATGGTAAAGCCCTATACTGAAAATTTAAAAAATTAATTTAAAAAAAATTGGATCGTCCCATTGTTTTGAAATTTTTCCACATTTTTTTGGTGCTAAGAACTGTCTCTCAAAAAAAATTCAGAATTAATATGAGGTTGCTAAGGTTTACATGTTAATCAAATGGGACTAAAACAATCAATGTTTTGCGTTATCTTACCCCTAAGAACTTGATAAAATGATAAACTTCTCCTCCTTGGTCAATAATGACAAGTTTTTACTATAACATAGATAATTGTATTCTTTGTCTTTTTTAAACTAACTGAATTAAACATTGATAACAAAAAATGTTATAATTGTGGTGAGATTTTTTTTTTTTATTTTTTTACAAAGGAAAAGGTTAGGTACTGCTTATCAGACGCAGATCCGGGGAAAAATTTCGGAGGGGGCTGCCTCCATTGGGCCAATGTAAAAAAAAAAAAAAAAATTGGAGTGGGGGAAGTGCCTATATTGCCTATGTTAAAGCCAAAATTCTGGAGGGGGGGGGGGGGGGCTGCAGCCTCCTAGCCCCCCCCTCCCCGGATCCGCGCCTGCTGCTGATACTCAATCTAGTTAATTTAATTTTTGGGGTGTTGTTGCAAAAAAGATAAAATAATTAAATAAATAATAATAATAATAATAAATTCTAAATAAATTAAGAGGCCTGTCTGGGCTGTCTGTATCTGTAAACTCTGAAAGTAGTTTTTTTGCACAGACTTTCCTTATTCAGCTTCGGCATGAGAGGTTGTTCGAAGACGCAAAGGAGGTCACTTTTAGTAAATGGCTGTGGTCACTTCCAGCTGCAGAAAGGATCCGCATTTTTAAGGGGAAGGTAACACGCCCAATGTTAAAAAAAAAAAAATCACTCACATGTAAATTATGAATCAAAATTGGAAATGTTATCCTCTATATCCTCTATCATGCAGTAGCTAAAATACTAGGTGTACAAATTCGAGCTAGTTTTTAGTTTGGAGAAATGGAACTTTCGTGTTAAATTAGACAAGTTTTAAAATTCATAACTTAATATCTTGCTAGATTTTTTCCACCTGATATTTTTGCTGCTGATAGGGATAGGGATGTAGAGTAGAATATTATATTTTTTTTTCATTTAAGGTAGAGATAACGCCGAACAGCTGATCGACGTAATGCCCTTTGATTAACATGTAAACCTTTGCAAATTGACAAAAATTCTGAAATTTTTTTGAGAGGCAGATATTAGTGCCTATAATCCATAGAAAAAATTTCAAAACGATTTAACGAGCCGATTTTTTTTAATTAATTTTTTTAATTTTCAGCATAGGGCTTTCCCATGGAGAGCCAAACTAAAAAATTAATTTAAAAAAATCGGCTCGTCAAATGTTTTTGAAACTTTTGCTATGGCTTTTAGTCACTAATATCTGCCTCTCAAAAAAATTTCAGAATTTTTGTCAATTTGCTAAGGTTTACATGTTAATCAAAGGGGATTACGTCGAACAGCTGTTCGACGTTATCTCTACCTTAAAGACACAGACGAGCGCTCATGCAAAAAAAAAAAAGGCCATCATAAATTAGGAGACATGGCATCCCTAAAATTAAATCTCTTAAAAAAGCATATATATATATATATATATATATATATATATATATATATATATATATATATATATATATATATATATATATGATATTTATATTCTTATAAAAAAATGCTACTCCTGTCAAACTTACCGTTATGTTCAATGCATAATATGTCCTCACAGCTTCCACACTGACCGGTCATAGCATGGTTATTCCACAAGCCAAATCTACCAGCAAGAGGGTCAATCGACCTGTGGAGTGATTGATAGAAACCTATTAAAACATGTTCCTGGAGCACTTTGAATCATTTCATATTAAGAAATGATAATTACTTACCTTACCGTTAATATAGCCTAAAAAGGTGTTTTAAAGCACTTCTTCGGTGATAAATATTAACAACAACAGAGAAGAGACAAGAGAGAAGCCATTTGCAACGTTTTTTTTTCAAACACAGCCGACACAGCTGATTTTATGAAAGAATTTTTTTCATTGGTCGAAAAATCTCATCCATTTTCTTATGGCGCAGATAGTTTAAACCAATTTTTTATTTATTGAATGTAAATACCTGGCATTTAGAGAGTAATTAGTATACAATAATTAAGTAAACCACATGAAAAATATATTATATAATATTATACAACTGGTTTTTTCACTGTATTTTTTTTTTTTTTAAATACAAGATTTTCCGATAATACGCGTATATATATGTACATTAAAATTTTTAATTTAGATTTTATTGTACTGCAGTTTGCACGACATTGTAATTAATCCGAATTAAAAACGATTTTTTTCGGGTGAAAATATTTGATATTTTTTAATTTTAATTATAATTAATATTTTAATAATTAATGTTTTTTAAATAACAAAAAAGAGCATCGCATGCACTGTCAATAGAGTATTGTCCTGAATTTTTTTATTGCAGAAATGGATAGAGGATGCAAAGTTATGCTACCCTGATTTTTTTCAGATTTTTTAGATCTTTTTCTTAAGGAGCGGCGTCTCTTGACGTCACGAAAAGGACTTTCAAAATTTTTTTAAAAATAGTTCCCGGGCTCTAAAAAATCTGAAAAAAATCAGGGTAGCATAACTTTGCACACTCAATCCATTTCTGCAATAAAAAAAATTGGGGACAATACTCTATTAAGGAATTAATACACTAAAGTCTTTAAAGTTCTTGGCCTTTTTAGTGACAATTAACGTAGGATTTAAAATATTAATCGATCATTCAAAATTTTTAACTCATTTTTTCCTTCAATATTTCATCTATTATAGCTGAGCGAGCAGAAAATTTTTCTAAGTCAAATTTGTACTTTAAAATTTTTCCCTTCACTGAAAGTATGGGTAAAATGTGGTCATATTTCACATAATGTAAAATGTATGGTAATTGTATGGTTTACAGGGTGTGTTAAAATAAAATAAATTGCTTCCCATATTTTGACCATACATGTTTTTCAACAAAATTTTTCATGACCATACAAAACCATACAATACCACACTTTTACCATACCAAACCATACAAAAACCATACAAAATCCATACTTTACCCATGTTTATTTTTACTTGAGACTTGAAAATAGTGGAAGGTATAACTTTTACATGGCAGACGATTGTAAATAGTGATTACAATAATGAAAACCTATCAGTGCAGTCATTTTTTTAAATTTTATTAGATGTTAGCTTATTTGTAGAGTGCAGATTTGCTTCGTTATGAAGAAACTTTTTTTTTTCTTGCATATAGGAATACAATTAAGTTTGCACCTCAATTTCGTACGCATGCACCGCGTGTGGAGAAAATTGATGTGAATGTTGCAATGGTTATACTGTATACTTTAACAACACTTGGTGATTAAATTGTAATTTGAGTCCTTTGAACCGCACTAAAATGTAATCGTGTTCTCCACTGTAGCACCATTGGGCAGCAGTCACGTCTGGGCTAGCAGCGACTCTCCGCTTGGTGTGCAGCTGGACAAGCCAACAGTTCGTGACTGATGACGTCATCAACGTGGTAGTGACGTCACAGCTCGTCCACCTCGTGTCAGCAATCAAGGTATAATCAAAGTAGACTAATCTAAAGAATTAAAAAAAAAATATAATAAGATATACATATTTTTTTCCTTTAAGGTAGAGATAACGCCGAGCAGCTGTTCAACGTACTCGCCTTTGATTAACATGTAAACCTTAGCAAATTCACAAAAATTCTGAAATTTTTTTGAAAGATAGATATTAATGCCTAAAAGCCATAAAAAATTTTCAAAATAATTAAACGAGCTGATTTTTTAAAATTAGGTATTTAGTTTGTCTCTCTATGGGAAAGCCCTATGCTGAAATTTAAAAAAAAAATCGGCTCGTTTAATGGAGTAATGTCCTCATTTTTTTTTATTGCAGAAATGGATAGAGGGTGCAAAGTTATGCTACCCTGATATTTTTTCAGATTTTTTTGAGACCTGGAACTATTTTTAAAAAATTATTGAAAGTCCTTTTTGTGACGTCACTCGGCGGCAAGTCCTATCTTTTTCTTAAGGAGCGGCGTCTCGTGACGTCACGAAAAGGACTTTCAATAATTTTTTAAAAATAGTTCCCGGGCTCTAAAAAATCTGAAAAAAATCAGGGTAGCATAACTTTGCACCCTCTATCCATTTCTGCAATAAAAAAAAATGAGGACAATATACTCCATTGTTTTGAAATTTTTTCTATGGCTGTTGTCTCTCAAATAAAATTCAGAATTTTTGTAAATTTGCAAAGGTTTCCATGTTAATTATAGTGTAGTACGTCGAACAGCTGTTCGGCGTTATCTCTACCTTATAAAATATTACATTTTAGTAGAAAACCATTAGAGAAACAACAATTTCATTTTCTTTTCTCAAATTCTTTTTATGCGCATCATCAAATAAAAATAATGACTTTGAAATAATAAGCACTGAATAGATGATTCAAAATATTAAAAAATTTAACAATTATAAAATGACACGAAGAATCAGGAGATTTTTATTTTAGACCTCTTCGACTGACTGTGGACTCTTGGCACACGCTGTCAGGACGAGGAAACACCCCACGTGACACCACGAGGTTCTCTCCGTGGTAGCTCGTCTCCATGACCCAGCATGTCCTCGCCAGGTATAGGGATCATAATGTATATTCTATCTGGTGTGCACTGAAAAGTGAAAGAAATCTATTGTAGAGACCTCCGTATATTAAGAACAGAAATTTGAATAACATTTTCAGAGCTGGTCAGAGCGTGGTGCCGCTAGTGTAGTGCATGTATTGAATTACTTATGCGCTACACTGACAATATTTTTTTTGCAGAATATTGACGTATTTTATTGCCATCTTATATATTCATCTTAAAAATATACTAGAATTTTCCAACTAAAATATAAGATGAATATAATACATTAGTATAACAATATAAAATTGAAAATATCATTTTTTTTATCATTGTCAAATAAATGGAGCATCGACCTCAATTTTTTTATTGCAGAAATGGATAGAGGGTGCAATGTTATGCCAACCTGATTTTTTTTTAAGATTTTTTTGAGACCGGGAACTATTTTTAAAAAATTATTGAAAGTCCTTTTCGTGACGTCACGAGATGCCGCTCCTTACGAAAAAGATAGGAATTGCCGTCTCGTGACGTCACAAAAAGGACTTTCAATATTTTTTTAAAAATAGTTCCCGGTTTCAAAAAAAAAAAAAAAAATGAAAAAAAAATCAGGGCTGCATAACTTTGCACCCTCTATCCATTTATACAATAAAAAAAATTGAGGTCGATACTACAATGCTATTTTTTCTCCTAGAACTCGTCTGTCCACCTTCACGATCGCTCGAGAGGCCGCTCCACCAGACGCGCGGTGGACAATATACGAAGCCCCCCAGCAAAGACTCCTCGTTGGTCAGACACTCCTCGGCACCACAATCCGGACTGCAAGTCTTCTTCAGGTGGGAATATTGTACAATTCTGGGCAGGCCGAACATTAACCTATGCTCTTACACTACGTTTACATGATGGTGTTTAATACGTATCCGTTGACGAAGCCTCATAAGAATAACATTATCCGTTGTCAACGAATGCGTATTAAACACCGTCATGTAAACGTAGTGTTAGTATGCATTAAAGAACCTAGTGTGCACTACACATGATTCTGACGTTTAAGATACTATTAAGGTAGAGATATCGTCGGTCAGCTGTTTTTTTTAGCTCCATTTGATTAACATATAAACCTTCGCAAATTCACAAAAATTCTGACTTTTTTTTAGAGGTAGATATTAGATATTAGTGCCTAAAAGCCATAGAAAAAAATTCAAAACAAGTTAACGAGCTAATTTTTTTTAATTAATTTATTTAATTTTCAGCATAGGGCTTTCCCATGGAGAGACGAACTTAAAAATAAATTGAAAAAAATCGGCTCGTTAAATTGTGTTGAAACTTTTTCTATGGCTGTTAGACACTAATTTCTAATATCTACCTCTAAAATAAAATTCAGAATTTTTGTGAATTTGCGAAGGTTTACATGTTAATCAAATGGAGCTAAAAAAACAGCTGACCGATGTTATCTCTACCTTAAATAGCTACATATGTAAATTTATTGTGACCATAGGCATTATTTGTCTTAATTAATTATGTTAGGAATGTAACAAAATCAGTGGCAGGAGTTGTTTGGAGTGTGTTGATTGTTTGAATCTTATGTATAATATACAACGGTATTATAAGTACAGCGAGGTAGTGTCTAATTTTTTAGTTATAGCGTTTCTAAACATGATAAACAATTAAAGTCAATCAGTGAAAGTTTTTAAACAGTTTGAATGAAAATTGCAACATTGATTTTTTTTTTTTTACACAAATGTAACATAAAAAATGTAAATATAGCGTGTTTTTTTCCGAATAAAATTAACCAAATTACCCTCTTAACCTTGGTTAGGGATAGTCTTAATCAATAATAATTATATTTAACGTGAATCTTGTTCATTGACTCCTTCGTGAAAGATTCGTTTCCCTTCAGCCTTTAACTTATGCAACCTGCGATACTTCAGTGCTTAAAAAGTTGCCTAATTTACAATAAAAATGATATCTCGATACTCCAAATTAAGTTTAATTCTTAATTTAATCATTTCATGTTTTTAATTACGGAGAGAGGAATAGTTGTATCTGTATTTTATTCAGCAATACATATTCTATTTTTTTATAGTGTGTTTATTTTAACTGCATATTTTCTTCTCATTTTAATACTTTAAAAAATCTTTTAAAAATTATCAAGGTTGATTTTTTTTTTAAATGTGTTTATTCCAAAAACATATTAATGACACTTTACATAGATTATTACAATAATTAAGCCCCAAGAGTTTGGAAAACTCATAAAGTGTATATATATATTTTTATCTGAATCGACTATGCGTTTCTATTGTACTGTGTTTTTTAATACAATAAAAACCTTTTAAACTGAAAACTGAAAGAAAATAATGTTATTAATAATTTCGTATCGAGAGATCATTTTTACTAAGGGGAATTCACAAAGTCTTAAGGCCACATTTAGGGCTCGATAATTTAAGACCAGAAATTTTGGGTCTAAAAAGCATGCCTAAAATCGGGCTTTAAATTATCGAGCCCTAAATGTGGCCTTAGGGCTTTGTGAATGCCCCTTACTGTAACTTAGGCAACTATTTTAACATTGAAGTGTTGCAGGTTGTATAAGTTATGGAATTTTAAAAGAAAAAAGGGGGAGAAGGAATAATAATGATGATATCTTCACCCTATCATAACCGAGGGGGGGGGGGGGAGGATGAGCCGTGAAATGTTGCTCAAAATTTCTTTACACAAAATGTAAAGCTGAGTTAGCCAACAACGAGCAATGTATATATACTAAAAAAAAATAAATAAACTAAGAAAATAACTTTTAATAAAATAAAACTTTAACATGTGCTTTTAATAGCGGGTCGTTTCCTCTCCCCCGTCCCCCCTTTGGTAAAACGTGTGATAAAAAAAAGTCCTTGATATTGATAGGGTTAAACTTCATTACTTTTTTAATTGCAAATAATAATACAGAATCTCGTGATAATTATGTAAATGTTATTTGTTTAGATTAATCCTCTAACAAAATTGAACTGCTTATATGACGTCATTCTCTAAACAAAAATGCACGTAATCGAAGGAAAATACGTTACATGACTATGACGTCACCGTGAATTTTATTTAAATTTTGAGGTTGTTATCAAATTCACAGCAAGTGCGTAAGATTCACATCACATTGTTTTAAAAATACTTCATGCTCTCTCCCTGTACCTTGCATGACTCCAGAGAGATTATTTCTCTTTCAGGTCCATCAACCACCGGTGGTGCTGGAGAACACAATTTGACCCCTCGAGGCGATGACCAACACTTGGCAAGACCCTTCTCGTGGTCACAGAGAGACTGGTGGTACCGTCGATCGAACGACCCTTCAGAACGATTTTTACTCGTGAATCTCAAAGAGGTCATCGCGTGCTTCAGTTACCGTGAGTAGAGCTTCAAGATATTGTAAAAGAAAGGCTAAACTGTTAAGATTCTTTATAAATAATAATAAAAAAAAATGACAATATACGTTTACATGCAGCGCAATTCGAGGTGTGTTATGTCAGTAAAAAATTTCATACAGGTTGTTCTTTGCTTGTTATATAATAAATTTGATTTACCTATTAAGGGTAAGGTAATATGCCCAATGTTAATAAAAATCCCATTCATGAAAATTATGAAAAAATTTAGAATGTTCTCTTTTACATACCTAATCAGTAGGTAAAAATAAATTGCAGGTACACAAAAACGAGCTAGTTTTTGAGTTATCAATTTTTAAATTTGACTAATTTAAAATGGAAGTTCCATTTCTCCATGTTAAAGTAGTCAACTTTAAAAATTAATAACTTGAAAACTAGCTCGTTTTTGTATACCTGATATTTTACCTACTGATAAGGTATGTAAAGGAGAACATTCTAATTTTTTTTCATAATTTTCATGAATGGGATTTTTATTAACACTGGTTGTGTTATCTCTATCTTAAGGGTAAGGTGACACGCCAAATTTAAAAAAAAAAAAATCACATGAAACAAGTCCGAGCTTGTTTTTGAGTTATGAATTTATATACCTGATATTTCAGCTACTGATAGGCTGATAGGGGATGTAGAGGAGAACATATTAAGGTATACTCGCTTTATTATTTGCATGACCATTTTTTTAAATTTTTATTGCAGTACGTATATAATTCTGTGTCAAGGTGTTAAAAAATTGGCAATTATAAGCATTATTCATCTTGTAGTCTTCTTTTCCGAATATGCAATGGTTAAAATATAATTGCAGTCAAATTTACATTATATTCCTTCCGGAAGTAGCCGGAAGTGTAAGGTTTCTGATCTTTGTTATTCATATATCAGCGTTACAATTTTACACATAGGTCAGTACTTCTACGTCAAACCACTCTGTAAAGTTATAAAACTGAATTACAATCAGGAAAGCTGCAAACTTTACACTTCCGGCTACTTCCGGAAGAAATATCAAATTAATTTGATGTATTAATGGTTACTTCAAATCATATCAGTTTAGATGCTGAAAAATTGCCTTACCTCAATAAAATGTGGTGATATAATGTTTGAGGTGGGCTGCATTTTTTAACCTTTGTTGTCTGTATGTTGCAGGAGATGGCAGACTGCATCGAGGGGGGACGTCAATAATTATTTTATTAATAATATCTGTATGAATTTTGTAAAAAAAAAAAAAAAATGGGACCATCAGGTCGTTTGTGCTTCAGCAACTGCTAAAAAGTTGCTGTTGTTTTTTTTCTTTTGTTTCCCAACCTTTTATATCCTTTAAAAATGAACTTCTTAGATTCAAAAGATAAAATTTAAGGTACAGTAAATTGCCATAAAATTAAAAAAAAAAAAAAAGAGTTAGGACTGTCACTTCATTAGTAATATTTTATTAATTTATTAAAATATAATATAGATAATTTTAAAATATTATATTGAATTGAAGATCTTGAGCAGTAGTATAATTTATTATATAAATTTTTAACTGATATGGGCACGATTCACGAAGTAGTTAGCCAGGTTTCTAACCACGTTTGGCTTAACCAAGTTTTAATATACCTTTTTTACGAGTTAAACCACATAGTTAAACGCGGGGAAACATGGTTAGAAATCTGGCTAACTGCTTCGTGAATCGCACCTATTAATGTGGGTTACATACAGTAAAAATAAAGAATGATTATTCAGATAGTTGGGTTTATAAATTAAATATTACTGTTGGTAAAAATTGAAATATGAACTTAAGAAATTCAGACATTCTATATACAATTTGAGGTTCAATTGTTTAATAATATAAAATGGGGTAATAAATGGGTGGGTGTTTTTAGCTAGCTGATAATTTTTTTAGCACAATGCTCGAACCACAATTGATGAGACTTTGCTTTTGCTGTAAAACAATTATTTTTTTTTTATCTGCATTGTTGGTGACAAAGAATGTAAAAGTCGAATTTGAACAAGATAACAAAAACTGATTTCGCTTCAGAGCAAAAACAAAATCTTATCAATTGTGGTTTGAGCTAAACAGTTCTAAAGTCGGATTCAGATAGCGATGCGACGCGATTTTGACGTAAAAGCTGTGAAATCCTATGCGGCGGCAAATTCGCCGGGATTCGTGTTAATTACGATGCTCTTTTTCTTTTAATCGCCAAATATGGCCACCAATGGATGTTACAGCAAGTGCGCATTATTCGCTTCGCGTCGCATTATAAAAATCGCCATGTGAATCCGCCTTAGAGCTCATTAAACTCGGTTGATTTTATAATAAATTTAAGCTTTAGCTAAAGGTATTGAACGGATTAAAATATTAAAAATTGTGATCTTAGGAATATACAGAGACCGTAGGGTCTCTGAGGAATATAGTATCTCATTTTTATAAAAAAAAAATTAATTTATTTGAGCTACACTGGTTTGAAGAAGGCAGAATTATTATCCAGTGAAAATTAAGATACTAAATTATTTTTAAGCACCAGTTTGAATTATTTACTGGGGAGCTCGATATGTCAAAAATTAAATTAATTTACAGCTTTTGCTTATGGACAGGAAGCCCCTACGATAATAATATATCAGGCCTGATATCAGGCTGATATCAGGGGGTATCAGGCTGATATCAGGGGGTATCAGGCTGATATCAGGGGGTATCAGGCTGATATCAGGGGGTATCAGGCTGATATCAGGGGGTATCAGGCTGATATCAGGGGGTATCAGCCTGATATCAGGGGGACATCAGGGCTATATCAGCCTGATATCAGGGGGTATCAGGGGAGTGTCAGGCTCCATTAGTTATAAGTTTTAACGCTAGGCGGCACCATTGTTGCATCAAAGGAGAAAGGTTTGTTGATAGAAAAATGGCAGCTATACTTCAGGAGAGGAGAAAATCAACAAATAATGGTAATTAAACTATAATTCTTTAGCTTATAAGTTGTTTTGGGGGTAATATACTATGTGGGGTGTCTTTTGCTGCAGGTATTTTAGGACTCTGAGGGAGGCCTGAAATATTAGAAAATCCACCGTCTTGCTGCCTATAGCTGTGGACCATGGGACAACAGTCGAGCCAGCTAGAATAAAGGCCACCTAGCTCCTAGCTGCACAACATCGCATTTGTGTTTAAATTTTCTTCAATTTGTTTTATTGGTTCTTTATTTAGTGTTAATGATGATGGTGTTATTTATTTAATTTAATTCTAATAATAAAATGTGTTTTTATCTATTATAGTCCAAAATGGTAGCCATCAGGCGTTATAGTCAGGAAACCATCAGGGAACTATCAGGTGGAGACGTCAGGGAAACATCAGGCCAGCCTGATGTCAGGTTTCTTCTGTCCACTTCCTGATATCAGGCTGATATCAGACTGCCCTGACATCAGCCTGATATCAGGCCTGATATATTATTATCGTAGGGGAGTGTATAAATGGTCCAAAGTCAGAAAATCGCATAGTAGAAAAGCACAACGATTTAACCCTGGATGGGAAACGTGATTTTTGTATCAAATGAATTTTCAGTATCTTTGTTATAAAAGTGTATGATTAATTTCGTTTTTCTTTCTGCTTAAGGGTAAGGTAACGCCACCAATGTTAAAAAAAGTCCCTCACACAAAAATTGTGAAAAAAATTTAAAATGTTCTCCTCTACATCCCCTATCAGTAGCTAAAATATCAGGTATACAAATACGATCTAGTTTTTGAGTTATGAATTTTTAAAGTTGACTAATTTAACATGGGAATTCCATTTCTCCATGTTAAAATAGCCAACTTTAAAAATTCATAACTCAAAAACTAGATCGTATTTGTATACCTGATATTTTACCTACTGATAAAGGGGGTAGAGGAGAGCATTTTAAATTTTTTTCATAATTTTTGTGTGAGGGATTTTTTTTAACATTGGTGGCGTTACCTTACCCTTAAGTTCTATGCTCAAAGAGGTTTATAGATAAACAGTAAATCAAGTTTTTATTCCATTATTTTGTAACCAGAAACAAAAAGGTCTCATCAGATGAAATATAGTGAGACTGCGTTCATGTTTACCACATTTCAAACTTACTAAATTATTAACAGACAGGATAGATATAATCCAAATGCTGGAGATTGTATATATTTTTCCAGAATTTTATTGAGTTATATTTTCTTGGCAGTGAGTACCACTCTGGTTATGAAAGACGGTAAAAGGTAAAAATATGTTGGCGATTAATAGCTTACACTTAATATTGGACAGTAAAAAAGACGTAATCTCATATTTTTCCCTTCAATTTTTCTCTAAAATTGTGCTAAATAAAAGGAAATTAGACAAGAAGAAAGCTTAATAGTTAATAAAAGGTGAAATTTATTTCAACTCTGGTAAAACAATAAATCACGTTCTATCCGAACATTTTTGCCGGCCCCCTGCGGTCGATGTGGAGGTACACCTGAATGTGCGCCCAGGTGATGTCGTCCTTTTTCAAGAAAACGTCTCCTCGCCACTTCTTGCCAGGGATGTGTCTGGGAAAACGCTCAGGGTCCAGCAGGAAGTTGTTCACGCTGTAGTTACCCTGTCACATAAAGTCATATTTTTGTGATATTTCAACCTGAAATCGACTGTATTGATCTTATTTCAAACTCTTCTTTATGAAATTTTTTTGAGAATAGGCTGTAATTAGCCATGCACCCATTTAAGTACTAATTAAATCTGTCAGTCACAGATTAAGAAAAAATCAGGGGGAGGGATGGGGGGGGGGGGAACTGCCTCCATATGACCAATGCAGCCCCCCCCCCTCCTGGATCCACACCTGATATCTATTTCAAATTTGAAACACCCTAAGTTCTTAATATGCCAAATTTTGATACGTACGATTGGTAATTAGAAAAATAAAACACTATTTTTGTAAGAAATTCGAAATAAATAATGTTATGTATTTTTAAAGATATAGTTTACCTAACTTTTTAGCTATATCATATAACAACAGAATAAATTATGGGTTACATGTATCAACTTACCGGCGGTACGGGACAATTCCTGGGCAGATTGGTCGAATCTTTGAAATCCTTTACGCCAAGTTTCTCACTGTTGATGAATTCGCAGATTGTTTTATCTTTTAGTGACACTCCAGCGCTTCTCTTGTATTCCGTGCCAAGTTGTTCGTACGTCAAAATCGTCACCTGTCAATCAAATCACATGTCAATCAAAGTCTTCTGTTCCTTGTTAGTAAACTAAGTATTTATGACTTATTTGTTTCGTTGAGGGAACTCTCTCGGTAAAGGTTATAATACATTATATACACTTTCTGTGAGTATGAACGTCAATTCTAACTTTATTGTAATATATGTTGTTTCTTCTCTACTTGGTATAATCCTGTCTACGAAATTAAACAGTTGATTTACACTACAATATAATATACTTTTATTATATTTGTTGCACACGTTACAGTAATAGAAAATAGCCACTTGACTTCTCCTCACGGAGGCCCAGGAGAGAGTGATGATAGAGCCACCAGGTAGAAGGTGGCTAGTTTGGGAACCAACTCAGGTGAGGAGTGGGAGAGAAAGGAACGACGTCAAATGGAGAAGTACAGGATAATAATATCGTGAGCGTAATAAAGTATTACGCTGATTGACGGATGTAACATTTATTATATAAAAAACAAAATGGGGGGGGGGGCATTCACAAATCACTTTTATCCCCACTTTAGGCTGGTGCTAAACTAGGAGCTTAACATAAGTTTAACATGAAGCCCCTGGTTTAGCACCAGGGATTTAAATTGAGGCTAAGGTGGGGGTTAAAGTGCTTTGTGAATGTTCCCTATTAATTACGTTATAATTATATGCTCTGTTGGGAGAAATCAGGTGGCACATTTACAAGAATGGTTTGTAATAAATCAGATGTCTGGTGGATCTTTATGTCAATATTATATTTCATTGTTTCGTTATCAATGAGAAATATGTAACAAAAACAATATTTATAATAATATGCAGTTGGTTTAAATTTGTTTTAAAACAAAAAATGTCAAACGTTATTAAAATAAAATTATTATAAAATTTAATTTTTTAAAATTAACATATTTTGTTTTAAATATATAAATAAATTTTATTTTATTATAAGAAATAATTTTTATATTAAAAATTAATAAAAACGCTAAATTTTAAATAAATAATTTTAAACAACTCCCTCTTTGTTGAATTATAAATTCATTCTTTTGAATTGTTAGATATGGCTGATGTTTAAAAAAAATACAAATTAAATATTTTATTTTTGAACTTGAATACTCGGAAGGGAATTGGGATGTTTTCAAATGAATTTTCCCTATGTATTAATTGACAAAAAATGACAATTTTTTAATATGATGGTTTATGGAGAAAATTTTCCTGCCGGGGAGCGCTTGAAGCCTTAGGTCGTTGAAGGACCGTGAAGTTAGATTCGGTCACTTGTGATCACCTTACAAAAGGATTCAGTTTAACAAATGAAAAATATGGATTATGAAAACTATCTACCATTGAAGACTCTCTCTCTGGTTCACATTTAACTTAGTTTTCGTCGTGTTTGTAACGTCTTCAGTCATTGGTGCGTTGTTTGTAACGAAGAATTTTACTGGCCGAGCCGAAGACACCCGAGCGTTTCCGACGGAACCCAAGTTAAATACGAACTTAAGTTATACAAACACACTACATTCAAATTAAATTTAACGACCATTTTAAACTCTCAAAAAGTCAAACCTTGAGATCATCGTCGACTTCCTCAAAGACCTCGAAGTCTCCTGTGATGACGGTGTGTGTTCGATTTATTCGAGTTACCCTGAGAGTGCCTGCGCTGAGGTACACTGGGTCAACCACAACCTTCTCCAGTTTCTCAAGAACCAGGTCATAAGTTCGCTGAAACGTTCAAAGTCTATCATTTACACTTAAAAGTAGTGGGGAGTTTGGTAGGGAATTAATACTTTCATTTCATTTTGTTAAGATAATATCAGAGAAGTAATATGGTATTCTTAAATAGAAAAAAAAAATAATAAATAAATATATCAAAGGAAGCAGAGAATTCTTTAACATTTAAGACCTTACAAAAATTCATAATATATGTTCATTATTAATTATGTAGATTATACTGGAAAATTATGTATATTAACAGCTATTCCTAAACAATAATGATGTATTATACGTTGCAATATTTGGAGCATAATATATATTAACGATTAATCTCAGTTATTTCGGAATCAAAGAATATTTCCCTGCAAACGAATCGAATGAAATAAATTTTAAAATATGGAGAATGTTCTAAAAATTAATCGCTTATGGTTTGAGCAAATTCAGCCAGGGAGTTTCTTATAACAGCTCCATTTCCGGTTTTCGTCCATAAGGCCAATGTTAAACTTCTACTTCAGTTTTCACCAAACTGATAAGACAGATTCACTTCAGAATTTGAATATCACCTATTGATGGTGAGTTCTAAGTCCCCTGCAAATCTTGTTACATTCAGGCGGTACGATTATGAGATATCAACCTACTGAGATTCATCTTTAAGCGATTATAGAGCAATGAGACTGTTTTGCAAAAAATAATTCTTGTAATTTAATTAGTTAATTAATTTATTTAAACTATAAAATAAAATATATTATGTTTAAAAATTATTTTAATGAAATTTTGCAGATTAAAAAATTTATTTAAAAAAATATTAATTTACATAATTATTTTGAATTAAATTTTGATTTTAATTAATAAAAAATAGTAAAATATAACTTTGTTGATTTTATCTTTATAATACAAATTATTATAATACTTCAGTTATATTAAGTAAAATTACAAATTACAATAACTATTAATTAATTGTATCTAAGGATACTGAAGTAATGCAACATAACATTAATTATTTATACTTAATTAACTATTTTATAACGTAACAATCTCACCTGGGAGGTAGCGAAGCCAGCCAGAAGAACCACGAGCAAACAACACCGTGCTGTGAACATTGTGAAGTGACAACATCCCTGACTGGCTAGCAATATTTATAGTCAGTCCTTTCGTGACATAAATCCTGACAAAGGTGGCGTGTCAGGTGATCATACAGGAAGGTGACTGAACCTGGAGATCAGTAATGTAATAAAGTAATTACGTACAGTTTGTCTATTAGAAAATTTGCCACATATAATGTAATAAAGTAATGGAGTATCGACCTTAATTTTTTTTATTATTGCAGAAATGGATAGAGGATGCAAAGTTATGCTATCCTGATTTTTTTTTTTCAGATTTTTACAGCCCTAGAAGTAATTTTTAGAAATTATTGAGTCCTTTTTGTGACGTTACGCGGCAGCAATTAAGTCAAATCCTTTTCTTAAGGAGAGGCGCCTCGTGACGTCTCAAAAAGGACTTTCAATAATTTTTTAAAAATAGTTCCCGGGCTCTAAAAAATCTGAGAAAAATCAGGGTAACATAACTTTGCACCTTCTATCCATTTCTGCAATAAAAAAAATTGAGGTTGATACTCCAATACGTACAGTTTGTGTGTTAGAAAATTTACATTATATTATAGTCAACAGTTCAAATGTCCAAGCAAGCCACAGAGATAGGCGGGTAAACGAACATAATACTTCTCAATCTCAGCCATACGAAATTTGTATTCCCTCTTGGCCTCAATGAAGAATCCAAATTATATTTTAACCTCTTCAATTTCTTAGACGAGTCTACTAACATTCATATGTTTATTTTAATTATTTAATTGGGTATATAGATTCTATATTAAATAGAAATAATACTTTATATAGGTAATTTGAAGACCAATATGGGTATTTAATGATCAAATATCCATATATTCGTAATATTTGTTAAAAAAGTTATATATTTTTTAAAATGTCAAAAATAATAAAAATTTACTTATTTCATTTGCTGAGAAAAAAAAAATTAAGTATAATTACATACTATAGAATTTTCATTTATAAAACATGAAAAAATGCAACAGACAATAGATATCCGTAATAATGGTTGGCATTCTTGGAGACTTCTCAAGCAGTTAATTGATGCAATATTTAATGATTTACGACTAAACGTTAAAATAATATACATTATAATAAAAGTAACATTACATTTTAGTAATAATTAAGAGCAAAAAATGACATAATTATCTTTAGTATTGCAATAAAATATTAATTTCTATAAAAAGAAAAAGTATTAAATTATTTTATAAATAAAAATTATTAAAACAAATTTTAAATTCTAAAGCTGCATACTTATTACTTTTCAACTAATCATTTTGCATAAAATATGCATTGAACACTAAAAATTTCAAAGAAAAGGAATTTTACTTATATAAAATTGCTTATTTAAAAAAATCTTTACTTGTCGCTTGAAAATTCTCTTATCATAATATAGCTCCATCACATCAGTCGATAAGGAACTTTGAATTTAAGATAAAAATTGTTATCAGTATGTTTAGTTACCTAATATATCCATCACAGTTAGCAAAGAAGTATGCGGTAAAAAGAGCTAGTATAGAAACTTGTGTATTTCTGATTTTTCATTTATTTCAATTTATTTTGAAGAGTCCATGCACTGAAAGTGCAAAGCAGATAGTGTAAAAATCTAAAAATCACATCACTCCTCTCGCAACGCTATTATATATACAGGATAGGAATATGAGCTTTGCGGACGATTTTCGTAGCTGACGCGTGGTATATTTAAACTAGGTAAGTGAAAATTTATAACAATAAACAACCTTTGTGATTTTTTTGCATATTTGGATAGAAGACTTTTTGAGTTATGTTTAAACGTCTTTCCCTTTGCTTGCGTGTTCGATTTTTGCACAACTTTTTGCACAACAATGTTATGCAGCATGATTTTACGAGTGTAAAAAGGGCACAATTAAAAATATTGACAATATTCGAGGTCTACTATCCAAATATTATGATATAAAAAAAATAATGCAGATTGTTAATTTATTAAAATGAGAAATAGTAAAATTTAAGCCGGTATTACACGATACAATTTTGCATACAATTTTTCCTTGCAAGAAAATTTCATCTCCATACAAACAAATGGAGTAGAATTTTTCTTGAAAGTAAAAATTGTATCGTGTAATATCGGCTTTAAAGTATTATATAAATTTTATAATAATAAAATTTTAAAAAATTTGATTAAAAAGGTATGCAATTATGCACACAATGGCAATGATACTTTAATGTCTTATTATTATAAATTTAATGGGCGCGATTCACGAAGCAGTTAGCCAGGTTTCTAACCACGTTTAGCTTAACCATGTTTACATATACCTGTTTTACGTGTTAAACCACCCTAGTTAAACGTGGTTAAGTTAAACGTGGTTATAAGAAACCTGGCTAACTGCTTCGTGAATCGCGCCCAATAATGATATAAAATAATAACTCTTTTACATGGCACATGATGCTAGAGAAGAAATTGAATATACACTGTTCCCAGTTATTTATATACCGATAATAATATTTCAATTTTTTTAGGTGGACGCTTCAAAAATTGAATCAAGGAAGAAACGAAAATGCCTCCAATATCAAGATCTTATCTTTTGATGTTATTTATGCCATTTATTTTTACAATTACTGTTCAAATGTTGTATTTTATTTACATTACATACTTTAAATTGAAATAAAAATTAAATATTTTCTAAATAAATAGGTATTAACTGATCTTCAATTTTTAATAACACGCTGTAATGAATTCTGTTTTATTTGTTATATCAAATAAAAATAAAATATTGTTATTTTTTAGAATTGTAATTGTAATTGTAATTTTTAATTGTCATTAAAAAAAGGGATGTGTCAGTGGTTTTTTAAAAATAATTTGAAAATAAATATAATTAAATTAATTTATTTTAAATGTATTATTGATTTTATTACAACAAACTATTTTACTACAAATGAATACCTATACATGTATTATATCCTAGTTTTTATCCTATCCGAAGCGTTCATATAGCCTGACTATAAAAAGAGATAAGAACTCCCAAGAAATTAATATTACAAATGAGGTTGTATAGTTAAATTTTATTAAATTTTCTATATTAAAAGATAATTACATCATGAATCAAGTAAGAGTATATAACATGATATTAATTACAATTAAATTCAGGGTCGGACTGGGCTCAAAGGGCCTACTGATCAAACAGAAGTACGGGCCCATATCAAGGGCCTACTTGACCCTGTAGGGGCCTACTTTTAACGTTGTAGGGGTCTTCCAGTCGAGGGGGCTTACTGAGTGATTGCTCACCAACTCTTATGGCCAGTCCGAACCTGATTAAATTATCCCATCACAAATTTGCGGTCGATATGCACGTAAAGTTGAATGTGTGCCCAGTTGATATCATTCTTCTTAATAAAAAGATCTGCTCTCCATTTTTTGCCAGGCATGTGTCTGGGAAAACGCTCAGGATCCAGAACGAAGTTGTTTATGGTGTATTTGCCCTGTGAAATTAAATCAGTTTCATACCACTGCATTAGAAATTATATCTTAAAAAGGTACCTAAAAGGTCAAAATACTGCATTCTGATTGGTTCAAGGCTTGTTTTTTCGCGCTGTTAAGTTTGTGATTTCTTGGGTGCGATTCACGAAGCAGTTAGCCAAGTTTCTAACCACGTTTAGCTTAACCACGTTTGACTAGTTGGTTTAACACGTAAAACAGGTATAGTTAAACGTGGTTAAGCTAAACGTGGTTAGAAACCTGGCTAACTTCTTCGTGAATCGCACCCATTGTCTTCACTTCATCCTCAATTTGAGCGAAGAGGAAATATGATGTGTTTAAGAGATAAAAAGATTAGGTTTAGACGTGTAAAGGATGAGTTGAAAACGTAAATTTTCAAACTTACCGGTGGTATGGGACACTTCCTAGGCAGGTTAGTTGATTCTTTGAAATCAGAAATGCCCAATGTCTGACTGTTAAGGTATTCACATACAGTTTTGTCTCTGAGGGAAATTCCAGCACTTCTCTTGTACTCCGTGCCCAGTTGTTCGTACGTCAGCACCGTCGCCTGTCAATCAAATCATCAATCAGCAATGAGATATTAGAATGTGAAAATTTTAGTTGCTTAATCGAAAGAATGGGTAAAAATATGGTACTGTGAATTTTTTCAGATTTTTCTGAGACGGGGAACTATTTTTAAAAAATTATTGAAAGTCTATTTTGATGACGTCACGGGCGGCACTCCTTAAGAAAAAAGATAGGGCAGTGCCGCCCGTGACGTCATAAAATAAATATAAATACTTTCAATAATTTTTTAAAAATACTTCCCGGTCTCAGAAAAATCTGAAAAAATTCACAGTACCATATTTTTATCCCTTCTTTCGATTAAGCCACTAAAATTTTCAAGTTCTAATAACTCATTCAACAATTTTTATACTGTATCTAAAGATGCATTACTAATGCAATACAATATATACTGTACAGGCGCAGATCCAGAAAAAAAATTCGGAATGTGGGGCTGCCTTCATAAGGCAAATGATAAAAAAATAAGTGGGGGAAATGCCTATATTGCCATGTTAAATCCAACATTTCGGAGGGAAGGGCTGCAACCCCCTAGCCCATCCCCCCTGGCAGCCTCCCCCCCCCCCTCCTGGATTCGCGCCTGATAATATAAGTTCAGAAATTCATTTCATCCTAACTTTCAGCGAAGAAGAAATAAGATGTGTTTTAGAGTTAAAAAAGATTAAGTTTAGGCGGGTGTAAAAGATGAGTTGAAGACAAAAAATTTCAACTAGTCCATCAGGTCTAAAGCCAGGAGAAGTACACAGTGGAACGATTTACACCTGGGTGAGAGAAGCATGTATTTTTATTGAATAATATGGCCACCCATTTAACTACTAACCACGTTTGGTGTTTCAGATATTGCACTCCCCTCACCCTATATCATCTCTCGTTCGGAATAATGAGCTATCTACCTACAACAATTTCATTGCAATAATGAGTTATCTGCCTACAACAATTTCATTGCAATAATGACCTATCTGCTATTTCAAGTGAGCGCAATTAGAGCTGTAAACCAGTATAAAATAAAGCTCATTGTCGAGATGAGCAGATAGCTCATTATTGCAACGAGGTAAGCAGATAGCTCATTATTCCGTACGATATACAAACATGAAGAACCAACCTTAACATCTTCATCGACTGTCTGGAACAGCTCGAAATCTCCAGTCACGACGTTGTGTGTTCGATTTACTCGAGTTACCCTGACTGTACCAGCATTTAAGTACGTCGGGTCGATCATTACTTTATCCAGTTTCTCAAGAATCAGGTCATACGTTCGCTGAAATACAGTAAAAATAAGACTACTGAAAATATTCATTACATTGTTTGGATTCAATTGCAGGGAGTTATATTCGATTTTGTATACTCTTTTTGTTTTGTTTGATTACAGGATTATTTGCTATGTTTTTTATTAACGTAATTTCAATTTGTTTATGATTATTCTTTATTATGACGTGCTTATATTGTTGTAAAATCGAAAAGCAAGAAAATGATTATGAAATTTCAGTAAGATTATATTTACTGACAATTTATCTATTTTTTCCCCCTTTTAATTATACTTTTGTTCATCTTTCAGCAATTGTGACATGTTAGGAATGTTTCTTTATATTGAAAATTACTTTATGATGCAAAAGAAACAAATTTAAATGTTAAGTCATAATTTCTTGTCATTTTATTATTGGATTTTGAGTGTATTACAAGACTTAAGCAAAGCTGATTGTCGCCTGTGAAGGAAGCGGACGCATTAGGCATATACAAACCTGTCAATATAATGAAGGCATAACATTATTTTATATATATAAAAAAAAAAAAAAAAACACAACTGTTCCATAGTTACATTGTATTTCTCAATGATAGTACCATAATAATTAATAATTATGCTCATTAATTAAACGTTTGAAAAAAACATGCAATTAAAAAAAATATTATCTTAAAAAATCATTTAAATCTTTTTAAATTGAAATATAATTTAATATTAAATACACCAACTATACAATTTTGTATATAATTTTTTCTTAGAAAAAAAATTTAGTTTTCTTGTTAAGGAAATTTATAAGCAATAATTAGAAAAAAGTATCTTATAATACAGGTTTTAAAAAATGTTGCATAATTACGTATTATTTTGAACTTGCAATATCTGATTAAAACAGAAAAAATTGCATAGAAAGTATAATTAAATGTTAGATTGTCATACCTGTGAACACACACAACCAGTGTACAGTAAAATGAGGCCAAGGTACTTGCTGATCCACATAATGGTGCGAAGTGACAACACCTCCAATCAGGCCACATTTATATACCGGAATTAAGTTTACAACATCCTGAATGTATTTTAACATGAATCTATCGACATGGGATATTGCATGTACAGGATGTAACAGGTATGTGCATGATTTTATTATTGTCATGTGAGTGAATGTAATTACTTAATTAGCTCTTTGCTTTCATTTTCAATTTGCAGAAAATCTATGTATGGAGGCTTCAAGTCAGCTGATTTTTCGGTGTTCGGTGGTCCTATCCAACTCTATGTAAAAAAAAGTAAATTCATTTTTTTCAATAAGATTTTTTAAGGAAAATTCCTTTATAGAACGTCGGTCCAAACCGAAAAAGATGGGATAATGCAAGATTTTTGCTTAATTTATTACCGAAAAAACTTAAAAAACACTTTTAATTTACAAGTGCAAGATGGACCTTAGCGATACAAATGAGCATCGCGAAGCGCATCCACTTGAAGCCTCTATTGACTTTCATTTGACTAATAAATATTTTAATTATCATTAGTTGAATTTATTTCAGAACGATTTATACACTCTTTGATTACATGTGTTATTGTGATTTCCAATATGTGTAGAGAACTAGTGATGGCTCTCAAAAAGGATTATTGTCACTAGTCTTACGAGATGGTGAATCACTCTGAAAATTATAGTAAACAGTAAAGTCGAGTAAACCTTCTTTACATTACTACAATATTGCAATATTTAAAATATCAATATCAGCAAAAAAAAAAAAAAATGAAACATAAGTCAGTCTAGTTTTTTTAGATATACAGGATACAAATAGTGAGAATATCATTGAAAATCTGGCGAACATTTTCAAATCAGCATCTTTTTCAACTAAAAAAAATTAATATCTCAAAAACTGGACTGAATAATTACTTTTTTTTTACTTCAGAAAGTGAACAGTCATTTTGTTCTCTTATGTTCTGATCTAAATTTTATATTTTTTTACCATCAAAAAATAATTATACTAGTGACAATAATCCTTATGAAAATAATAATTGTCATGACATAAAATTATAAACTTTTGCTCTCAATTCAGATCCAGTAATACTGCGTTCTGATTGGACCATTTCTATTACAACTTTTAACCTGTACCCCCCTGGCTCTACCTGTGTTAAAAAAAAAATAATAATAATAATAATACTTATAAATTTTCAAGCATATTTAATACTATGTTACACTTAAAATTTTATGGAATATTATATCATGTAAACGGGCAATATCATAAATATAAAATATATTTTTGACTAAATATATTGCATATTTAATAAGTTTTCTTTTTCCTCTTCAACTCACTCTTTCCCTCTATAATACAAAACTTTCGTGTTAATATTATTTAACTGGAAGAACATATTATATTCCGCTGCCCCCTTTCTTATACTTATATATATCGCTCCTTCGGCTACATTTATTCCCTTTTTTTCCCAGCTTCAATTATTTTCAAAATATATTTGTCATATTTTTACACATTATTGTATTATGTTTATTATACAGTAAAACAAAAACTTCAAACATAAAAAAAGTCGTTACCTAAGGTAGATCGAAACCTACTTCTAAATTGCAAACAATATGGAAAATCATGTGAGATAATTATTCCATCTATTGAGCAGTGAATATATAGACTTCATACATATTGATAAATATATATTTCAATGTAATATATAATATATTGAATTTATAGTATCCCAGGCTTTGGACATCGCTTTGGTCCATTGAGAAAAAGTATAAGAGGTGTCCGTCCTGACTGAGGTTTTCTACGGTTCCCTCAGTCTCACCTCAGCGAATGCTGGGACGCGTAGCATGCAGGCCGTGGCCACCATCCGTTCCCTACCTTATCCCTACCCAGTACCCCGCCGCGAGCTGTAAGCTCTTAGGGGTGTATCCTTGTAAAAAAAAAAAAAAAATTAATGTTGACAGTACCAACACTACCAACAGTAAATAAAAATTTAGAATTCAATTTATTTTGCTTTACATTTTTATACAATATGTTTTGCAGTATTTTATTTTAAGATATATAAGATAAAATTATAAGATAATTTCTATATTTTATTATCCTATTGACACCTGTTGATTCAATTTCTATATTATGTAATATTTTGCAATATAATTGTTTTTAAATTCCCATAAAAAACAAAATATATAATTTTTCTTTAACAAATAAAGAATTATAAACACAAATTATTTATATTTGTTTATTTATATCACATATAATTTTATTATACATTCAAGTTTAGAAAACTGCCAGTCGTGAAACATCAGATTTATGTAATTATTATAAAACAAGATTGCAAGACTATAATTAATATCAATAATAATTTTTAATTGAAAATGAAATTCAAACGTTTGAAAAACAAAATAACATATTATAACGTTACAAATAAAAAGGGCTATTTTAAGACTAATGATTTTTAGTATTGGAACAAGATATTCAAAATATCATACATATTATAATAAGATTGATAATTATTAAATAGCAAAAAAACAAATAAAACTCCCTATTGTTTAAATATGCATGTCTTGATGTTTACATCTTATCGGTAACAATGTGTATTAAATTTAAATTATATGGAGTGACAGTCGATACTGCTTCTCTTAATTAAATATACAGTATTTCACTCATACCTTGACGCTAAACTAATGTGGTATCAGAAAAATACCATAAATCCATTGTGAGCTGGATAAAAAATATCCTAACTCCATTTTGCTTACCAATGTAGTTAGGATATTTTTCTTTCCCGCTTACAATGGAGTTAGGATTTTTCCGATACCATGTCGAAACATCTTCAATGACGTCACACATAACAGCATCCAAAATTTAGATTAAAAAATGGGGGGGGGGATTGTCTCCATAAGGCAAATGTTAAAAAAAAAAAGTATAGTGCCCATGTTAAATCAAAAATTTCAGAACCCCCTGGATCCTCGCCATAAGACCTGAATATTGACAATTTTATTACTCCTGCCGTTATATTTTAATTTCAAGCGCAAATTTCTATCCGTGAAACATTGGCAGACGGTCGATACGGACGAACAGTTGTATGTGGCCCCAGGTAAAATCGTCCTTCTTGAGGATCAAGTCAGTACGCCACTTGTGACCCCCAGGGATGTGAATGGGGTACCTGCTAGGGTCCAGAACGAAGTTGTTTACGCTGTAGTTACCCTGTAAAGTAAAATAAAGTTAGGAGAATAAGGCAAAAATTAAGAAAACTTATAATAGCAAGTCAGTCAATTTTGCGGTGTTAGATTCTTACCGTCCAATCCATTCCTATACATACAATCAAATTTACTTGAAATTCCCGCCGAAAGTAGCCGGAAATGAGTAGTTTTTTATCTTCCTGTTCACGTCAGATTTTTGTACTTTTTCAATCAAGTCAGTCCTCTTATTGTAAAGTTCTCTGTAAAATTTCAAACTCCAAATACAAACAGGAAGGACAGAAACCTCTCACTTCCGGCTACTTCCGTCGGGAATATTAAATTAATTTGACTGTACGTATATTATTATTTTGAAAATAAAACTCGATTTTTTTTTAAGTAAGGAAATATTTAAAGAAAAAAAGCTCTTTATTCATTATCAGAAGGGGGGGGGGAGGGGGGGAAGTAGAAGATTAAATTAAATCAATAAATGTAATATATAGTTACTGAGAAAAAAATCAAATTTTCTAACATGGTGGTTTATGGGAAAAAATTGCAGGAACAGTTCGTGTGTTAATTTACCGGCGGTATGGGGCATTTCAGTGGCATATTTGTTGAACACTTGAAGTTTGTCATCCCAATCATTTCACTGTCGAGGAAATCACAGACGGGCTTGTCCCTCATTAAAAAAACAGCACTTCTCTTGTACTCCGTGCCGATCTGCTCGTACACCAAGATCGTTACCTGTCAATCATACAAAGGTCACATGTTTCTTTTTATTTTCAATGTGATCTTCACTGCGCTGGTCAATTTCTAGATTTCTGATACTATTTTTTTGAAGCAAACCTTGATTGAGTACATCTAATTATTAATTAGCAAATTTCTCATTAACAGTAGATTTGAAACACTGCACCTTCTGAAAACTTTAGTATATCGTGGGTTCTTCCAGAACGGGGGCGGCCATGGCCTTGCAATCCGTCCCCGCATTTGCCTGCGACTGAAGGAAACGTGGAAATTTCAGCCAGGATGGACGCTACAGCTATTGCCAATGCCCAAAAGTGCAAGAAAAAGCGCAATGATTTATCCCTGGGTATGGGAAACTTGATTTTTGTTTAAAATGCATGGTCACCTATTCAACTACTAATAACGTTTAGCGTTGCTTGACTTTAATGATCTGAAGAAAAACAGCCAAACATATTACTCCACACTTCGGTGATTCAACGACATTTAATGTGGGAGAAATTTGGATAAATAACATCAAGAATCTTATAAAATCAACCATTATCTTTAAAAAATATAACAAAATTAAAACAGTAAAAAATTAAGTATTATGTATTTTAACATACAATAGAAAAATATTTCAAAATATCCAGAAACTTACACATAACAAATTTAAGGGCATTGGGTGTAGCACCGGTAGTTGGCAACACTGACGTATCTTCACCATGTTAATTTTTGATCATTGCTCCTCGGAGTAATTTTTATGCTAGAGCTAAGCTGATTGCTGTAGTATCAAGATAATTAGTAGCCCAAGTGCACAATTTGGCTAAATAAAGCCTGATTTAAAGAAAAGTATTTTTTAGTAATTTTTTAAATTTACATGCATTTTTCTAAAATATAAAAAAAATACTTTTCTTTAAATCAGGCTTTATTTAGCCAAATTGTGCACTTGGGCTAATAATTATCTTGATACTACAGCAATCAGCTTAGCTCTAGCATAAAAACTACTCCGAGGAGCAATGATCAAAAATTAACATGGTGAAGATACGTCAGTGTTGCCAACTACCGGTGCTACACCCAATGCCCTTAATGATAAATGATACATATCGTCCCTCGTCCGGAATAATGAATGAGCTCTATCTGAAGTTTACCACGATCTCGTTGTAATAATGACCTGCTTTTTTTAAAGTGAGCGCAATAGAGTATCGACCTCAATTTTTTTTATTGCAGAAATGGATAAAACGTGCAAAGTTTTGTTATTCTGATTTTTTTCAGATTTTTTAGAACCCGGGGGAACTATTTTTTAAAATTTCTTTTTGTGACATCACGAGGCAGCAAATCCTATTTTTTTCTTAAGAAGCGGCGTCTCATGACGTCACATTTCAATAATTTTTTAAAAATAGTTCCCAGGCTCTAAAAAATCTGAAAAAAAAAATCAGGGTAGTATAGCTTTGCACCCTCTATCCATTTCTGCAATAAAAATAAATGAGGTTGATACTCCATCATGATGTAAAAAGAAAGGTGTCCAATGAAAATTAATTAAAGTGAGATAATAATGTTAATAAGTTACTCGCGATAGGATTTTTTGCGGCAGTTGCCGATAGTTGTTGGCGCCAGTGGTATTTTAGTGGGAACTTATTAACATTATTATCTCACTTTAATTGCATGTTAATTAAGGCTTGTTTGGCCACCTTTCTTTTTACATCATGTACTCATTATGAGATGCAAATCAGTATAAAATAAAGCTCAAAATTGCGTTCAACTGAAATAACTGATAGCTCATTATTCCGGATGATATTTCTCGTATGGACTAACCTTAACGTCACGGTCAATCTGCTCAAAGAATTTGAAGCCTCCAGTAACAACAGTGTGTGTTCTGTTGACTCGAGTAACTCGCAAAGTTCCCGCATCCACGTACACTCGGTCGATCATAACTTTCACCAGTTTCTCCAACACTAAGTCGTACGTGCGCTGTAATTTAGAGTTTTTAATAGACAATTTTACCCACCTTGTTAATAGACAGTTAACCGCCGCTCATCTAAAAAAAAATTATATAATACAATCATATAACTATATATTGTATATTTTAGCAACTAAATGGACAACACACATGAAATTTTTTTATTGCAGAAATGAATAGAGGGTACCAAATTATGCTACTCTGAATTTATTTAGATTTATTTGAGTCCCGGAAGTATTTTTAAATAATTATTGAAAGTTCTGTAAATGAAGTTGGTACCCCTGAATCCTTAATAAAAAGGATAGGACTGAGACGCCTATTGACGCCTCCAGGGGGTGTGGCAGCACTTTCAATAATTATTTGAAAATAGTTCTGGGACTAAAAAAAATCTGAAAAAATAGTGCATAATTTGGCACCCTCTGTTCATTTCTGCAATAAAAATTTTTCATGTATGTTGTCCATTGTTTATTTTTTTTCTTCGGTTGTTTAAGATATCAGCCCTTTCTTTTTGATCCAGCTGCAATTAAGGATTGACCTCAGTTGATTGAGATCTAAGAATCGGCCGCCTTGAAATTAACAAGATTTGCAGAGAACTTAGAACACGCCACATCAATGCAAATTTTGAAGTGGATCGATCTGATCAGTTTTAAGATAACTGAAGTAGAAGTTTAACATTGGCCTTATGGACGGAAACTAGAGCTATTGTGAGGAAACCGCCCTCTTTAATCTGCTCAAATCATAAGCGATTAAGTTTTAGAAGATCATTCACGAATTTTTAAAATTTGTGTCATTTGAATCCGTCTGACAGAAATTTCCTTTGACCCGCGTAGTAACTGAGGTCAATCATTAAACACACTTCGAATTTTTAGCTGCAATGTATCCATTGACGTTACATTTTTATTTAAACGACACTCCAAGAATTAATATAATGGGCAACTTACGTGAAATGGCGGGTGCTATTCATGAAAAATTATTGAGAAAGATATTGTTATTGTATTTAGATTCACAATAAACTTGGATAAAATTAAACCTGAATGGTTAGATTCCTTCGTGAATCGCACATATTATATATTAGAAAATAATCTTACCTGTGCATTTAGCGAACCAGTTAATAAAAAGAGAACGAGGAACGTATTAACCCACATATTGAAGTGAAATGTCATTGCCACAATCAGGTATGTGAATATATGTTATCGTGGTTTGCATGGCCTTGAATTTTCACAAGGAATGTGTTTTATTTGCATGTAGGTATTGCATTCTGATGGCACGATTCCATGAGTACATGCGATATTTTTAATTTTTATTCAAATCTGTGAGAATGTTGCTAACTAATGACAATGTTTGTATTTGTAAGTGTGGAAATTGACACATAAAAAAAATTAATTTTGAATTTGAATTTTTCTTTAAAAATTTTTTTTAAAAAAAAATGATGCTATTTTTAATTTTTACTTTTTTATATTTCAATTTTCTGACTCCTCTTTAAATAGGATATCATACATGCTATTTTGAAATGTACTTTTTTTAAGATGAATATTCATGCATTCGAATTATACCGTATTAAACATGTCCTAAAAATAAAGAAACAAGAAGAAAAAAACAATATGACGGTGAAATTGATTTTTATTACTTAATATTATTTAAAAATTTGTAAAAGAATTTAATTATAGGTTCACGTATATAATTAAATGCGTATTAAATAAAAATATCTCGTAAATGTATAGCTATAATAACTGAACAAATTTAATATTCATGTGATGAGTGTTTATTATAAAGGTGAAATAAGAAAATGCTCTTAAGTACTTAAAAAAATTACTGTATTTTGTCATGTGAAATAAAAAAAAATAGACTAAATATACATTAAGGCCGGTCGCAGACAGAATCGCATGATTTCGCAACGTATATATGATAAAAAAAAATATAAGAACCTATGCGATCAGCCGGGCACACTGCTTCGTATCGTATGATAAGAAATTTAGAACCGGTTCTAAATGAGAAACGTACGATCGTAAGCTTACGATCGTAGAAACAGCAAAATCATGCGATCCTGTCTGCGACCGGCCTAACTGCAATGGACAACCTACATGAAACTTTTTATTTTAGAACTGGATATATATAGAGGGTATACAAACTCCCTTAATGTATGCCACCAAAGCAATGCTGATTTTTTTTTTTTTTTCTTTAGAGCCGGAAGAAATTATTGAAAGTAGAGAGAGAGAGAGAGAGAGAGAGAGAGAGAGAGAGAGAGAGAGAGAGAGAGAGAGAGAGAGAGAGAGAGAGAGAGAGAGAGAGAGAGACAGAGAGAGAGACAGAAATACGTCCATACCTATATATTAAAAAAAGATCATTTATTTATTTTATTTTTTATTTTTCACCCAAGTTACAAAAAAGAAATATACATTGTAAAAAGGATGTGGATATCAGCAAAGCACTATTTCACATATTTCAATGTTTCGCATCATTGAAACAACAGAGAGACAGACGTCCATACAATGGGACGTCACTTGTTAATGAAATGATATAATTGTAAGGGCTAAAAGGGGCGTGGGTTCAAAACTGAACTTTGCCTATCATTTTAGCAATATTTATACCGGGCTCGTGCACAAAGAAATCTGAAAAAATGTTTTCTCTATTCGTTTCTGCCTTTAAAAATTTAATGAATATATCTATTGCATTGTATATAATATATTTTCCTATATAGTTATTTTCTTGTGTAAAATTTATTTTTTAACCTCATTACCTTTTTTTTTAATTAAAAACGGAGAATTTAGGTATAGATTGTATCGTTTATAATAAAAAAAACATTTCCTTACTGCTTAAGAATAAGTAAGCAGTTAAACGTATAGCAATTTTGATTTATCTTATGTTAGTCCATACAGTATATTTAGTTTTATTTATAAAAAATATTTGACAATGGACAACATACATGAAAATTTTTTATTGCAGAAATGAGCAGAGGGCACCAAATTATGCTACTCTGAAATTTTTCACATTTTTTTTTAGACCCGGAACTATTTTTAAATAATTATTGAAGGTTCTGTAAGTTAAGTTGGCACCCCTGAGTCCTCAATAAAAAAGATAGGACCGAGACGTCTATTGACGCCTCCAGGGGGCGTGGTCGCACTTTCAAAAATAATTTAAAAATAGTTCTGGGTTTCAAAAAAATCTGAACAAATTCAGAGTAGCATAATTTGGTACCCTTTATTTATTTCTGCAATAAAAAATTTTCATATAGGTTGTCTATTAATGCATTGACAACTATTTTATTAAACATTCTTTATTATCACTTAAATTTTTTCCGGTAGAAAAATACAAAAAACATATTTTTTTAATAAACTTTATTATTTTTATAGCATTACATAAATTTGATTTTTTTTTTGTGTAACTTACAATGCTCAAAAGTAACGTAATTATATGAAGTGTATGTATTATCCATTTTATTTACTTACAATACGTTTCAACTCCCCCTTCCCTTAATAAATCGTGCATGGGACAAAAAAAAAATACACCTTGGTAATGCTAGGATTAATCTCAAAATTTCTATCCGAAGATAGCCGATGGTGTCTTCCGATCGATGCGGGCAAAAGTTTGAACGTATGACCACATTACGTCGTCCTTTTTTAAATATACATCACAGCGCCATTTGTTTCCACCAGGTATGTACTTGGGGAAACGCTCAGGGTCCAGGATGAAGTTGTTTATGGTGTAGTTACCCTGGAGACAGAAAATTAGGTGAGAAATTGTCCTGACAGTATTTTCAATGTAAGTTGATCAGTGATTTATGGATTTTTAAATAAGTTATAAATAATGATTCATAAAATGCTAAAAACCATTGAAGTATTAAAGAACAGTTACTAGAATTAAAACTAATTTTTTCCCACTCTCAAGTAAGGCTTCTTTTTTAATTCATGGTTTATTGTTAATAATGGGGGGGGGGGGGCATTCACAAAGCTTTTTATCCCCTACTTTAGCCTTAATTTTTATTCTTGGTTCTAAACTAGGAGCTTGTCATGGTTAGCCCCTGTTTTAGCACTAGGGATAAAAATCATCGAGGCTAAAGTAAGGGTTAAAGTGCTCTGCGAATGCTCCCCAAGGACCTTAAAGGCAGAGAATGGTGACTATTTTTTTGGTGCACAAGTTTGACATTATTTATGCAACAATAAAAATATGAAAGCTGTTTCCCCTCTTTTAATTTACCGGTGGTATCGGACATCTCTTTGGCAAGTTAGTAGATTCCACGAACGCCGATATGTCGGTTATACCACTGGCGAAGAAATCACAAACTGGTTTATCCTTGAAGGTCCATCCGGCACTTCTCTTGTACTCCGTGCCTAGTTGCTCGTACAGCAGAATCGTTATCTGTCAATCAAATGTCATCTGTAAAAAATATTTTGGTTTGCCAACAAAATGTGGCCTTAAATCGAGCTTTTTACATCTCTGCCACACGACAAGGCTCTATTTAAGGCCCGATTTTAGCTTAAATTTTAGACATATTTGTATTATGATTCAAAATAGAGCATCTTAAATGTGGCTTTACGGCTCTCTGAATAACCCCTTGACACTTATAGCATGGAAAAAGTATGGCACGAGAGGCAAGGCAGTGAAAGCCCCATAAAGGAGGAGTAATGCCTGCAATGCACCTGCAAGGGCCGCAAGGCACACAGAGCGAAAAAGAAATTAAAGTAGAGATATTGTCGATCAGCTGTTTTTTTAGCTGCATTTGATAAACATGTAAACTTTAGCAAATTCACAAAAATTCTAAAAAATTTATTTGAGAGGCGGATATTAGTGCCTAAAAGTCATAGAAAAAATTTCAAGACAATTAAACGAGCCGATTCTTTAAAATTTATTATTTATTTAATTTTCAACATAGGGCTTTCCCATGGAGAGACAAACTAAAAATTTAATTAAAAAAATCAGCTCGTTAAATTGTTTTGAAACTTTTTCTATGATTTTTAGGCACTAAGATCTGCCTGTCAAAAAATTTCAGAATTTTTGTGAATTTGCTAAGGCTTACATGTTAATCAAATGCAGCTAAAAAAACAGCTGGTCGACATTATCTCAACCTTAAGCAAAGTATGAATGGTTGAGTTTATGACTCGGTCCTCCCCCTTCTCTCTGCTACTAGACTGATAAACCTTGACTACGACATGCAAGAACCTTCTATAAGTCAATTTAAGTGACTTGACGAAAGACTCCCATAAGGCTGAGCCTTCTATATCCATTTTTTTCCCATAGCCAGCTTGTAAGCTAAAAGTACATAGACACTACAGAGTCCTCCGTGTCATATGGCCAGGAATTTGAACAACCTAGGCTGAGCTTCGCTGCTTCTGAGAGTGGCGGCGCCAGTGAATCACAGCGGCACGGCCCGGTTCTCGCTACCTGCGAGGGTACTTTCAGCCAGCAAGAACCAGGCCGTGCCGAACATTAAGCAGCGCCGCCACTCTCAGTTACAGTGAAACTCTGATCAAATCCCTGGCCATATGACACGGAGGTCTCTGTAGGGTACAAAAAGGAACAAAAAGAAAAGAGACTAACCAAGACATCAGGATTGACTTCATCAAAGAGCTTGAAGTCCCCAGCGATGACGTTGTGTGTCCGATTTACTCGAGTTACTCGAATAGTTCCCGCATCGATATGTTCCAGGTTGATCATAACTTTTACAATTTTCTCCAGAACCAGGTCATATGTACGCTGGAATTCGATAGAAAAATTATGTATTAAATAATTAGTTAATATAATTATTTTCTATTTTTATGTAATATATAAAATAAAAATTCACATGCATTCAAATATTGTCTGTCCAGCTAAGTCCAGCTGACAATGAAATTAGCTTATATTAATTTGATGCAACATTTTAAATTAAATGTTCCTGAAAATATTGATCAAAATAATTTAATTTAATAAATATAGTCAACATTAAATGGTCAACATTTAATATAATTATATTAGGGAGTTTGTTTACAAATAAAGTAATGTTATTTTAATAATTTTGAACACCTGTTTTTAATATTTATTTAAACGATAAATAATTATAAATAAACAAAAATTAAAGTATTATCTGCCTTTATATTTCTAAGATTATAGTACAGTTATTATTAAAAAATAAATAAAACAATATCTACTTTTCTACAAAAGGGGGAAAAAAATGATGAATTGTTTTGTAATATATGCAAATACAGACGAAGACTGGTACGAACATAATGGAGTATCGACCTCAAAAATTTTTATTGCAGAAATAGAATAGAATACAATAGAAATGGATAGAGCCTGCAAAGTTATGATACACTGATTTTTTTGAGCCCGGTCAGCCCGGGAAGTATTTTTAAAAAATTATTGAAAGTCCTTTTTGTGACGCCACGTGGCTGCAAGTCCTATCTTATTCTTAAGGAGCGGAGTCTCGTGACGTCACAAAAATAACTTTCAATAATTTTTTAAAAATATTTCCCGGGCTCTAAAAAATCTGAAAAAATTCAGGGTAGCATAACTTTGCACCCTCTATCCATTTCTGCAATAAAAAAATTGAGGTCGATACTCCATTATATTAAAATATTAATTTGCCCAATAACATGTTTTTCAGAAAAATATCCAGCTTTTTTTCTACCCACCTTCACCATGGAACATTGAATGAGGTGGATGCCAATCTGGATAAACCTCACGAGTTGAAATAAATAAAAAAAAAAAAAATCATTTTTAATGTCTCTCTTTTTTTCTGCTCTTGTTATTTACAATTTTTTCCGAGAAAAACATAGTGAAAAATATGAGATTACATCATTTTTCTCTCTTATTGAGCATTAAATATTAGATAAATTGACTTCATTCTCACAGAAATAAGAAGTGTTTTTGAGGCAAAGATTAGGTTTAGACGTGTAAAGGATGATTTGAAGACAATTTTTTTCACCTAGGGCTGATTATATTCCTTCTTGAATAACACTATTAATTATATTTAAAAATAATTACCTGTGCATTTATAACAGCAATTAAAACTAGGACGAAGTACGCGTTGACCCACATAATGGCGTGAAATGTCACTGTTACAATCAGGAATGTGATTTTATAATTTATGGCCTGCATGTCTTTGCAGTTTCGTGATCAATGTTCCATTGTCTGTTGACATTGTATCCTGATGACAGGATTTCATGAGCATGCAATGATTGCATCACAGGTGTGCATTTATACGAGATTTATTATTAAATTGACTTGCGTTGTAATTGTGTATTGTGCTATTAGAAAAAAATGTGCAAAATGAAATAAAATACAAATTCTATAAAAAAAGTATTACAAAACCAATAAATACTTTTTTAAATGATTGATCATAATAATGTTATTTAAAAAATATAACTAAATAACAAAACTTATCAAATATTTATATTATTAATGATTATGACAATTAAGCTTCAACTCGTAAATGCTGCAGCGCCGCATTCTGACATCGCTCTGTAAGGTTTGTTAGGAGAAAAATCTTGTTTATTTTTCATTCAAATTCTATGCTGCATAAAATCTCGAATATTTTTTATGTCGTGTAAAGTGATCTTTCCCGTGGCTCATATAAATTATTAATCTTGCCCTTCATAAGAACCATCGGAAAAAATTAAAAACCATGCAGGGACCACTGGGTTAAAGGATAGGGAACTTGGTAGAACATGTCGTCGCGCGCAGTTCGCGCGCTAGATTTTCATTGGCTGAGAGAATTGTATCGTTGGTGTTAAATTTTCTCATTATTAGTACATATTTAAGTATTGTGTATTATTCATTATTGTACTGATACAAAATACATCGATCGATCATGAGAGGACTGAGGGACAATTCTAGATATTAATCATTATTTGTTTAATTAGTGGAGTTGCATATAACAATTTTCAACTATTATAAGCTCAGGAACAACTAGTTATAAGTTAATACGGTTATTTCTGTCAGAAAGGATCGAAAAAATAAAATTTTAAAAAATCAAGAATGTTCTAAAACTTTTTCAGTAATTTCATTTTTTTTTTTTTTTTTTTTTTTTTTTTCTCACAACAATTTCATAATATTCATTTCTTCAATTTTGACTCCAAATTTCAACGCAAATTTCCAAAAAACTAGGATAGATCTTCTTAAGGGTAAGATAACGCCACCAATGTTAAAAAAAAAAACACATAAAAATTCTGAAAAAATTTAAAATGTTCTCCTCTACACCCCCTATCAGTAGGTAAAATATCAGGTATACAAATACGATCTAGTTTTTGAGTTATGATTTTTAAAGTTAACTACTTTATGGAGAAATGGAACTCCCATGTTAAATTAGTCAACTTTAAAAATTCATAACTCAAAAACTAGATCGTATTTGTATACCTGATATTTTAGCTACTGATAGGGGGTAGTAGAGGAGAACATTTAAAATTTTTTTCATAAATTTTATGTGTTTTTTTTTTTTTTTTTTTTTTTTAAACATTGGTATGGCGTTATCTTACCCTTAAAAACAAAATTAAGTTATGCAGCCTATTGATGGCGAGTTTAAAGGGTAAGTTTTATGTAACAACTTCATTTACATATCTATCAATCGATATTTCAAATTCATTCTTAACAAGTCAGAAAATACTATGTCTCATCAATGGGAACACTAATATAATTGAATGCTTCATACCTTGCCCCTGCTTTATATGCAACCTGCTCGACTTTGGTACTAAACAAGTTGCATACATTTTAGGCGAGATATATTAAAAGTGTTTATTATTTTTATTATTATATATTTTAAAATCATATTAATAAATTTTGTTTTAAAATAATGTTTTATCATTTTTTAAAATTTATTTTCACAATAGAAATAGTATAGAAGTTATATAACCTCACCCATCTTTGCTTAAAAGCGAATTTTGTAAATTAACAATCCTACCACTAAATTTCATGGAATTAAAAAAAAAGATATATAATAATAAGAATTCAATAAATTCAGATTAATTTATATTCATTTTATTTTAAATACATTGTAATTTTGACATAGACAACAACCACTTAATCTTCATGAAACAAAATTTTTTTACATTAAAAATATTTCTAGCCGAACATATTTTTAGGTGCCAAGCGATCGATGCGGACATAGACTTGATAGTGGGCCCACATGACGTCTTCCTTGAAGAGATAAAGGTCTGCACGCCATTTCTTGCCGGGGAGATGAGCGGGGAAGCGATTTGAGTCCAGATAGAAATTGTATATTGAGTAGTTGCCCTGGAACATTGAGAACATGATGTTATGAACGCCTGAATTGAAAATATTCATCTTGTTTGAAATTCGTTATAATTTTTTCATGTGGTTGTTTTTTGTGATAATTATATAAAACGCCCAAAAGTTCTAACTTATAAAATTATAACTAACTTATAAAATTATAACTTATAAAGTTTCATTAATGTGAATCTCAGAAAGTCTGTGAGTAAATTGCTTAAAACCACTAATTTCAATGAATTAAAAAACAATTAAATTTAATTAAATGTAATTAAATTTAAGGACATTTTTTTATTGCAAAATTAAATAGAAGGATTTTTTTTTTTTCTTAATTTTACAGATTTTTTAACTAACAAAGTATTGTTCAAAAGTTATTTAAGGTTCTGGTTTGAACACACGCCCCTATCCGATCGGATCTATAGATCTATCGATTTATCGATAGATCTATCGGATCTTATCCGTTAAGTGACACCTATATATGTCGCCTTTTTATGTATTTTCAATTATATAATATATATAACATATTTTTTTAAATAGGGCCCAGTCTAGAAAATATGAGAGTAACATAATTTGGTATTCTCTTTTCATTTCTGCAAAAAATAAATTTTTATTTCATGCAGCTTGTTCATTTGCTTTTAGAGTCCAAATAAGTAATCTTTGAGTAAAAACTGTTAATTCATGTCCATAAATATACATGCAAAGATAACTTTTTTATTTGGTAATATGAATAGGCGCGATTCACGAAGCAGTTAGCCAGGTTTCTAACCACATTTAGCTTAACCATGTTTAACTAGGGTGATTTTTAACACTTAAAACAGGTATAGTTAAACGTGGTTAAGCTAAACATGGCTAGAAACCTGGCTAACTGCTTCGTGAATCACACCCAATATTTCTTACCGGAGGTACGGGACATCCTTCTTTAGGTAAGTTGGTAGACTCTTTAAATTCAACAAATCCTTTTGCGTCACTTTTTAGAAAATCACAGACAGGTTTATCCTGAAGTGCCAATGCAGAGCTCCGCTTGTACTCTCCCCCGAGCTTCTCATAAATCTGGATCGTCGCCTGTCAACAATAAATCACCTGTCAATCACACTACAGTTCAACTTAACCGAAAGTTATAGCCGGAAGTGACAGGTTTTTAAATTTTATGGTTTAAATGTTGAGACTGAAATTTAGCAGATAGATTTTTAAAAAAATTTCAACCTCTTTGCAAAGTCTGAGTTTTCATGGACATTAGTTTATAACTAGAGTTCTTTCACTTCAGGCTAATTCCGGTATAGTAATCTTAGTATGTGGGTGTATGGTTGTTTAATAACGGCCTATTCTAAAAAACGAAACAAGGAGAAGAAGAAGAAGGTATAAGGCCTGTTCGTAAACCGTGCTCGATGTACACTTTCTGCGCACCCAATCGACCTTATGTACATGGGATATAAGGTCGATTGGGTGTAGAAAGTGTACACCGAGCAGGGTTTACGAACAGGCCTATATATATATACAGTAATCTTTTGTTTGTAACACTACAGTGTTACAAATCTTTGTTTACGTGTGGATTCAATGCGCGCGGCGGACATCTTGAAAATAAATATTAAGGATCTTATGGATGCCGCCATTCAGTCTATAGACGTCTGGAGCTGGCGGCGCCATAGTGTCTACAGGTATTCTAAGATCTGTTAGACTGTGTGTAGAAGTTTTTATCTTAAATTAACATAGGTTTTTCCTATACTTTAACACTGACAGGTGATTCAAATTCATATATGCCATGCCTCAAACTGTTCCTTCAGAACTTTCATTCTGGTATACGAGTCTGGTATGAGTTGTCGTACATGTTAGAGCACAGAGGAAAATTATACAATTTGTAGCTTCTTAAAAATAAATCTATTTGAAATGAAATAACATGGATATTTCATTTCAAATAAAACTGATATAAAATTTTTATACATAATTAATAGAATAATTAATATTAATATATCATGCTCACAATATTTTTAAGTTCACAGTCTCTGTCAGAAATAAAGAATTTTCGTTTTTTATTTTTTTCCCTTCATTAAGGGAGAACACAATAAAATTATCCAAAAATTAATGTTCTGTGTTAAATATATAATAAAAATCATGCTGCAAAAAAAAAAACGATTGTGACGTCATAGTCATGCAAATATTTAACAGCAAGTATAGGGAAAGAGTTTGCTTTTTCTTCAATTTTGAGGATTTAAGAGGGAAAAAAATCTTAAAAAAAATTAAATTGCATAATTCGAAATATTTAAATATGCAATAAATGTGTTTATGAATGTTGTTTTTTTTCATGTATCGAACAGTGTAGAAAAATCATAATTTTAGTTTTTAAAGAAAAGATGAGTTACACATATTTTATAAGCTTATATGCAACGTACTGTATATAGATTTGTGATTAATTAACGCTCACAATTAACAGCTTCATTTACACAAAAATTTAAGACAAAAGTTGCAATATTTAACAAACTTTACCTGCATAATTTAATTTTACATATAAATTTAAAATGTAACACAGGCACATGAAATCTTCGAAAACTTACCTTTAAATCTTCATCAACTTTCTCGAAAAGCTCGAAGTCTCCAGTTACAACATTATGTGTTCGATTTATTCGAGAGACTCTCACAGTCCCAGCATCCACGCAATCTTTGTTAACCATTATTCTATCAAATTTCTCCAATACCAAGTCGTAGGTTCGCTGCAACAATCAATTTCATTAGCACCCACACGTAAATTGGATAAGAGGCAATTAATATAGGATCAAAACAGCAATATTCAAGATAAGCTGGGATTTAATTTTTGAGCCTCAGCTACATCAACAAAAAAATTTTCAGATCATTTTCGAAACTGGATTTGAAAAGACAAGTATATATAGTCAACTTTCCAAATCCAGGTTCAGAAGTAGTAATATAAAAAATATTGTTGGTGTTATAGCTGAGGCTCAAAAATTCAATCTCAGCTTGCCTTGCATATATTATACATAATATCTGTTTTGATTATAACGGCCTTATATATATTATCAAGAATAATGTTGCTACATCGACCCTAGTTGAAACAAATTTAATCATTTGGTCACTTTTAACGTATCGCTTCGTCTAATTTTGTACCATTTTCGAGTCAAAAATAAGAAATTATAACATCCTTTTCCATCTTATTGAACATTAAATATTAGAAAAATTATCACCAAATCACTCTCACTACTTTGAGCGAAGAAGATAAAAGTAGTGTTTTTGAGGTAAAAAGAGGTAATAAGATTAGGTTTAGATGTGTTAAGGACGAGTTGAAGACGATACTTTTCAACTAGAATCAACTTTTCATTCTTATAAATTTTCATTTGTGTGGCCAATTTAATCATAAATTTTCAAAATATAAAAGCTCAATAAGTATTTTTTTTATACAAGGATAAACCCCTATGAGCTTAAAGCTCGAATCTATATGTGGGTTAATGGGTATATAGGGATAAGGGAGGAAAGGATGATGGCCATGGTCTGTTACGCGTCCCAACATTCACTGAGGTGAGACTGAGGGAACTGTGGAAAACCTCAGTCAGGACAGACACCTCTACTTTTTATAATGGACCAAAGAGATGTCTAAAGCACACAAGTGCATTACTAGACTGGGTGGAAAGCGAGACGAATTTAACCCAGGGAGGGAGCAACGTTATTTTTTAATTGAAACGGTAACTCATCCAAGTACGAACCACGCTCGACATTGCTTACCTGTGCATTTCCAACACCGACTAATATAAAGAAAACAACGTACTGCGATATAGCCAACATTACGACTCACACTGGCGAGGCGACAATTGTGCGAGTGATTTATAACCCTTACAGTTCCGTGCACAGAAATGACATACCATCCGGCACGACATATAGTAATGACAATGGAATTAAATTAAACGTAATTGCATGAACAGTATTACAAAACTTGTTTTTTTAATGTATTTGTACTATTGTCAGTACTTAAAAAATTACGTCTTCAACTCATCCTTTACACGTCTAAACCTAATCTTTTTAATTCTAAAAACACATTTTATTTCTTCCTCTCTCAAAGTGAGTATGAAATAAAGACAATGGGGGGCATTCACAAAGCACTTTAGCCTCAATTTTTATCCCTGGTACTAAAACATGGTGCAAAAATCCATGGGCTAAACAAGGTTAGTCCCTGGTTTAGCACCAAGGATAAAAATCGAGGCTATAATGGGGGTTAAAGTGCTTTGTGAATGCCCCTCAATATTTCTAATACTTTATGGTCAAGAAGAGGAAAATATATATAATCTCGTCTTTTTCCCTATTTTTTTCTCCTCTAAAATGGTGTGAAATAAGAAGAGAAAAGACGAGAGGAGAGCTTTAGCGAATGAAAGATGAAATTTATTTCAACTCGGGTGTACGTTTACTGTTTGTTTATTTTAAAATGTATAACATCAATGGAGCAATGAAACAATTTTCGATATCTTAATTGGTAGTAGCGGCCTTGTAAATTCAGTCCTTAATTAAGGATTAATCTCAGTTGATTGATATCTCTTCTTTTAAATTGAAAATATTTTACAAACAAAATTTGTAAAACATCCCTCTGTAATACAGTAATTAACTTATTTTCATTATACATAATTTTAAGGCTTTTAAATATATAAATGGCATGATATAAATAAATAAATTATAAATAAAAATATCAAAGTTTATCGAAATATATAAAATTGAAAATTATTCTTTAGTGTTAGTATATTTATTGTCATTAATTTAATGATTATACACCTAAAATTTTATTTTTTTTTAACTATCAGTTTTAATAATATTTTTGTTTTGCATGATAATAAATTACAAATAACAAATTACAATAAAATTTTAAAAAATCATACTTTAAGTTTACAACTTTTTATTTATTTGTACCCTGGCCCATCAAACGGTACTTTCAATATTTCGATTAAATAACAAATATAAGATACGGAAGACGTTCATACATAACCAATTAAAAATTGCGTTTAGAATTATGTGCAATATATTTACATCTATGTCATTGCATATTGCTAAATCGCAGTGATTTAATTTTTTTCCACAAATGCTTGTTGGGTGATGTTGATTTGAAGATTTTCTCACCTAATAGAATTACTGATGTGCGCTCGAAAATAAGTCAGCTGTGTGGCTCAAATAAAATAGAATATACTGTGCCTATCTGTACATCTCATTGTTATGACACGTCATTTTTTTCACGAGTGTCACAAAAATATAACAAACTTGCTTGTGAAATTAAATCTTTATGTACAAAAAAGTTTAAGCAAGCTTTGTAGTGTATGATATTTATAGTATATAATCATTATTCTTTTTATCCTTGTATTGTGTAATTTTTGTTTTCTCTGCAACTTTTGTTTAGTTGTTTCTTTTCTTTCACAGGATGCAAAATCTCGTTCGGGCAATGCCTTTTTTTTCACCCTCTTGGGCAGTATTTCATATAATCTGACTGTGACAATGTATTTATCTTGTCTGTTTTCTGCTCAATAAAATTTATATTATTATTATTATTATTTGAAAGAGCTAAATATATACACAGATATTGGACATGCAGTTCGATTTTTTTTATCACACGTCTATTTTAAAATATTTCCAATGCAGCTTTGAATTTTCTAATTTCCCTTCATGAACGCTGTGTAAAAAAACACGAGTTCGTACTGTACACGTAATCATTATGTTCTTATCACTAGCTATGTCAGGTTTAGAAACATTGAACGGTTTTAAACCTATGATAATAAAACGCAATATATTAGTAATCTTTTAGTATAGCGCGCAAGATAATTTAACTGATAAATTTATTAGCACCATCAAAGATTAGTTAGTTTTATTTTTTTATGATTGGCGTTTTAAATTATATTAAAAATTGAGCTATTTGTACGCAGTTGAATTTATAAAAGGATTCTTTATGAATATTGCAAACTCAGAAAATGCTCCCAGATCACACTTATATTTTATAATAAATGTATTGCAAAAATAAAAAGTACGAAACTTATCGGATTATATTAAGTTATTAATTTAACTTCTTGTTATCAGTAGCAGTTTCTAATGTGACATCATTATGAATGATAAGATTATCTTAAAATGAGGCTCTCGTCTTTGTACTGCATTGCAGTAGATTCGTAGCTTACTTCAAGATAGCACAGCAGAAACAGGTAATGTACCGTGTAACATTATTATTATATTGAATTCTTGGTTGGTTGGTATTTTGGGGAAATTGACACATTTTGGTCATGTATGTCCCCTATTGAATTCTTAATTTAGACCAATAATCTTCTTACAAAGATTTTGATCATTTGTTATAAAATAATATAATTTATTTATTTATTTGAATATTTTCTTAATTCTTGGTTGCACTGCACAGGTCAAACATAATTATTTTCAAGTTTTATTATTAATTTAACACACCACATACACAACCTTACACCAGTTACAGTACTTACACCATTTTTTTTTATACAAATTAATGTAGAATAACCTATATGTTTCATTATTAATTAATGGTTGGGAGTTTATATTTGATTTAAATATGTACCCCAGTAAAGAGCCAGTATTATGTAATGAAGAGGCTTGTTATATATATATTTTTTTTTACTAATGCAAACTGCAAGCTGTAAATAGTTATGAGTTATGAGTCGAATGTAAATGAATGCTTTATATTAAAGTTATGATATTAATAAAAAAAATGATTTTTGAATAATAAATTTATTAATCATTATTTTTATAATTATTATTAAAAATTAAATTTTTGTTGAAACTATTAAAATAATATTAGATATTATTCTTCATTAACTGCTGTGTAATGTTATTAATATAATAATTTTTTAAAATAATTTTTAAAATAATTTTTATTTAATAAAATATTTGTTCTAAAGAAATTTGAATTTAATTATTCATTTTTTTTTAGGTACGAGGGGTGAGGCAACTCCCTGTAATAATATAAGTAATAGCATGAATGTGTCAATTCAAATGGGAGTTTTCATAATAATCTTAATTTTGGTAAAAGAAAGAAAACTAAAACTATTTATAATCCCATAAACTCCTATAAAAACCCTTAGTTATTATCAAATTTATAAACAGTGATAAAAATAATTATTTAATGAAATGTAATTTCTTCACAGGTGACGAACAATCAAATAAATCAGCAAATTTCAACCCAAAATGTGCAGCACTTCTATCTAAAAGTTGGCATCAATCATCAAAAATGGAGTCTGAAAATTTTAAGATCATAGAAGAAACGCCTCAAGAAAATTCAGACTTTAAAGATAAAGAACGTTCTAAAAAAAATGTACTATCAGAATGTTTGCAAGTAGGGAGTGAAAATTTACCTATAACAAATTCGCAAAAAAGGGTTCTACAGTTAAGTAAAAGTGAAAGTGTTAAAAGTAATTTAAATGGATTTACAAAAAATTTAAAAGATGCTTTACAATTTTCTATTAATAATAAACCTGAAGTAAAAATTATTAATAAAACAGATACATCAAAAATTTTAAATGGGAAATCTGTAGAAAGATTATCCAATATTTCAAAACCTATCTCTTACTATCATGGATATGCTTTAACTTATGTTCCTGTATCAAGTAGGAAAAATTATGAGGCATTGAGATATTGTAATATAAATTTACCCCCCGTGCCATCTACTAGTGTTATGATGAGAGACAATTGTGAAAATTACGTGTTACCAAAGTTAGAAGAATGTCATACAATTATGGAACCAATTTCGAGTTCACAAGAACAAAGTTCTGAAGAATCTTATTTGAAATTAGGAAATATTTATGAGACTTTAGAATTATTAAAATATATGAGGGAAAAACATTTTAAAGATATAGAAAAAAGTTGTATTCCTCGTACCATAAAAAGTGATATAATGCCTGAAAATATAATTATAGGTTACCCAACTGAAGAAATATCATTTATTCAAATGAGAAGTTATATACCAGAATTTTGGTTTTGTAAAAAATCTTATATTGACTTTAAAAAAACATCATATTATAAACTACATACTCTTGCAAGTTCTAGTGAAATTTATAGATGGACAAAATCATTAATAAATGAAAGTGCTTCATATTTAATAGATATAGAAATGATTCAGAGAATTGAAAATCCATATTTATTATTAATGTATGAATTAAAAAAACAAGAATTGAAAAAAACTCAAGAATCAATACAAGAATTACATTTATTTCATGGTACGAAATCAATTTTTATTGATTCAATATGTTCAAATAATTTTAATTTTCGAGTTGGGAATGGTATTTCATTTACACCATTAGCCTCTATTGCAAGTCAATATTGTGATAAATTTTTCAATGGTGGTGGTAATAAGATGATTCTAGCTCGGGTATTAATGGGAACTGACAATGAGGCTATGGGAAATAATTCGAAAGGGGTACATGGGAGTTTAGAAGTTGTGAAGTATGAAGATAATTTGTTTTATCCGAAATATTTGATTACTTTTAGACGTAAACAGAGATGGCATTGAGAGAGAGAGAGAGAGAGAGAGAGAGAGAGAGAGAGAGAGAGAGAGAGAGAGAGAGAGAGAGAGAGAGAGAGGGAGGGAGAGGGAGAGGAGAAAGAGGAGAGAAATGAAGGGGGGGGATTGAAAATGTAACTCGGGGGTTTGGGGGTAGAATTTTATCGATATCAATTAATAATGAGGGAAGGCACAATGGTATTTTAAATGAAGAAGTTAAAGCCCAAGTTTGAAATGTATTTCATCTTTCTAAGCTCTTTTCTCATCTAATTTCCTCTTATTTTGCACCATTTTAGAGGGGAAAAAATAAGGGATGAAGACGAGATTACGTCTTTTTTTCTATCATTGAACATAAAATGTTAGAAATATAGATCGCGATTCACGAAGCAGTTATATAGCCAGGTTTCTAACCACGTTTAACTAGGTGGTTTAACACGTAAGAAATGTATATATATATATATATATATATATATATATATATATATATAGTTAAACTTGGTTAAGCTAAACGTGGTTTAGCGTGAGCTTGGCTAACTGCTTCGTGAAACGCAGCCTTGTCTTCATTTCATCCACACATTGAGCGAATCGGAAATAAGATGTGTTTTAGATGTAAAAAGATTAGGTTTAGACGTGTAAAGGATGAGTTGAAGACGAAATTTTTCAACTAGGGAGTTAATAATATTTGATGTTAATGTATGTTGTTTTAATTTGTAATTGTATTTGTTTGTTTTTGCCTGCGATGGTAAACGGGGATGGGGGCTCAAAATTGGTTTTTGGAACAAGGAGAGGATTTTGTGGGATTTCGGTCCTGGGTCATGGCATCTTACATTGCACTTGTTTCTTGACAAAATGTAGATGTTTTTTCTTGTTTAATTTGATTAATTATTATTAATAATTATTTAATTATTATATTTGATTATATATTATATTGATTTAATTGAAATTTAATATAATAAAATGTATAGACCCATTTTTTAAGGAATTTTTTCAGTACACTGCAATTATTGTGAATAATTAAATATTACATGAATGTATTAAAAATTATGTGTAATAAAATATATAATACAATTATATTACTGTTACATGTGCATCTTTGGGATTTCTTACAATAATTTTAAAAGGATATTTTCATCAACGTATTAATTTACCGCCAATAATGTATTACTGATAAATGAATGTAAAAAATGTAAATTTAAATTTTGTTGATTAAAGAATAAAAGGAATTGTAAATAACTTGTGTATATAGCATTTTATTTTATTATACCTTTATTAAAAAAGTGTTTACTTAAAAAACAGAATACAAATTACCTTCAAAATTAATATTGTCAAAGTATAAAATTGCTCATAGCTTTTTATTATTACTATGGAATTGACATTAAAAAATATAAAATTGTTTCTAAAATACAGGACATAATGGACAACCTTCATGCAAAAATTTATTCCAAATTTGGATAGAGGACCTTGACTTAAGTATTATCAATATTTTTATATATTTTTTGAACCCTCTAACACCATTAAAATCATGCTACAAAACGCTGTAACGTAATGGTCATGCAATTATTTAACACGCAAGCATAGGGAAATACGTTGCATTACTATGACGTCATAGCGTCTTTACCCTCGATTTTGAGGATGTTATAGGGTTCAAAAAATTCTTAAAAAAATTACAATACAAAACTTGAGGTCCTGTATCCAAATTTGCAACAAAAAATTCATGAAGATTGTCCATTATGTACATTCATGTATACAAAGATTGTTTAGTGAATAAGTTTATTATTTTTTTTAATCGCTATTTTTTTTTTTTTTTTTTTACATACACATCTTTTGATATAAATGCATGTCATCACTCCCTTTTCATTAGTTTCCAAATCATTTTCACTAATTTTTATTTTATTGATATTTTCATTGTAATTATTTTGGTAGAAAATTTACATAATTTATTAGAAGCAAGCTTTGACAAATTCAGATCTATAATAACCAAGGCAGAAATTTCATAAGCTAGGGAGTTTTTTTACAATGACACAATAACTATCAGTCCGTAAATCTTACAATGTTTTGATGCATAAAAATATGGGTACATAAAATTTGAGATGAACAGTAACTTTTATTAACTAGTATTATTAAAAACAATGACATGACACTTAATTTATATAATATAATACAATACAATACAATACAATACAATACAATACAATACAATACAATACAATACAATACAATACAATACAATACAAAATAATATAATATAATATAATATAATATAATATAATATAATATAATATAATATAATATAATATAATATAATATAATATAATATAATATAATATAATATAATATAATATAATATAATATAATATAATATAATATAATATAATATAATATAATATAATATAATATAATATAATATAATATAATATAATATAATATAATATAATATAATATAATATAATATAATATAATATAATATAATATAATATAAAAAATATTAAAGTAAATGCAATGTTAAAATCTCATTATTATGATCTTAAATTAAACCAATAACTGTTTTACAACAATGCACAACATACATGAAATTTTTTTATTACAGAAATGAATAGAGAGTACCAAATTGAGCTACTCTGAATTTTTCAGATTTTTTTGAGCCCCGGAACTATTTTTAAATAATTATTGAAAGTTCTGTGATTTCAGTTGGCACCCCTGCAGCCTTAATAAAAAGGATAGAGACTGGACGCCTATTGACGCCTCCAGGGGGCGTGGCCGCACTTTCAATAATTATTTAAAAATAGTTCTGGGTTTCAAAAAAATCTGAAAAATTTCAGAGTAGCATAATTTTGTACCCTCTATTCATTTCTGTAGTAAAAAATTTTCATACATTGTATGTTGTCCATTATAAATATGTGTATACAGATTGTTTGAAACATTTAAAATAATACAATATTGATGTTAACTTTTAGTTAAAAACGAAGTAATAAAAAAATTCTATTAATTAATAATAATTACGCCAGCATATACATAGGGAAAGGGTCACATGACTATAATGCCATGCAGTTTTGGAACTTGATTTTAAGCGTTAAAAATACGTAATACATAAATAATATACAAATCAGTCAAATCACCTATTGAAATATGCAATAAAAAAAAATCATACAGCTGGTTTTCAATTCATAATATATTGCGATATATATTCATTTTTTTATGTAAATAATATTCCTTGCAGTTGAATGGAAGAAGTTATTTATTCTGTGTAGTGTTTTATTTTCACAATTATTTTTTTTTTTCGGAAAAACATGTATACGTTACTAATTTATCTAATAGATGTAATTAGATCATACTAGCTCTGAAACCACGAACATTCACCAACTATACACTTGAGAGTTTTGCTGGCTCCTACAGTACGGGGTCGGTCATGTGGTTTAATCCATCCTGTGACTGAGGGAAACGTGGAAACCTCAGTGAGGAAAGACGCTACCGGAAGTCCAAAGCTAGGGGAGTCAAATTGGGTGGCAAAGCGTTTGCCATATGGGTGGGAGAATCCTGAGTAAAAAGATTGTCACCCACCATGCTCAACGTTGCTTGACTTCAGTGATCAGTTGAGAACTGGTCAAAGCACTGCACCACACCAAGGTTGGCTTTATACAGGTTAAGCCTCCAATTTGACCAATGTTAAAGGGCTTAGCCAATCAGATTCAAGTATTTCAGGACCCATTGTGCCGCGAAACTTTGAATGCGCCCATGATGCAATGCTATTTTTTAAATTTCGCGGTGCAATGGGTCCTGGAAATAGTGGAAAAATGACGCACGAAATACGCACGTGGCTTAAGGGCATTGGGTGTAGCACCGGTAGTTGGCAACACTCACGTATCTTCACCATGTTAATTTTTTATCATTGCTCCTCGGAGTAATTTTTATGCTAGAGCTAAGCTGATTGCTGTAGTATCAAGATAATTAGTAGCCCAAGTGCACAATTTGGCTAAATAAAGCCTGATTTAGAGAAAAGTATTTTTTAGTATTTTTTTAAATTTACATGCATTTTTCTAAAATATAAAAAAATTACTTTTCTTTAAATCAGGCTTTATTTAGTCAAATTGTGCACTTGGGCTACTAATTATCTTGATACTACAGCAATCAGCTTAGCTCTAGCATAAAAATTACTCCGAGGAGTAATGATCAAAAATTAACATGGTGAAGATACGTCAGTGTTGCCAACTACCGGTGCTACACCCAATGCCCTTAACCTGTATAAAGCCAACCTTGCACCACACTAGTAAGATAATTTTAAATCTGGTAAGACACCTAAATATGTGATAACATACTCTGGATAAGATGTATTATCATCATATTTTACAATAACTTTAGAATCACTTTTCTTAGTAAAGTCTCCACCTGAGGGTGGCAGCACTGTCGACTCATTACCAATACTTCCTTCACATAAAATCACACGAGCATAAATCATCTTATTTTCACCATCAACATTTCTATCCCCATAATGACTTGCATATGAAACTGTGCGTGAAAATGAAGTACCCTGTCCGTAAATATAACCACAATTTGTACCAAATTTTCTCCAATCAAAACCATTATTACATATTGAATTAATATTTTCAGATTTAGTTCCATGAAATAATTTCATTTCTTTAATATTACTTTTATATAATTTTTTTATTTCATATTTTTTTAACTGATACATCATCCATAATAATGAATTTTCTACTCTTTCAATTTTTATTATTTTTAATTTATTTTGAGTACTTTTATAAAATTTATAACATATTTCAGCAGTTTCTTGTATAAAATTAAAATTCTCTACTTTAATAAGTGCATGTTTTTCAATGAATGAGGTACATTTTGTAGTATCCCAGTTATCTGGAATGTATTTATCTCTTTCATACCACGATGTTAATGGAAATGAGAAAGGAGTATTTTTAAGCAACAAATTCAAATTTTGGGTTTTAATGGTTTTAGGGAATACTGGAAGTTTGTCTTTATTCAAACCTTTTGGTGTAGCACTTTGATTTAGGCTTGATTTTCCTACAGGTTTCACTTTATCACTTTTATTAAATTGAGGAGATATTGAAATTTTATTCAAACTTTTTCGTGTAGAATTTTGATTTAGGCTTGACCTTTTTACAATTTTTATACACTCATTCGAAGATCTATTAGCAAATAGAGGAAGTATCGATGATTTTCGACGAATCTGATCATTAATTCCATTTCTTCGATTTGGAGTTCTTGGTCTAACAGGTTGTATATTTCTATGCTGATATAATTTTTCTTCTTGTTTCCTTTTGAGTACCCTTCGAAAATTATTTTTCTTTAAAATACTTCTAGAGTGAATTTTATCATGTTTTTTTCCCCAGTCAAAATTATAATATATAATTAACATTATTATCATAAGGATAATAAATACAATGTTTAATTGTTCTATAACTTCCATCATTATTGTCAATTAATTGTTGATTATATAAAATATTACTTGATGTTGAAAATAAAATAAATATTCAAAAGTATGTTGGATGCATCTTGTAATCTGTGAACAAAAAGATTCATATCATTATTAAATATTATAAATTTATTAAATGAGCTTATTAAGAGTATGTTCACTGAAATATTGGTAGAGAACTCTGCATGCAGGCAAAAGATTAAAAAAATACACTATAAATTATTTAAAATGAAAATCAAAAAAATGTGAGGTAAACAAAATGTTTAAAAACATTAAGGGTAAGGTAACGCCACCAATGTTAAAAAAAATCCCTCTCACAAAAATTCTAAAAAAAAATTAAAATGTTCTCCTCTATACCCCCTATCAGTACCTAAAATATCAGGTACACAAATACGATCTAGTTTTTGAGTTATAAATTTTTAAAGTTGACTACTTTAACATGGCGAAATGAAACTCCCATGTTAAATTGGTCAACTTTAAAAATTCATAACTCAAAAACAAGATCGTATTTGTATACCTGATATTTAAGCTACTGATAGGGGGTGTAGAGGAGAACATTTTAAATTTTTTTCAGAATTTTTGTGAGAGGGATTTTTTTTAACATTGGTGGCGTTACCTTACCCTTAAATAAAATTTATAAACTTTTGCTCACCTTAGAATTTAGAATCTTTTCTTTATATATTTTGAAATAATGTTTTTAATATTTTGTCTTATACGCATAAAATGTAACATATTTTTCTTATGGAGCGTTGTATGTTATTTTTACCCTACTGTACACTCGTCACCTTGGAAAATTTCCCACTTGCAGCATTATTAATCACCATGTTCTGTGTCATGGTGATATGGTGATTAACAAGGCCGCAAAGGGAAATTTTCCGGGGCGACGAATGTTCACCTCTTGACGCCATAAACTTTCCTCTTGTTTTAATGGAGTACTGTCCTCAATTTTTTTTATTGCAGAAATGGATAGAGCGTGCAAAGTTATGCTACCCTGATTTTTTTCAGATTTTTTAGAGCCCGGAAACTATTTTTAAAAAATTATTGAAAGTTCTTTTTGTGACGTCACGAGACGCCGCTCCTTAAGAAATAGATAGGACTTGACGCCGCGTGACGTCACAAATAGGACTTTCAATAATTTTTTAAAAATAGTTCCCGGGCTCTAAAAAATCTGAAAAAAATCAGGGTGGCATAACTTCTCACCCTCTATCCATTTCTGCAATAAAAAAAATTGAGGACAAAACTCCATTGTGGGTGTTAATATGTCGTCTAGGGAGTTGTTTACTGTTTTTGTTTACGAGGGAAAATAGCATAGCAGGTATACGGACGGTCAGGAGGGTAGAAAAGAGAAAGTGGAGGTCCAACTACTATGGCATTAGATAGGAGAAATGATAAACATAAATAGAAAAAAAAAGTTTTGATTGTTATATAATGATGTGATTTTTTTTATACTATCTATCGTTTATTGGTGTATTTTTTTAATTTTTTTAAACCTGATTTGTTTTGTTTAATAAAGTGAAAAAAAAAATCAATACATAATATGTTTATATACTAGCCTGTGCATTATGTTTCTCCATAGGGTAGTCTAACTTACAGGGGCATGACGTCAGCGCAATCAACTCTATATATATGAGCGAGTTGAACTTGATATCTTTAGCGGGATAGCTAGACTGGGTTCTCTCCTTACCTCTTCTTTGTAAAAACACATCTGTTTTTGTGTCTTGGAGCTGCATGCAGTTTCAATTCAGGTGAAGGTAAAATTTATGCTGCAACGAAGTGTAGTGTCTGCATCTGGTAAAGAAACATCTTTATTACATACATAAAATAATTCTATAATAAATAACATAACATAAATATTTGTAATTGATTTTAGTGCTTTTTCGCCATCTGATTATTGCACTGTATGTATACAAGTAACAACATTTGAAGGAAAAGATAAGTTTGCACCAGGCTTCGAACCCTGGGTCTTCGCAAAACCCTGGTGCAGAATCTTCTTTTCCTTCAAATGTTGATACTTGTAAATATACAGTGCAATAATCAGATGGCGAAAAAGCACTAGAAGTAAGATATACAACAGAAATCTTGATTTGAATATATTATAAATATAAAATTTTAGTAACTTTAATATATATAGTTATTAAAATAAATTTGTAATTTTTACCTATCGCTTCATTAGAAAGAAATACATTAGATATTGACCAATAATGTGTCAATTGCTACAAAATTCAACTAAAGAATTCAAAATAACCATTTTCTTGTTGAGGCCCCCAAATTTGAATTTCAGGGACCAACGGCTAAAAAGTGAAGTTGTGACGTATCGGTCTGGCCACACGTGATGTCCAGCAGTAGCATTTTTATGGCGAGATGAGAGCAGAAGCGGCGATACCGGATGTTGACTGTCATTAAAATAATCACAAATTTTCAACGTCTATATGAAATCATCTTTCGTCTTTTTCAACGATTGGGATGAAATCACAATTCAATTCCCTATCTAGCGGTACAAAAATTATTGTTCTGCGATGATTAGAACAATTTATAGTAAAGTGCAATTGCATAAAATTGCATTGATGCAGTTCCCTATTTCACCTAATATGCATCGCACAAGAATGAAATGTATACTAATCGATTGCATAATCAGTTACGCACTATAATTAAAAATTACGAAAATTCATAATTAACAGAAGCTGAAATTTTATATTTTTATTTTATTGTCAGGAATGTAGTAATACTAATATGGGAAAAAATTTGGAGTGGCGATGGTGATGGTAGCCGTCGCCGGAGTCTCTGCGCTTCACCGGAAATCATAAATCTTAAGGGCATTGGGTGTAGCACCGGTAGTTGGCAACACTGACGTATCTTCACCATGTTAATTTTTTATCCTTGCTCCTCGGAGTAATTTTTATGCTAGAGCTAAGCTGATTGCAGTAGTATCAAGATAATTAGTAGCCCAAGTGCACAATTTGGCTAAATAAAGTCTGATTTAAAGAAAAGTATTTTTTTTTTATATTTTAGAAAAATGCATGTAAATTTAAAAAATTACTGAAAAATAATTTTCTTTAAATCAGGCTTTATTTAGCCAAATTGTGCACTTGGGCTACTAATTATCTTGATACTACAGCAATCAGCTAAGCTCTAGCATAAAAATTATTCCGAGGAGCAATGATCAAAAATTAACATAGTGAAGATACGTCAGTGTTGCCAACTACCGGTGCTACACCCAATGCCCTTTAATGGTGTCAATAAAATCAATATTTTTAATGTTCTATTATTGATATGTGTGTGTGTTTTTATTTATTATTCTGTGCTGTATAATATAATTATATGTATATGTAATATATGTACACTGTAAGAGTGTTCAATAAAACACGGAACTATAATAATAATAATTAATAATAAATTAAATATAAAATTTCAGCGTCTGTTAATTATCAATTTTCATAATTTTTAATGATAGTGCGTAAACTGCTACACTGAAATCACGTGTGGCCAGACCGATACGTCACAACTTCACTCTTTTTAGCCGTTGGTCCCTGGAATTCAAATTTGGGGACCCTTACAAGAAAATTATTATTACCAGTTAATCGATCTTATTTTTGTCGATAAGATGATATTAAAAAAGTATTCCCTTCAGTTTTTTTAGAGCTTTTATTTAAAAAATATAGATTTTAAAATTTTAGCAAATTTAATTTAAGAAATATAATATTTTTAATAAAAAGATTATTGTGATGGCGCTAGTGTAGAAAGAAAATAAATTTAGTCGAAACTGTACTGGGACCGGTATCATCACCGTGCAGACTGCAGACACCGTCGTCACCGCCCCCGACTGCAACTTGAAAGGTGTCGGCATTGCTTTGACACGTGTCGCACTAACCGATATGTAAAAAAAAGTCACAATCTACCGAGATAATACTAATGATTATTTGGTAACGCGTATTCAATTTTAATTCAACATTTTACTATAATTCGCATAACTATAAAGTTGGACATGGAAAAGTATTTATTTATTTCTTGTAATTATTGTAAACTCATTGTTATCACTGAGCAAATGACGGTGATATTACCCCACCCCCCTAATAAAAAATACAGCATTTCATTTCAAGATTTTGCCAGTAGGTTTTGGTCAAATTTTTCCCACGAATTATTAAAAGATTTTTGTTATATATTATTATGAATATATTTTTATTAATGAAGATTTGAACGACAACATAAATCAACTGAATGGCATCATAACAGTCCAGCAGTCTTAATTATACGTCCTATCTCACGACTGGCTTGTGAAAAAGAAACAAAATAATCGGGATGAAATGCATTCCACATCCACACATCAAGCATAAAGTGTTAGTGTTACCATGCTGTGTTGCTATCAGGGAGCTTTATTAGAATTTCAGAAATGTGACTCTAATATAAACACTAACTGATGATAAAGATGCACTATAAAAAAATGCCTAGAACAATAAAACACGAATATGATAAATATATGATTATGCATGGATAAATAAAGAATATTGTTATTCATGTTTCTGTTTCTTCTTTGTTAAGGGTAAGGTAACGCCACCAATGTTAAAAAAAATCCCTCTCACAAAAATTCTGAAAAAAATTTAAAATGTTCTCCTCTACACCCCCTATCAGTAGCTAAAATATCAGGTATATCAAATACGATCTAGTTTTTGAGTTATGAATTTTTAAAGTTGACCAATTTAACATGGGAGTTTCATTTCTCCATGTTAAAGTAGTCAACTTTAAAAATTTATAACTCAAAAACTAGATCGTATTTGTATACCTGATATTTTAGGTACTGATAGGGGGTATAGAGGAGAACATTTTAAATTTTTTTCAGAATTTTTGTGAGAGGGATTTTTTTTAACGTTGGTGGCGTTACCTTACCCTTTAATGTCTTTTTCTTTTTTCGCGGACTTTTAAACCTTTACCGGTATTCGATGTAATTCTTATTCTGTATGTTGTATGATGTATGTATTTGTCATTCTGTCATTCACAACATTCTAGCATGCAAAAGGATTACATCGAACACCATGCAGCAAAGGTATGAAAAAGTTAATTTTAATTATTCATTTTGATAACTTATTTCTGCATGGCTCTATATTATCGTATATGCAAAATGAAATTTCTGTTGATAAAAAATTATCAAAATATATTATAGAAGATTTTTGGGTAATTATTGTGTGAAAAATTATTATTCCGGACAGATAAATTGTTTATTTCATATTGCATTATTTTATCACCAATGAAAGAAAAAAAAAAAGGAACTTGAATTTCTAAATTTCAAACTAGAAAATAAATAAAATAATTTTAATACGGTCAGGTATTCTATAACATACCCTGACTGTTATTTTATTTCTCAGGTATTGTGGACTGACTAGATAATACTATATTATGTATGATTGAAATTGTAATAATAATATAAAACTGATGATAATATGTTTTAATTTTTATGTTTCTTTTACAGGTATTGCAATACTAAAATATTGTAAACATGCATTTTGTACCTTACGGTTCTTTATGTGCAATGAATAAATACAAATACATCATATATTTCATATTATATATTATACTGTATTACTTTAAATGGAAATTTTTTGGTTAAGGTAGAGATAACACGAATCAGCTGACCCAATGCTAAAAAAAATCCCATTCATGAAAATTATGAAAAAAAATTAAAATGTTCTCCTTTACATCCCCTGTCAGTAGCTAAAATATCAGGTATACAAAAACGAGCTATGGTTTTCGAGTTTTTAAAGTTCACTAATTTAACATGGAGAAATGGAACTTCCATGCATGTTAAATTAGTCAACTTTAAAAATTAATAACTCAAAAACTAGCTCTTTTTGTGTATGCATACCTGATATTTTACCTACTGATAGGGGATGTAGAGGAGAACATAATTTTCATGAATGGGATTTTTTTAGTATTGAGTCAGCTGATCCGTGTTATCTCTACCTTAATATATTTTTTTTAATAAATATGTTATTCTTGTTCGTTATGAATGTTAGCAACCTGCTCAATTTTCTTTCCGTATTTTTTTATGATGACTGATGACTTTTTTGTTTAGAAATGTGTACATTCTATAAGTTTTTATCATTGCATGCTGATTTAATTAAATATTCAATGTTATAATTTATAATACTTAGTTGCTGGTAAATGAATAAAACTTTCTATATTAATAAAAAATTTATTTATAATAATTATACCGGTACAGTGCATCATATATGCCATATAGCCCAGTAATGGAATTTAGCCCTGCTTTGGTTCCGGCCTGCTATTGGGCTCGGTTATGCATATTTTGGGGCAATTGACACATTTGGTCATGTATGGATATTATGCCCCCTAATGGGCACCTTTTATAGGCAAAAAAAGTAAAAAAATAAAATTGTAACCCATTAACCAAATCATCCTTTTCATGAAAATAGCAACTGCAATCTGTCTGCAATACCGTGATCCGTGATGATTTTTTTACTGGTTAAAAAATTAAAAAATAAAAGCGAATTAAAAGCAGGTATTCGTTAAAGTTAAAAAAGTCACTCGCCATTTAAATTACATGTAAAATCCAAAACCGGATTTTTTTTTTTATGTCGACCCCTCGATCCACACATTTTTTTTTTTTTTTACTACTGCTCTGATCGATATGGAACTGAAATTATAATAAACTCAATTGCTACATTCTATTGAACATATATTATGTTAATAATTTTTTCGAATATTTAAGAACCCTTAAATACCTACGCGGTGTATTGATTTGTGTATATAACTGCAAAATACATCATGCACGTGTTGTTTATACTTTATTATTATTATGACTGAATTGACCGAGTATTGGCAAACATAATTTCCTTTAGTGACAGATCTGATGACAGACAGACTACAGACTTTAGTAGCACTAGATATTTTATATATACATATCAAAGTTAGAAAGGGTTCTTTCGTTTCTACGAGTGCATTGACAAGCTTCAACGTAAAAATGCCGCAGCGCCGCATTCTGACATCGCTCCATAAGGTTTGTTAGGAGGAAAATCTTATTTATTTTTTCATTCAAATTCTATGCTGCACAAAATCTCGAATATTTTTTATGTCGTGTAAAGTGATCTTTCCCGTGGCTCATATGAATTATTAATCTTGCCCTTCATAAGAACCGTCTGAAAAAATTAAAAACCAGGTACCGCTGGGTTAAGCGCAGTTCGCGCGCTCGATTTTCATTGGCTGAGAGAATTGTGTCGTCAATGTTAAAGCTTCTCATTTATACAAGTTATCCCATTCATGCAAATGTCAAACAGCTAGTATTAAAAATCAGTCAAGCAAATTAATGATCATTCCATACCTTTATTGGTGTGTTTAATCCAGTAGCACTAATCATAACAATAATAGAGTCTGTATTGTTTTTATTTAGTTTAAAAGCAAAATAGATGGAAACGCGAAGGTCCCGCCCGATTTCTAACTGAAGCTGACAGTCTGTGACAGAAGTGGACAGAAAACTGCACAGATCTGCAGAAGACGCCAGCCATGCCTGCGCCATGCATAGAGTTGCCAGTGGTTGCCAGTGCTGCCAACTACGTGAAATAATATTTCCCTAAAATTAAAATAAGAACTCGTTTATTCTTTAAAAAAAATGGAAATCATTAACGATAATTTTTCAATATTTATAATACATGTCATAAATTAACAACTAAAAACATTTGAAATTATTTAATTTTTATAATATTTTTATCATTAGTTTCATGGACTACTGCTTACAGTTTATTGGTGCTATTCATGAAGCGGTTTAAATGGAAACCATATTTAACATGGACATCTGTTGATAGTCTTTACCTTCAAGTTTAATCTGGATATTTCTCATAGTGTTAATATACAATATATTAACTCTATGATTTCTTATAATAAATTTCTAGTTCTTCATTAAAATATTGAATTAATTAATTTGATTAAGTTCACAACACATACTTCAGACTAATATTAAATTACAACAAAAGTACAATATCGTATTGGATACATTTTGCGGCAATTTTTGTTATGTTTATGTTATTAAAAATGCTAAATTGTATACAGGTTATGTGCAGGCGCGGATCCAGAAAAAAAAATTCGGAACATTAGGAATCCATTAAGAAAATATTAAAAAAAAAATTGGAGTGGGGGAAATGCCTATGTTGCCCATGTTAAATCCAAAATTTGGGGAGAAGGGCTGCAGCCCCCCCCCCCCCCCCCTGGATCCGCGCCTGGTTATGTGTATGAATGGTCATGTGGCCAAACATTGCCGATAACAGACTCTGTTTTGTGATTATTATAGTTTGTTTTTTTGCAGCCTTTTCTTTTTTGCCGCATATTTATAAGCTGTCATGTTTATTTTCCTACTACTATGTATTTTCAGCTTATGAAAGATTTAATAAAATAAAATATAATAAAGAAATTATTCTATTATTTTCTATTCTGAATAACCTTACCATAACATGATGTAACATCAATAAATAATAATTAATTAATAAAAAGTAGTGATATATATTATATAATAAGTATTATATTATAACACTTGTTTCAATTATATCAAAATTAAACGCTGAAAAAAAAAGCGATTACGATTTTAGTGAAAATGGCTAGCTGTGCTCTATGGGTCTTATTGGTTGAATTTGGCTTGGAAAGAATTCTATATATTTATGTAACCATGATACCATGATGCCATATAATATATTAAACTGTCAAGTGCAGATCCAGAAAAAATAATGGGGGGGGGGGGGGAAGCTGTTTCCATAAGGTCAATGTTAAAACAGAAATTGAAGTGGGAGAACTGCCTACATAATATATTGCTCAAATGTTAAATCTAAAATTGGGGGGAGGGGGGGCAGCCACCTAGCCCCCCCTCCCTTCCCTGGATCCACGCCTATGAACTAGCTGTAACATGAATATTTCCAAACTTTGGTAGCATCAAGAAAATTTTTTGAGATGATGAAAGGGAAGCATAACTTTCAGGCGCTTATTTCCCACTTGATTGGTGCTGCCATCTAGAAACAATTTGCAGTTAAAAATTACAACAAATAAATTATACGTAAAAAATATAACAAAAATGTAAAAAATTACATTGTATTTTTTTATTAAAATAAAATAAGAAAAATATAAATATTTGTTTAATTATTGTATGTAGTAAGATTAAATATGTTTTATTTATTTAATTATGTAAATTTTAAATAATATATAAAAATTGTGGCTGATTAACTTCTGGAAATCTAAATCCAATTTGTACGCGTTGTAAAGTTGGCTATATATATTTATGATAAGTCCATAATCTGAATAATCTGATCCACATTATAAGTACTGTACACTTAGGACTGGAATACTAAAAAAATTACCCTTTGGGGTCTCTAGCCTTGTTAGCAGAAACTGCAGTTGTAATTTGAAGCGCACCTTGTCTTTATTGCCATGATTCCAATATTTCCAATAAGTTCACGATATCACCATAGACTGCTTGAAAATGCTAACATGAAAGGAAAATTGTTGTGTCCTAAGTTTGAAATGGGTATAGTTGTTCGAAAACTTTACTTCAAAAAGGCTTGCAGAAGGGCAGATATCGTCACATAGATATTAACCGATGAATGTATAGATCTTACAATAATTAGATTACCTGTAGATTAGACGGAACCTGTCTCGGCAGACTGTCACCAGTCTATGTCTGCCTGTATAAAATTAACAAGATGGCCGCCGCACGCAGTCGAATCTACACGTAAACATAAGTTGCCTTGTAATGTAAAAGTATGTGATGTTAAACAATTTCCTTCTCTTCTTAAAAATTATTATATTGTTAAAAATAGTTACTATATGTAAGTTCGACCCTGGCTTTTTGCCTTAGTGTAAATGTTGATATATATATATATGTTTGCAGGTTTGCAGCCACTTAATTGTGATATGGTGCTCTTGTGCCTTACTTGCTACCCTCACCCATTATTTGTTTATATTGTATGTACCTTGGGTGAAATAAATAAATAAACTAAGATCTGTAATACTGTGTTGATGCTGACGAAAAGAACTACTTATTTCAATAATTATTGACTGTAATATGTGTAAAAATCTGGAAATAAGAAATGAAAAAAAAAAAAAACGGTCCAATTAGATCAGTCACTGCATGGAACAAACTACCATGCAATATGAGGACTTGTACAGAGCAAAAATTCTCAATTTCTATACAACAGTCAACAATATCAGAAACCCTACACTGCGCAGCCAGCGAGAACCGGGCCGTGCAGCTGCGATTCAGTGGCGCCGCCACTCTCAGTTACAGTGAAGCTCGGCCAAGCTGGTCAAATTTCTGGCCATAAGACACGGAGGTCATATCTCTGTAGAGTCTCTTCAACAGTATTATATTAACAAGAACTGTTAAGATTAATTATATTAGTATTAAAGTAGGCTTTTGCTGCAGAATTTTTTATAGCATTAAGGATATAGCAGCCAACTGCTGTAAAATAATGCCTGTGGTGCTTTGTTGTTATTCACACCCAGTGTCATTATACCTTATGTAATGTATGTACAGTCGTTGTCTTGGAAAGTTTCCCTTTACGTTTTTTTTAATCACCATGCCCCGTAAGAATAACACAGGACATGGTGATTAACAAGACTGCAAAAAGGAAATTTTTAAAGGCAATGAGTGTACTTCTAGACAGCATGAACTTTACTCTTGCATCATTTTCTAGAGCTGCAGCTTCAATAGACAGATAGATGCAGATTTGTAATTTTGAGGGATGTAAGAAGAGCACCCAGTCTATCAATATCAAAAGAGATTTGGTTCACCACGCCTCCATAGACTGCGTGGTAACGTCTACAAACAAAGCAGAAGTAAAATTCATGATGTACAGAAGTATACTATTGTGAAATAATAAATAAAATAAAAAATAAACAAACTTTTTTTATCATTACGAAAGATAATAACGTTTCATGATTAATATTTTTTAGTTGTAATTAAATTAAATATCATGATAATACATTACAAGCTTATTAAATTCGTTACTTCATAATAGTTTCAAAGAGCTAATAAATAACTGAATCTCTCGCATAATATATTATAAAAATAGTAATAAATATTTTAAGATGTAATTTAAATGTAAAGCTGAAAAAGTTGTATAACTTTCAGGCGTTCGACTCCAAGGTGGCTGGATAGTAAGGTGGGGACACGGAGCTGCTGCCCCCTCGCGGCCAGTGAGGAACTACAAAAAAACAGTTGAGGATCGCGTTTTTGGATCCAATTTCATCCGCGAAAAATTCAAACGGTGTAATAGAAATCCATGAACATCGGGCCGATGAACCATTAAAATTCTTTTAAAATGAGTCTATCTTCTTCAGAATTCAACATAGAGTTTATTTCTATCACAATTTTACCCACAGTTATACTGTAAATACGACTTTTGATGGCTTTTCCAGTTCCATCGTTTGAATTTTTCGCGGATGAAATTGGATCCAAAAACGCGATCCTCAACTGTTTTTTTGTAGTTCCTCACTGGCCGCGAGGGGGCAGCAGCTCCGTGTCCCCACCTTACTATCCAGCCACCTTGTTCGACTCTCCAAAAGGTGCTGCCATATTATATGGTGGCTGAAATGAGAACTACAAAATTTTTATCAATGTATTTTTATATTATTTTATAACAATTCCAATTTTACTACTCCGATTTCAATGAGAAATAGTAAAATGATCATCATAATGATATGACTCAATAATTGGTATATAATAGTATCATAGATTTTTTTCTTTTGATTTATTAAGCAAATATTATGCAACATTTTTTTAAACACAAGAAAATTACATTGGTTCACAGTAGATTAAAAAAGTTGCGAGAGTTCTATAAAAATATTAGGTATATATTTCTTAACTTCGCAATAAATTTTAATCATTCTAGAAAACTCCCAGATGTCTTTTTTTGCATTAATTTGTCTATAGTTTATTAATGTTTTACAGAAAATTAGCAATATTAAGGTTAAATTCTGGTGGCTAATCTAATTTATGTTTTCCGCGTAGGTGTGGCAAATTCCATTCTATATAAATTAGTATTCCTCGTATTTTATAAACCTGTTCTAGTTTGGTCATATGGCATGCTTTTATTCTGTGGACTTGGAGTTTACGGATAATGACTGCTTGGTCCGTAGATCCGAAGTCAAGCAACGTCGAGCGTGGTTAGTAGTTGGATGGGTGACCATTTTCAACAGAAATCACGTTTTCCATCTAGGGGTAAATCGTTGCGCTTTTCCACTACGTGGTCTTTGGACCATTGCACTTCCGGTTCATTGACAAAAGCTGTAGCGTCCATCCTGGCTGAGGTTTCCACGTTTCCCCAGCCGCAGGCAAATGCCGGGATGCATTTGCAAGGCCGTGGTCGACCCCTTTACGGAAGAGCCCGCGAAACGCTAAATTAGGGTTTCGGAAGGTTCGGGGTTTCAAAGTATTATGTAAATATAGTAAATAGAAGTACCCAATAGGGTTTGATTAAAAAAAATCTTTATTTAATACATTTCTCCTACAATCAATGTATCAAAATAATTGAAAATAATATCTGTTGAGGTTAATAGGACAGGTCATGATGGCAACAAAGCCAAAAAGGAGTAGTTAATACACAATAATATATACAGACAATTTTTTAATTAATTAAAAGTCGAAATTGAAAGTCAATTTCATTTTCATTTTTAGACTTGGGGAACTTTAAATTAATTGGAATAACTGGACTATATGTTTTCTTCACTACCTCTAAACTTGATGACTATATACTAGTAGATAGTTGCCCACAGTGGAAATCTCATAGGACTCATATTAAAGGGTCGTGAGTTCGATTCCATGCATGCAGAGCTGAAATTTTATTTAAAAACAGATTGCTAAATCTCATTTGAGCTTCCAGGATTGATGGCGTTCATATTTATTGAAGTTTCCATGGTTCCCTTAGTTACATCTTTGCTAAATTATGAAGAAAAAAAAAACTACAGCTTAAGCAAGTTAGATGTGGGGTAAATATAAATATATTCACGGTTAAAAGAGGATCACTTTACAGGTTTTCAAGACAAAAAGAAATAAATTAACTATATCATCCATTCCACATTGGGTAAGTCTTATATTATTAAGGGAACATCGAAACCTCTGTCAATATGGTCGGTACAGGAATAATATCCGTGAAATATTTTTCAAATTCACCAGGAATTGGTCCAGTTGTCATGCATACTTAAAAATAATGGAGAATCGTTATCAACATCTCGAAACAGCATCATGAATTTTTTTTTTAATCAAACCCTATTGGGTACTTTTATTTACTAATTACATACTACTTTGAAACCCCGAACCTTCCGAAACCCTAACTTAAGCGTTTCGCGGGCTCTTCTGGAACGGGGGTGGCCATGGCCTTGCAATCTATCCCGGCATTTGCCTGATGCGACTGAGGGAAACATGGAAACCTCAGCCAAGATGGACGCTACAGCTTTTGTCAATGAACCGGAAGTGCAATGGTGTAAAGCCAAGGGAACCACAAAGTGAAAAAGCGCAATGATTTACCCCTGGGTGGGAAACTTGTTGAAAATGGTCACCCATCCAACTACTAACCACGATTTTACTCACTGCCTAATACACTGGATCTGCAGCTTCAACAAACAATGATATGAAATATTTTGTAAGATCTATTGATCTAAAAAAAAGTTCAAGATCATCATGCTTATAGTATAGAATTCTTGACAACGCCTACAAAGCCAGGGTTAAAGTTCATGGTATGTAAAATACTCTTTTGATCTTTAACAAGTTATATAAATACTTGATTATAAACATGACATAATCCACATGTTGTATGACTTTCTCTATAAAATATATTACATAAAATCCACTCTCAATTTCGTTACACTAGACCCCGTTATATTTCTGTGGGTGTCTCCCTCCCCCTCCTAACGGGTTTTGTAGTCTTGTCTCATGGGTGTGGTCTGGGAGAATTGTGACACAATATATAACTACCTACGGGGGACAATTGTTAGTACATAGTCTTTTGTTATTAAAATAAGATTTAATTTATAATTATATTGTTTTTAATGACTTTTTTTAATAACGGAGTTTTAATAGTTAGTTAAATATATAATTGTATATTATTAATACAAGAGGTTATTGAGCTTTTATAAATTGATGAGAGTCTATAATAGAAAATTGGAAGTATGGCGCAATGCGCTTGACCGAGTCTCGTTAGATCACCGAAGTCAAGCAACGCCGAGCGTGGTTAGTAGTTGGATAGATGACCATTTTCAACAAAAATCACGTTTCCCACCCAGAGGTAATTCGTTGCACTTTGCCATCATGTGGTTCCCCTGGCTTTGAACCATTGCACTTCCGGTTCATTGACAAAAAGCTGTAGCGTCCATCCTGGCTGAGGTTTCCACGTTTTCTTCAGTCGAAGGATGCCGGGATGGACTGCAAGGCCGTGGCCGCTCCCGTTCCCTAATGAGTCCGTGAAATGCTAAAGTTAGAGTTTCAGAAGATTCGGAGTTTCAAAGTAGTTTGTAATTACTAATTAGTAAGTAGAACTACTCAATAGGGTTTAATTTAAAAATATTAAATAATGGTAATAAAAATTTGTATTTCAAAGGCATCAAATATAACCCAAGTATACATCAAATTGTTTATGTAGACTTTAAACAGCCTTATTTAATAGACGATTTCTCTTAAAAATAAAATTTTCTCTCAAACTCCCTTTGAAGATTTTTACTAAATTTATTAAGAATAACATAAAATTTATAATTATATTATATTATTCTTAATTCAATGTAAGTAAATATTTTGTTTACAATTCCTTACAGAATGATTTAGAACTTGTAACGCAGTAACCAAACCTTTTAAAAAGTGATCATCTGTTTTAAGGCAGGGAGTTCAAACATTTTTTATAAAGGAAAACGTTTTTTTAATTATTGTTTAAATATATATTTTTTATTTATTGCGACGTTTGCAACATTACCTACTAACTATAGGGTTCATTATATTGCTTGTGTTTTAAATGTCATAATATTTATAGAAAATAAATAATAACCTTTTTTGTCTCGGAAATAAAATTATTTAAAAAAATTAATATAATTCTCACGTTGAACCCCAACAATATTTTTCTTAACTCCCCGTCTAATTATAAACTAACAGAAGTTTTAAGTTCACAAGGACAATATTAAAAGTTAAATTAGTAAACAGCTGTACAATTTTTCATAGTATATGAGTTATAAAAATGAAGGTCTTATTATGTAATATATGTATAATAAAAATAAAGAAATTACCATGATTATATAATATATATTATACACCATTATAAAAATACGCAATATAATTTGAATAAAAAGCGTAGTGTTAAATTAATTGGATAATGTTATATTATAGAAACTAGAACGTATATATTATATCAGCCTTATACGTATAATTAATTGTTCCATTGTTGAAGCTAATTAAATGTTTCAAAATTATCTATTATATATAAAAATTACAATAATATAAAATTTAAATCTCAAAATTACAAAAAGTCTGAAATAAAATTACAAATCAAAGTAGAATTTTATTTTTTGTTAACTTCTATTGTATCTCATCTAATTTTCTTCTTATTTCGCACAATGGGGAATTCTCCTACATTTATTTTAATTTTTTTTCAGATGCTTTATGCCTTGAAACTAAATGTCCCAAAACAAAAAAGTTTCAATTTTCAAAATTGGAGACAAGGAAATTTTTAAAAAATCTTCCTTCTTTTGAATTTAGCGCCAAAACGTGACGTAGAAACTGCCTAGCAGGCGAAATTTTCCTGCAATAAATTTATATTTTCGATTATCACTCTTAAAATAAACTGATATTAGAAACAAAACTATTGATACTAGGGTATAAAAACCTGCTGATTTCGATCGTGTTACTAAAATTTATAGCCAATCACTTCTTGACGCTCAAACTATGATATCAGGCAGTTGTTGTGTGTTATCTAGGGAGTTTCTACGTCACAATTTTCAGGTTTGCGCGCTGGTTGCATACTTTGCCCCTATTCTAATAATCCCTTCAGAGTCCCCAAATTTGAGTTAAAAAAGTTGAAACTTAAGTCAAACTTATTGTTAATATGTAACCTATCATAATATAGTAGATAAATTAAAATTTAAGTTGTAAGAGAATTCCCCATTTTCGAGAAATGAAGTCTTCTTTCCTCCAAGCGAGTATAAATTATTAAAAAATTTGACTCTATTTTATCTTCAAATAAGAAATAAGAATCGGATGGTCGTGAGTTCGATCCCAGGCATGCACCGCCAAACTTTTCACAGTGGCGGTTGCTAAAGAACACCCACTCGTGCATCCGGGAGGTGATTGATGGCATCCTCCATCAATTGCCGACCATCCTGACTGAGGTTTCCATGGTTTCCTCAGTTACAACCAGGCGAATGCTGGGATGGATTGCTTAGGCCATGGCCGCCCTGGTTTGGAAGGGACCCACAAAAGTAGGGTCTACGAAGGGCCGGGAGGTTAAATTCAGTCACTTGATTGTGGCCAGTACCCTATACTAAGGTTCAGTTGAGAAGCTAAAAAAAAAATAAGAGAAACGAGGTACAAAAATTAATACTAGGTTTAGAGTATTTAGACAGATATAGATTAAACACAAAAATTCTAATTTATAACATTGAATAATAATGAAGCTATCATTAATTAAAAAATATAGCAAAACTAATTTTTTAATATAAATAAAAAATATTTATTATATTTGTTTTAAAATATTTTTTTATTTCTATATGTGTATATATTATTTAGTAAATTATTAATATTTACAAATGTTATATAAATTATTTTCAGTCACATGGAAGTTTTATACATCAATAATAATTGTTCATTTGCTTTTTTGCTGCAAATCAGGGAGTAATTTTAAAAAGTTCCTAAAGATTTATAATGTTATATATGTATATAGGTTATTGTATTTGAGTTGAAGTTGTATTGTTAATATTAAAGGTCTGAACAGAATTCGGGGGAATTCATATTGACCATGTTTATAAAACAATAAAATTAAAAAGGAATGCAAATTAAGTTAGACAAAACAAAATTAATTACACAAGTTATCTATCAGAATTATTGATGTAGATTATTTTATACGTTGAGTCGTGAATTTTAAAGTTATAAATGTCAAAACAATTTGAATAAAATAAATTGAGTAACAATTTAGTATTTGAGTGTTCTAACAAGTGTGAGAAATAATGTTAAGAATGAATCTCAGTAGGTTGATATCTCGCAATCGTACCGCCTGAATGCAACAAGACTTGCAGGGGACTTAAAACTCACCATCAATAGGTGGCATACAAATTTTGAAGCGAATCTGTCTTATCAGTTTTGTGAAAACTGAGGTAGAAGTTTAACATGTTTTAAAACATTCTCGATTTTTAAAATTTATTTCATTCGATTCGTTTGCAGGGAAATATTCTTTGACTCCAGCAGTAACTGAGATCAATCGTTAAATGTTAAAAAATAAAAGAGTTCCACAGCCTTCTAAATTTAAAAATCATAAAAAGTTATGTTCAGATTCTCAAATTGACTCAAAATAAGCATTTGGTATTTTGAATGAAATCGTTTGCATTTTCAAATATTATTTAAAATAATTTATTATTAAAGATTCTAGTTTTGATCAATGTCTTGGTTATAAATAAACTATTTGACCAGCTTATATCAAGGAATTGAGATGTAACATCTCAATTCCTTGCTTATATTGTATAATAAAAATTAAGATATTATGAATTACAATAATATGCAATTCTTTTGTCCTTATGTTACAATTAGATTACTAAAGAAGGTTCATTCCGTTCATTAATTTAATTGTTTTTGAAATTATTATCAAATAATAAAAATATATTAATATGTGTTTTATTTATAATATAATATATTATTCAAATAATTAAATTAATTTTTACATGCTGTTTGTAAGGGTGAATAAAATATATTTGTTTAGAGTATAATTCTTGGAGGTGTGGCGCAGTGCGCTTGACCGGGTCTCGTCAGATCACCGAAGTCAAGCAACGCCGCGCGTGGTTAGTAGTTGGATGGGTGACCATTTTCAACAAAAACCACGTTTCCCACCCAGGGGTAAATCGTTGCGCTTTTCCACTATGTGGTTCCCCTGGCTTTGGACCATTGCACTTCCGGTTCATTGACAAAAGCTGTAGCGTCCATCCTGGCTGAGGTTTCCACGTTTCCCTCAGCCGCAGGCAAATGCCGGGATGGATTTGCAAGGCCGTGGCCATCCCCGTTCCGGAAGAGCCCGCGAAACGCTCAAGTTAGGGTTTCGGAAGGTTCGGGGTTTCAAATTTCAAAGTAGTATGTAATTAGTAAATAGAAGTACCCAATAGGGTTTGATTAAAAAAATTAAAAAAAAAAATCTTATTTTATTCTTTATTATATACTATTTTTATTCAACAAATGACATATTTAGCAATACATCTTTAAATTAATTTTCCCTTCCGAATCTATGACAGATTTGACTTGTATATAATCTCAATTTTACTTCATAATATTTGTTTAAGTTGTAAAAGGTAAATAAAATTATAAAACAGAAAAATAGGTTCAAATACTTTTTTAATAATTTACACACATACAAAAATAAATATTATCACATCATAGATGAATAATTATTTTAGAATGAAGATATTTTCACTTACAACGTGAAAATTTAAGGAATTACATCAAACTTTGCTTGACTTAGTAAGCGTAGTTGATAAGGGGAGCAGAGTAGCTCATGTGGGAGACCACGGGTGCGGCGGAGTAGGCAACTCCGAGAGCTCCATGGGCAGCGACGCGGGCGATGGGGGCAGCATAAGCAGCGGGGGCAGCATAACCGTAGGCAGCGGGTGCGCTGTAGGCAAGGGGAGCGGCGACGCGGGCAACGGGTGCGCTATAAGCCAGAGGAGCGGCCACGCGGGCAATGGGGGCGGCATAAGCAGCGGGGGCAGCATAACCGTAGGCAGCGGGGGCGGCGTATCCGTAAACACGAGCATCGTTGGTGATGCGGGTGTCGGTCTTGCGCACGCTGGAGTAGGGGGTGTCGAGGGCCTTGGAGTAGGTGGACACCTGAGCGGTGTTGCCGAAGCTACGGAGGGTGTTCTGGCTCACGGCAGACACAGCGGGGGTGGCATATCCGTAAGAAGCGGGGGCGGCGTAGGCCAGAGGGGAGGCGGCATAACCGACAGCGGCGGGTGCGCCGAGGTAACCGGCGTTGGCGGCGGCGAGGCACGCGGCGAAGACGACGAACTGTAGGGAAAATTTATGATGTTAATGTTTTGTTTGTTATAGAGGATAAATAATTCATAAAATGTTTAATATCATATCAATGTTAATCAAAGAAATATATTATACACACTACTATCAGAACCAAAAAGGTGTACCCCTGAATAGCATACTAGTTCCATAAGGAGAGGGGCACACCTTTTTGGTTTCGATAGTAGATCATCATGTCATTTTTTTAATAAACCACAAAGATATGAAATTTTAGAGAGAGGAAGAAAGAGAGAGAGAGAGAGAGAGAGAGAGAGAGAGAGAGAGAGAGAGAGAGAGAGAGAGAGAGAGAGAGAGAGAGAGAGAGAGAGAGAGAGAGAGAGATGAAAATAGAAACTAGAGTCTTTGAATATTTCAATTTTTGTTTCCTTTGTAATTTATCCTTGAATTTAAGATCGTGCAAGTTAAATTACTTATTGCTTAATTATTACACCATATGTATTACTGCATACCTTGAATGCCATGGTAGTTGTTTGATGAAGCTTGTTGAGCTGAATGATTTGACTCTGCACACTACACGCTTATATACTGAACGGACAACACTTTCCATTTTGCCCCTTGGCTAGGGAGAGGGCGAGGTTACTTTTGTCCCCGTCGTGTGATAATAATAATATGATATAACACGTTATGTACACTAGGTGCTTAGGTATTAAGTAATACCAATTTTTTTTATATCGTGTTTTTTTTTGTTACTGGTTCCTTGATAATATCGAATTTAGACAATGAAGTGTAGATTTTAAAATGAGAGGTGTAATATAGATTTATATTTTTGTATTACTGCTATTATATTTCTTGTAGCAATATAATTTGATATTTATTAATTAAAGATTTTCAGTAAAATCTTAAATTTTTGTCAACTCACATATTAAAAATAATATGTATTTAGTTTAAAAATTGTGCAGCTCAAAAGTTCAAATGCGAATTATCATAAATATAGTTCAACGGAGACACATCTGACGTAATAAAAATTTCATTATTGTATAATAATGGACAACCTGCATGAATTTTTTTTTATTGCAGAAATAAATAGAGGGTACCAAATTATGCCACTCTGAATTTTTAAAGATTTTTTTGAGACCCAGAACTATTTTTAAATAATTATTGAAAGTAGGGTCACGCCTCCTGGAGGCGTCAATAGGCGTCTCGGTCCTATCCTTCTTATTAAGGATTCAGGGGTGCCAACTTAACTTTCAATAATTATTTAAAAATAGTTCCGGGTCTCAAAAAAATTCAGAGTAGCATAATTTGGTGCCCTCTATTCATTTCTGCAATAAAAATTTTAATGTAGATTAATTGTCCATGGCATTATTGAATTAACAGGCAGTAATTAATACTAAGAAATTTAGTCATTGAATTTCTTGAGAACCGCATCCTGCTGCGATATTTTTTAAAATTTTATAATATTAATTAGACTATTTATTGACACAAAGATAGAAAACAGCTTAATTTTAAATCTAATTAATTTCTGTAGGTTATTCATTTTATCTATATTTGAATATACAGTACATATATATTAAATTCTAATGATTTTGTTTTATTAAAAAAAAGTAAACATACATTTGAAGGATCATAAATTAAATTGAACAATGAAGTTAAAGTAAAATAAATCATTTAAATCATTAAAAAAAATTAAGATAATATTTATGCAAAAGCAATGATTTATTATTATAAAACTAAATTCTTTTGTATTTTGTAAAACAGCAAGTGAAAATTTAAGATGTCTATTCCAAAAATATAAGACTGCAGCAGTAAATTTAGTAAATCAATTTATACACCAAAAGGGAGCTCGGTGCACGTTGAATGACATTCTTGTATCTTCCATTTTAACATTGAATTCCAATCAGAGAAAATTTAATATGTTCGTTTGTTACGACTGTTACGTGGCCTTAACTTTACGACGGGTTGAAAAATTGTGATTTTTAATTGTTTTTAACAAATTAGCTGCAAGCTAAGTTATTTCAGGGTACCTATATAGTGTAAATTTTCACATCTGTAGCTCATATTTTTGTTTTTTTTTTTGCTGTAACTGAACCCTACTGTAGGGTACTGTTCACAGCTGAAATTTCACTTTAACTTCCCGGTTCTTTGAGCATATTGCTTCGGGTTTTGTGGGTTCGTTCCAAAGCGGAGTGGCAATGGATCCATGTGATCCCAGCATTTGCCTGGTTGTGAGTGTGGGAACCGTTGAAACCTCAGACTGCAATTAATGAAGGAAGACATCAAATCACGAGAGGATGTTCTTTAGCAACCACCACATACTTGTGAAACGTTTGGCGGTGCCTCCTTGCACTCGAACAGTGACTCAAGTTACGGCGGATTCAGATGGCTATGCGTCACAATTCTGACGTAAAGCCGTGAAATCCTATGCGGTGGTGAATAATATAAATATAGGGGGGCATTCACAAGGCACTTTAGCCCCAACTTTAGCCCCAAGTTTTATCCCTGGTACTAAACATGGTAATAAACTAGGAGCTAGACATGGTTAGCCCCTCGTTTAGAACCATGTTTAGTACCAGGGATAAAACTTGGGGCTAAAGGTGGGGTTAAAGTGCTTTGTGAATACCCCCCCCCTATAATGTATTATATGTTACCAAGATTTTAGTTATATAATAATTTTTGTACGTGTGTATTTTAACTAAGAATTTGTTTGTATGAACTATTGTATTTTTTATAATCGGATTACCTAAACTGTAGTCTGTTTTTTTTTAATAAATATAATAAATAAATTCACCGGGAATCGCGATAGTTACGATGACCTTTTTCTTTCAATCGCCACATATGGCCGCAGATAGGTGCGCAATATTCGCGGCGCTTTGCATGATGAAAATCGCCATATGAATCCACCTTTTGTAATACGTCAGTAAATTACACCTGTGTTATTTTTTTTATTCACTTACTTTATTATTTGGAACAGACTACTGGTTTCGTAGTCCCAATGCCAAGAATACAATAAATCATAAAAACACATTCATAATTATACAGACAATATTAAGTTACATGCGGAAATTATTATAGAACTACAAATTTGGTTACGTAATACATTATACGTTTTTATTTAATTATTTTTGTTGGACAGTATATTAATTATACATAAACTTTATTGTTCTTCCAAACAATATTATTCGTCTATATTGTCTAAGCAATGAAGATAAGTTATAATTTAAACAAAGGTTTTTTTATATTAAGGTATCAATCAAATTATTAATAAGACAATTATTTAGGGTACAGAGTAAATTTTTAATAATTTATACATAATTTACAAAATAATTTAACACATTGATGAGGCTTTATGAAGAAATTCTTGCAGGTTTCAGATAATTGAAACTGGTGAGAATTTGGTGAGTACGTTCAGGTACATGCATGACTTAGTAAGCGTAGTTGATGAGGGGAGCAGAGTAGCTCATGTGGGAGACGACGGGGGCGGCGGAGTAGGCAACTCCGAGAGCTCCATGGGCAGCGACGCGGGCGATGGGGGCAGCATAGGCAGCGGGGGCGGCATAACCGTAGGTAGCGGGTGCGCTGTAGGCAAGGGGAGCGGCGACGCGGGCAACGGGTGCGCTATAAGCCAGAGGAGCGGCCACGCGGGCAATGGGGGCGGCATAAGCAGCGGGGGCAGCATAACCGTAGGCAGCGGGGGCGGCGTATCCGTAAACACGAGCATCGTTGGTGATGCGGGTGTCGGTCTTGCGCACGCTGGAGTAGGGGGTGTCGAGGGCCTTGGAGTAGGTGGAAACCTGAGCGGTGTTGCCGAAGCTACGGAGGGTGTTCTGGCTCACGGCAGACACAGCGGGGGTGGCATATCCGTAAGAAGCGGGGGCGGCATATCCGTAAGAAGCGGGGGCGGCGTAGGCCAGAGGGGAGGCGGCATAACCGACAGCAGCGGGTGCGCCGAGGTAACCGGCGTTGGCGGCGGCGAGGCACGCGGCGAAGACGACGAACTGTGGACACGAATTTACAAATTAGGCACTTCGTAAATTTATTTTACGATTCCTCTCCTTTACGAAATTTTTAAGTAATTTTTGCTTTTGTTGAACTCATGTTGAAATAAAAAAAAAAAAAAAAAAAATACGAGTAACATAATTGAAAATTCCGATTATTAGCCAATATGTATTTTGTTAGTAAATAATTTTTGTATGCAAAGGGTTTTCAAATTGAAAGAAAAGTACTATCGTACTTTTACCAGGTGCTATGATATCCACACTGTTTGTATTATGTTGCAGTATAAGTAGTGATAATGATGTTTACGAAAATTTTGTGTTGTTTCATCATGCTACAGACAGTGTGAATTACATAGCACACCGGTAAAGATCAGTTAAATATTTTCCTTCAATTTAAATTTGCGTTTCGCATTTATATTTATTTCAAATAATAATGTAGCACACTTCAGTGAACAATATTGTATATTTGCAGTAGATTAGAGTTTGTATGTATTAATTAAAGATATCGAGCTCCTAAGAATTTTGAAGCTGTTGATATTAGGTCTGTTCGTAAATACACAATCAGAAAGAATTGATTATTAGTGATGAACCTTATTTTCCATGCACAGAAGGTTCATCACAAATAATCGATCTATTCTGATTGTGTATTTACGAACAGACCTAATGTCTATTTATTTTTATAATTTAAAATGCAGCACTACAACCTTATTGAGCTTTGAATATTTCACACTTAGTAATACGATCCATATAACACCAATAACACTAGACACTGTAGCATACCTTGAATGCCATGGTAGTAGTTTGATGAAGCTTGTTGAGCTGAATGATTTAACACAGAGTTTGGCACGCTTATATAGGTACAGAGCGTACACTACTTTCCATTATGCCCCTTGGCGAGGGAGGGATTATATTGAACTTGTACCTAGTATTCAACTTTTATGAAACTACTTTTTATTATTCAATGGACAGAAGGACCGTTTGAAATTACTTCATTTTAAAAAACAGGTTACTGAGCTATCGTATTATATTAGAAGGTACAAATTTGAGTGTCTGGTTTTTAAATTTGATAATATTAATAAGATTGCACAGTCGATCAGTTTTTGCATTTGGGTGAAATTGCATTGAAGTGATATTTATAATAACATTGACTTCTGTAGAAAATAGAGGTCATGAGAAAATTTAATTTCTTTAATTTTTTCCTCTTACGTTAGCATTTATGTTGATTATTTTATATTAAATTTTAAAGTTTGTTAATTAACTCGAGCCACGGAAAAGGAGTCAAAACCGTCACAAGGCACTTATTAATTATTATTACTAAAAATTTAACTCTTAACAAGTTATAATTTTAATTATTTTAATTAATGTATTTGTATTATTATAATCATCCATAAATACAGTATTATTTACTTTTTTTATTTAAAGTATTTATACTCTATAAATATTAAAAATTAAAATAAAAATTTTAAAATTGAATAAAATAAAAATATTATATAATTATAGTAAATAAAATATATAATAAAATATTGTATTTTTACAAAGCAGGTTTAAATTTTAAATATTAATTTGTCTTTGAAAAAATCATGATAGAAAAAATTGCTTGTTTGATTTTTGTGTGGAGATATTTTGATGTAATAAGAATTTAATATTTATCCGTCTATTCCTATGATATAATCTTTTTGCTTTAAAGTAGAGATAACGCCAAATGGTTTTTCGTAATTGCGTTTTTTTATTACTGAAAAACCTTCTTTAATTACTCACGAATGTGTCTGTAAAATATTGTAGGGCCAACTCACGAAAAATATTTAGAAAATTGAATCTTTAAATGCTTTGTTTTTACATGGTAGCAATGGCAGCAACACGAAAATTCCATGTTTCTTGAGATAAAGTATTTTTTTACTCAATGACGCGATTCGTAATCGCTTAATAAAACATGGAAATAAGCACTTCGATTCTCAATAAAACTTTTTTAGCACATCATTTTTTGGTATTCCCACGAAAAAAAATTAGTAAATCGGGTCTAAAGTCAAACATATTTGCTGAAAAGTAGAATTTAAAATGTAACGCGCTGCTCGCAGCGCCTCTGGCGGCCAGCATCGGCTGGCACCAACCGTCTCGAGGTCTTGACGCGATGTTTTTGTGGTCCCATATTACTGTAGATTTACGAATGAAATCAATGAAATAAGGTAAAAAATCATAATGGCAGTTACTTATTTACTTTTTAAGCTCACAAGTGAATGATTTTAATAAGGAAGTTTGTCCTGAGATTAAAGAAAAGTTTGAATTTACTTTTACCGGCCAATTGTTGCTTTTAATGTTACGCGCGTAAATACCAAACCAGGAAGTAATCAAGCTCACTCTCATAAAGTTCACTTAAAATATTAATATTAACTAATAAAGAAAGAAAAATAGTAATTCACTCTTTAAAAAATACGAAAAATGGCTGAAACAACATCAGGTGCAATATTATTTTCTTCTTTTTATTTTTAGTTGTTTTCTGACTAATGTCATTACCTCCACTTTAAATGACATGAGGGAACCATGGAAACTTGATACTGGACGGTCGGTTCTGTACTTGAGCTAGATAAATTTCTCAGCACTCGACAGATCTACAACCATATACACTCCATTAAAAAAAAAATGTTTAGAGTCGATCAACAATGTAATATCAAAGAGCTTACATTGTACACTACAAGATCTCTGGTAAAATGTATAAAGGACAGCCGAATCTGACATTTACTTTTCAATATATTGCTCCCTGAAAATGGAATGGGGAATTCTCCTACATTTATTTTATATTTTTTTTTTTCAGATGCTCTATATATGCCTTGAAACTAAATGTAACAAAACAAAACAGTTTCAATTTTCAAAATTGGAGACATGGGATTTTTTTAAAAATCTTCCTTCTTTTGAATTTAGCGCCAAAACGTGACGTAGAAACTGCCCACCAGGCGAATTTTTCCTGCGATAAATTTATATTTTTGATTATCACTCTTAAAGTAAACTGATAATAGGGATATAACTATCGATACTAGGGTAGAAAAAACCCGCTGATTTCGATCGTGTTACTAAAATTTATAGCCAATGACTCTTTGACGCTCAAACTATGATATCAGGCTGTTGTTGTGTGTTAACTAGGGAGTTTCTACGTCACAGTTTTCAGGTTTGCGCGCAGATTACATACTTTTTATTCTAATAATCCTTTTAGAGTCCCCAAATCTGAGTTAAAACACTTGAAACTTAAGTCAAACTTATTGTTATCATATCACCTATCATAGTTATCAGTTATCATAATATATAGTAGTTAAATTAAGATTTAATTTGTAAGAGAATTCCCCATTAAAAATGTGACACCTTGACAAGTGAACCACCTTCGACAGGTCAACAACTGCAAGTATTTCACACCAAGTTTGCTAATTTTCCATTTATTCTGAATTTTGATTTTATGTTGAAAAAAATAAACTTCTGAATCAATGGACCAAAATGTCTCCATATTCCAGTCTTTCCAAACTGCCAGTCACTTATCAAAGCTAATTATTTTGTAATTATTATGTTCATGAAATAATGTATTTGTCAAATAATGCAAAGTTTGTAAAAATTAACAAAATGAAATTTCTTTTACAATTTTAAATTTAAATCCTTCCCATGGTAGTTTTGTTTATATGCTCAAGCTTAACGAAATATTAATTTTTTTTTCTTCACATATATAAAAAAATATATACTCTCTGCAGCTGCGATACGTAAAAGTTTGCTGGTCTCCAATCATATTTACTTGAGCTGGGAAGATTTCCTTTTCCTGACGTCCGATAGCAGTCTATATGAAATAATTTTTAATCGACCTCAATATTTTTTATTGCAGAAATGGATAGAGGGTATGAAACTATGATTTTTTTTTTTAGATTTTTGAGTCAGGGAACTCTTTTTCAAAAATTTTTGAAAGTACAGAGAAAATGACGCCTCTGCTTGGACGCCTCTCTTGGGTCTAGGATGTTTGGTCGTAGGATGTTTGGTCGCAGGATGTTTGGTCGCGGAATTTTGGTCGCAAGGATGTTTGGTCGCAAGGACGTTTGGTCGCAAGGATATTTGGTCGCAAGGATGTTTGGTCGCAAGGATGTTTGGTCGCAGGGATGTTTGGTCGCAAGGATGTTTGGTCGCAAGGAAGTTTGGTCGCAAGGATGTTTGGTCGCAAGGATGTTTGGTCGCAAGGATGTTTGGTCGCAAGGATTTTTAACTATTAATTATAAGAATTATAAGAATTATATGAATTATTGAAAGGCAGTGTAGGCAACTTTTTTTTTCGTGATAAGTATGGTCAAATAATGCACCAATCATAAAGCCACGAATGGTTATGCTGTATAATAGCACTTAAAATTTTAAACTAGTATCAGACAAAATCATATATAGGCTACAAAGAGGCACACAATAATTTAAGTAAATAATCATTTAGTATAGATTTATTCATTTTTTTTACATGACATAGAAAATCCATCACAAATACTATCTTACAACATGAAAAAAATTATGTACTTTGTACCATCTACTTTGAAACTTATAACGTAATTTAATGAATTTAATCAATAAAAATGTAAAAAAAATTATGTTATAATATACTATATAATACGATAAGATAAATTATGTATTTTTTTCGAATTAAACAAAAAAACAATTCACATAACATTAATATTATTTTTTATAAACTAAATACCAAATTTCACATAAAAAATAGTTTTTATTTGATAGAGAAAACAGTAATGACCATACTAGAAGGTGAAATTGTGGGCAATTCCTCGAAGGTAATGAATAATGTCATTCTCATCGAAATTACCTACGAGCTCATGCAACCTATGAGCAGATTGAACTGTCTTTTTTTTTTGGGCATTTGATGCCCTGCAGATAGTTGCTCGACCTTGAAAGCACACAGAGCTTCCTCTTTTTGCAAGATGACAATAAGGTTCCATATGTTAGGATGATCACAGTTTAAATGTGACTGCAGTCCTCTATGCCACGCCTCCAAAGCATTAGTTGTTGTCGGTGCTTCATCTAAAATTGATTCATACTGATTCCATTTATGTGGGGAATAGAGAGTATTTTTCCTATGCCCCCTACGGTTTCTTTTACCAAGAAACTGTTTTTCAAAGTAATTGAGAACTGGCTCCAACTCAATAGGCAAATAATCAATTAAAGCCTGAAAAGCATTTTCTAAATATTGTAAGGGGACCATTGCTAGAGCAGCTACAAGTCTACATTTTAATGCAAACTCTACATTTTTCTGGTACATTTTTTGCAAACCATTTGACTGAACACAACGGAAAATACACTGTGAAAAATGGAAAAAACATAGCTTAATACAAACTGTTGGGAACACACTACTTAATGCTAATATGGTACCCGGCTCCAGATCTGCCAGAAAGGTTTGTGGTACCTTATTTGTACACTCGCCCTGCCCCCCAACGTTCAACTAGCCAAGTATTTTGAAGTAAATAAAATAATTTGATAAAATATTCATTTAACAATAAAGAAATTCAAAAATTCAAAAGAATTTATTGTTAAATAGTTTAAACAATCTAGAATGCACCCTTATGAGCTTGCACAAAGAAAAAAAGGGCAAAAAAAATTTAATTTATATTACTTTATTATGCGACCAAACATCCTTGCGACCAAACATCCTTGCGACCAAACATCCGGCCTTTTACGACCAAACATCCTTGCGACCAAACATCCTTGCGACCAAACATCCCTGCGACCAAACGTCCTTGCGACCAAACGTCCTTGCGACCAAACATCCTTGCGACCAAACATCCTTGCGACCAAAATACCGCGACCAAACATCCTGCGACCAAATATCCTGCGACCAATCCGGCTCCCGCCTCTCTTATATAATAAAAAGATTGGAATTGGCGTGGGTTCAAATACAACATCGACAAAACTTTTTAGCAATACTTCGCACGACCTAAAAAAAACTGAAAAAAAAAAAAAGAAAAAATGAGCGACATAAACTTTGCACCATCTATTCATTTTTGCAATAAAAATTTTGAGGTCTATACTCTAATTGTTCACCTATTTTTATTAAATGTATACGTTATAATCAAGATATTTCAAATAAATATTATAATGTAAACAATTAATAATAATAAATACACAAAATTATTATCAATACATGTGTAAAAATCATTTATTATAAATTTAAAAGAGAGTTCAGCTGTAAGGTTGTAGGTAAGTTGTGACATACAAAAAATTATAATTTTTATAACTTATAATATATTTTAATTCATTATATAAAAATATAAAAAAAAATAATTATTTTATTTTATTTATATATTAAAAACTATATATTTTTTATTTTAAGTTTTATTTGTTTTTTTAAACAACATATCCATTATATAATATTTTTTAGATATTTAAGTAATAATATTTTAAATTAATAGTACTACATGCTCTATTAAAATAGAGTATAATAAAGTATAATTGATTTGTCCTGTTTAATCCCCTAGTGGGACAAATATATGTCTCAATACACATTATGAAATATTAGTAACTTGGTTATATGCGTAGCTACTTATTTTATATGCGTAGCTACTTATTGTGCTGATTTGGGGGTTGCAAGAATTAATAAACATAATTTATATTTTGTAGCATATAATCAGGTATTAAAAATGTACTATAGCCCTATAGAAGAATAATTTAATTATGCCATTATTAAAATAATTGATATTGTATTCAACAATAAATTATATTGGAATGTATTAAACCAATCAATAAAATCGCATAGCGCATAGGTACATTAAAACTATTGCGTTAAAAACTCCCTTATTAGGTGCATACAATTTAAAACAAAAGTTTAGGTAAACAGTCAATTTTTAATAATTTATATACATAGTACAGATGAGACATGATGAGGTTTCTCTTGCAGATTCAAATGGTTGAAACTGGTGAGAATTTGGTGAGTACGTTCAGGTACATGCTTGACTTAGTAAGCGTAGTTGATAAGGGGAGCAGAGTAGCTCATGTGGGAGACGACGGGGGCGGCGGAGTAGGCAACTCCGAGAGCTCCATGGGCGGCGACGCGGGCGATGGGGGCGGCATAGGCAGCAGGGGCGGCATAACCGTAGGCAGCGGGGGCAGCATAAGCAGCACCGTGGTATGCGGGTGCGCTATAAGCAAGGGGAGCGGCCACGCGGGCAATGGGGGCGGCATAGGCAGCTCCGTGATAGGCAGCGGGGGCAGCATAACCGTAGGCAGCGGGTGCGGCGTATCCGTAAGCGGGAGAATCGTTGGTGATGCGGGTGTCGGTCTTGCGCACGCTGGAGAAGGGGGTGTCGAGGGCCTTGGAGTAGGTGGACACCTGAGCGGTGTTGCCGAAGCTACGGAGGGTGTTCTGGCTCACGGAAGACACGGAGGGAACTCCGGCGGCGTAGCCATAAGAAGCGGGGGCGGCATAAGCAGCTCCGTGGTATGCAGCGGGTGCGGCATAACCATAAGAGGCAGGGGCGGCGTAGGCCAGAGGGGAGGCGGCATAACCGACAGCGGCGGGTGCGCCGAGGTAACCGGCGTTGGCGGCGGCGAGGCACGCGGCGAAGAGAACGAACTGTGGACACGAATTTACAGATTAGTCACTTCGTAAATTTCTAATTTTTACGTAATTTTAATTTATGAATTTAATTCGTTTTGTTTGAAATATTATTTATAAAATTGTCAGTAAAATTAAATGTGACACACTTGTGGATATAGTTGTTTAATTTTCAACTGCCTCAAATGATAGAACAAATATTTAAGAAAATGGTCTAACTGAATTCAAATATTTCACCATAATTCTACTATAAATTAAAACTGTTGCTCATATTTTGCTGTTTCATAACACGTGTCATAATTATATAAAAAGTTGTCGTATTACATGCAAATTATATGCACAATTTGACTTTCGCAATATTTTAAAATTTTGAATACTGATGATAATGATTTCGACACTTGTTGTAATCCATGCTATCACTTGTCACTGTAGCGTACCTTGAATGCCATGGTAGTTGATGAAGCTTGTTGAGCTGAATGAATTGACTCGGCACACCGCACGCTTATATACTGAGCGGACAACACTTTCCAATGTGCTTCTGGTTGAGGCAAGGGCGAGGCTCTTTGTCTCGTGTGATAATAGTGCTGTGTGATATAACCTAACCTATGTTTTGAACGAGAGTGCAACGTGAGCCAGACAGGAACCCACATTTTTTTAAATTAATTAAAGTTTGAATATTATTAATTTAAATTATTAATTTACTTAATTTTTGTCGAGAACATGATGGTAATTGTAATACGTATTTTTTTTTAATTTTTGATACAATTTTCTCTAGTTTTTTCCTCAAACATTTTTTTTATATATAATATGCACTACCTTTTTTTAATTTATTTATTATATTTATTAAAAAAAAAACAGACTACAGTTTAGGTATTCCGATTATAAAGAATACAGCATATAATAGGAGTATAATAAAATGTGTATAATATTATAGTAAATCTAGAGCACACATGTTATAAGCTAAGGTTTATATTTTTACAGGTGTAATTTCTTCCTACGGAGACAATAATTTTTTTTTTTTTAAATTTCAATGTATGTAATTATCTAACAGTAGATAAATAGGTAGTAAATAGGTGATAATTTAATATCTTGGAGCTGGTTTAGTATACAAAATATTATGAAGTAAAATTCAGTTGACACCTCGAAAAGTTTTAATTTTTGTACCTTAAATATAATTTCATGATTTCATCATTTTTTGTATGACATGAAACTATGCTCATATTTTTTTTTAATTGTAATGATTTTTCTAAAAAAAAAAAAAAAAAATCATATTTTATAAAAATTAAATGAAGTTTCATTGTTTATATATTTTTTTTATAAAAATGTTTTATATTATTGTATTTTTATATTTTTATCCAATGTTTGTATGTTTGTATTACCTGGTTTCCTAACTAAAGATCTACTCTATTTGTATGATCATCAAACTTTCGATTATCCTTCAAAAAATAAAAATAAACTAAATTTTTATTAAAACAAAAACAAAGCAAATCAAGAAGAAATTCACCGGTAATTAAATTGGTTTAATTGGTTAAATTATTTTAACCAATTAGAAATAATTAATTTGTTCATAATTTATTTTTGATTAAATTGTGTATTTTACAAAAATATTAATAAATTTCAAAAAATTGTCATTATAATTATAAATGGATAAGTAATAGTACTATAATTGTTTTAACTAATTTCCAAGAGTATCGGTAGCAAAATGTACTGAAGGAAAAGAGTAACTGTAGACAATCGGATAGACAAAACAACTTGCGACACAAATAACAGCAATATACTAGTTACTTCAGTGTCTTACTAATATTTTCTTCCCTGAATTGATCTCTGTTGCAAGATTCTGGTCGACAAAAGATTGTTCTTTAGCTTTCTGGCTCTTCTAGGACCTTTCTTAGCAATGCTTAGGATTCTTTTGTATTTTTTATTAGCATACAGGTGCGGCCGTGCTTTATATAGCACTTTATTCTGTAGCTGAAGAAACCATGGAAACTTCAGTCAACGCTCGGTAAATGATGGACAATGCCATCCACGGTGTTTATAATTAACCACGTGGAAAAGTCTGCACTTGCGTCTTGGATCGATCTCACGACCATTGCAATTAGATTTCTAGCTCTGATCAGACTTCAAGAACCTATTTTAGTTTTTTTTTTTTTTTATCATTAAGTCGGTATTACACGATACAATTTTCCTAATTGTTGTATACAAATTTTCCTTTCAAAAGAAAAATTCAACTCCATTTGCTTGTATGGAGATGAAATTTTCTTGCAAGGAAAAATATATTAAAAATTATATCGTGTAAAGCCGGTATTACACGATACAATTTTACTAATAGAGTATTGTCCTCAATTTTTTTTATTGCAGAAATGGATAGAGGGTGCAAAGTTATGCTACCCTGATTTTTTTCAGATTTTTTAGAGCCCGGGAACTATTTTTAAAAAATTATTGAAAGTCCTTTTCGTGACGTCACGAGACGCCGCTCCTTAAGAAAAAGATAGGACTTGCCGCCGCGTGACGTCACAAAAAGGACTTTCAATAATTTTTTAAAAATAGTTCCAGGTCTCAAATAAATCTGAAAAAAATCAGGGTAGCATAACTTTGCACCCTCTATCCATTTCTGCAATAAAAAAAATGGAGGACAATACTCCATTATAGCATACAATTTTTCCTTACAAGAAAACATAAACTCCATACAAACAAATGGAGTTCAAGTTTTCTTGTAAAGAAAAATTTTATGCAAAATTATATCGTGTAATACTGGCTTAATTCTGGTTAGAAGGAAAAGAAAAAAATCAATTGCCAAATAATATACCCCATATTTTCATTAACAAAAAAATAAAAAGTAAATTTAAAAGTTTCAATAATAAAATTTATATTTCATCTTGTATCATGATATTTCATTATTTAATGGAGTATTGTCCTCAATTTTTTTTTATTGCAGAAATGGATAGAGCGTGCAAAGTTATGCTACCATGATTTTTTTTCAGATTTTTTAGAGCCCGGGAAGTATTTTTAAAAAATTATTGAAAGTCCTTTTTGTGACGTCACGCGGCGGCAAGTCCTATCTTTTTCTTAAGGAGCGGCGTCTCGTGACGTCACAAAAATAACTTTCAATAGTTTTTTAAAAATATTTACCGGGCTCTAAAAAATCTGAAAAAAATCAGGGTAGCATAACTGCACCCTCTATCCATTTCTGCAATAAAAAAATTGAGGTTAATACTCCATTAAAATTATTAATTAATTTTTATTGTTAATAAATTAAATTTTATTTTTTAAATTAAAATAAATTAAATAACAGAATTAATAATTGAAATGAAAATGAAATTTAAAAGAAAATAATTTTTTAAAAATTGTTAAAAAATTTGAATGCTAGCTGACAATTTTGAATACCACTATAAATAACACAAGCTTATTATATGGGAGTCATGTATATTATAGTCAAAATTTATATAAAAAATACATGAAATTCTCGGCTTTTGAATAATTTGAATCTATGTGACTATAAATAATTAGAATATAATAAAATACATGAAGTTAATAAGGGATTACGTCATTTTATTTTCAAATTGCCTAGGTGAGAGTACAGGCTAAAATTAATCATGATCACAGATCATGATAAAAGTTAGTTATTTTAACAACACCGTACCTCCATTTCCTAGACTTGAGATATTAAAGACAATACTAAACAAGTCTTTATTTTTCCACTTTTGCAGAATTCTCTAATAAAAAAGATGGAAATGATCAAGATAACTATTTTTTCTTCAAATAACAAAAATAACAATGCAAATAAATTCTGTTTTAATTTCATAATAATGATCGCCAAAAATTAATATGTTTTGGAATTAAAAAAGAAGTAATAAGATTAGATTTTAACTTGTTTAAAATGAGTTGAAGACAAAAAAAAAATTAACAGCGTTACCGCACATCATATATATTAGTCCCCACGTCTTATTTCTATTCCCTGTGAGACAACCACATGATAGTGCTATGTGTAAAAAATACCTTTTTTTGAAATTGTAGTGAAAGGTTAGAAAGGTTTGAGGTTCTATCTTATAATAAAATAACCTTAACAATATTAATAGCGATAAGTTGTAGCCATGCAACCCATCATAGAAAATTCCGTGAAATATGCAAAAATGCCAAAAAATGTAACCAATTTCAATATTTTCAAAGTTAATGAGAAAATGAACTTATTTTGTATTAAATTCTTGGATTATTACCAGATAAGTGGCTGCAAATTACGGACAGAAATTTGATATGCCAGTTTAAAATCTATGACAATTAACAATGTGAGAAGATGAATATTTAACATTAAAAGCTCAATTAATGACCGAGTTGAAACAAATTTCATTCGCTATGAAGTTTAACTCTGGTCGATTGTTTTCTTATTTTGCACCAATTTAGAGGAGAAAAGACAGCATTACGTATTTTTTCCTCTTCTTGAGTATAAAATGCTAGTAATAGTGTCTCCATTTCATCCTCATTCTGAGCGAAGAAGAAATTAGGTGTGATTTAGAGGTAAAAAGATTAGGTTTAGAGGTGTAAAGGATGATTTGAAGACGTAATTTTTCAACTAGGGATGTCTTAACAATCTAATGAGTTAAAAGCAAATAATATTATAATTGAGAAGAAAGCAGTTTAGGTATACAGTCAATTTTTAATAATTTATAACTTTATATACATAGTACAATACTGATGAGACATGATGAGATTTCTCTTGCAGTTTCCAATGGTTGAAACTGGTGAGAATTTGGTGAGTACGTTCAGGTACATGCTTGACTTAGTAAGCGTAGTTGATAAGGGGAGCAGAGTAGCTCATGTGGGAGACGACGGGGGCGGCGGAGTAGGCAACTCCGAGAGCTCCATGGGCAGCGACGCGGGCGATGGGGGCAGCATAGGCAGCGGGAGCGGCATAACCGTAAGCAGCGGGGGCAGCATAAGCAGCACCGTGGTATGCGGGTGCGCTATAAGCAAGGGGAGCGGCCACGCGGGCAATGGGGGCAGCATAGGCAGCTCCGTGATAGGCAGCGGGGGCAGCATAACCGTAAGCGGGTGCGGCGTATCCGTAAGCGGGAGAATCGTTGGTGATGCGGGTGTCGGTCTTGCGCACGCTGGAGAAGGGGGTGTCGAGGGCCTTGGAGTAGGTGGACACCTGAGCGGTGTTGCCGAAGCTACGGAGGGTGTTCTGGCTCACTGAAGACACGGAGGGAACTCCGGCGGCGTAGCCATAAGAAGCGGGGGCGGCATAAGCAGCTCCGTGGTATGCAGCGGGTGCGGCATAACCATAAGAGGCAGGGGCGGCGTAGGCCAGAGGGGAGGCGGCATAACCGACAGCGGCGGGTGCGCCGAGGTAACCGGCGTTGGCGGCGGCGAAGCACGCGGCGAAGAGAACGAACTGTGGACACAAATTTACAGATTAGTCACTTCGTAAATTTCTAATTTTTACGTAATTTCATTTTTACGAATTTTTTAAATTTTATTTTGTTTGTAATATTATTTATAAAACTGACACTTAAATTAAATACACTTGTCGATATAGTTGTTCTATTTTCAACTATCTCAAATAATGGAACAAATATTATGTAACTGAATTCAATTATTGCCCCATTATGTTCATAATTCTGCTAAAATTTAAAACGTTTGCTCATATTTTACTGTTTCATAATACGTGTCTTACTTATATGAAAAAATCATCGCATTACTTGCAAATTATATGCACAATTTGACTTTCGCAATATTTTAAAATTGTGAATACTGATAAATAAATGATAATAATAATTTCGACACTTATTGTAATCCTCGCTATCACTTGTCACTGTAGCGTACCTTGAATGCCATGGTAGTTGATGAAGCTTGTTGGACTGAATGATTTGACTCGGCACACCGCACGCTTATATACTGAGCGGACAACACTTTCCAATGTGCTTCTGGTTGAGGCAAGGGCGAGGCTCTTTGTCTCGTGTGATAATAGTGCTGTGATATAACCTGACCGCTGTTTTGAACGAGAGTGCAACGTGAGCCAGACAGGAACCCACACGAAGTAATTTTATTTTAAATAATTAAAGTATTTGTATATTATTAATTTACTTCAAGAATATGATGGTAATTATATCACGTATTTATTTAACTTTAATATAATTTTCTCTAGTTTTTTTCTTATACATTTTTTTTTTATAAATTATGCACTACCTTTTTTTAATGAGTATATATTATATTAAATCTAGAGCACACATGTTATAAGCTAAGGTTTATATTTTTACAGGTGTAATTTCTTCCTACGGAGACAGTAAAAAACTTTTTTTTTTTACTTTTCAATGTATTTAATTATCTTAACAGTAGATAAATAGGTAATAATATATGTTTAATATCTTGGAGCTGGTTTAGTATATGGGGGACATTTACAAAGCACTTTAACTCCAACTTTTGCCAAGACATGGTTAGCTCCTGGTTTAGCACCATGTTTAGTACCAGGGATAAAACTTGGGGCAATAGTTGGGGTTAAAGTGCTTTGTGAATGCCCCCCATAATATTATGAAGTAAAATTCAGATGACACCTCGAAAAGTTTTAATTTTGTAACTTAAATATAATTTCATGATTTCACCAATTTTTGTATGACATGAATCTATGGTGCAAGAATATCAGGCATATTATTTTTATAATGAAAAAATATATATTTTATAAAAATTAAATAAAGGTTGTTATTTTATAATTTTTTTATAAAAATGTTTTTTACAATTGTATTTTTCTATTTTTATCCAATGTTTGTATATTTGTATTACCTGGTTTACTAACTAAAGATCTACTCTATTTGTATGATGATCAAAATTTTGATTATCCTTCAAAAAAAAAAAAATGAACTCAATTTTTATGAAAACAAAAATAAAAGCACATCAAGGAAAACCCACCGGTATACTGTAAATTATTTTAACCAATAAGAAATAATAAATATGCTCACATAATATATATTTTTGAATTAAATTGTACATTTTACAAAATAATATTAATAAATTTCAGAAAATTGTTATTGTAATTGTAAATGGATAAGTAATGGTACTAATTGTTTTAATTAAATAATTTCCAAGAATATCGATAGCAATGTAATGAAGAATAATATATTAACTTAATACATATCGGATAGACACAACTTGAGAAAAAAATAACAGAAATATCAGTTACTGCAGTTCCTTACTAATATTTTCTTCCCTGAATTGATCCCTGTTGCAATGTATTGGTCAACATAAGATTATTCTTTAGCTTTTTGGCTCTTTGAGGACCCTTCTTAGCAATGCCTATTTTTTTTTTATTCTTTCTAAACAGGTGCGGCAGTGCTCTATATAGCACTTCATCCTGTAGCTGAGGAAACCATGGAAACTTCAGTAAACGCTCAATAAATGAACAATACCATCCACGGTGTTTTATAACTAACCACGTGGAAAAGTCTACCTGAAGTTCGAACTCACGACCATCGCAATTACGATTCCTGGAAACAGACGTCAGGAAACTATTTTCGTTTTTTTATTCTTTTTTTTTTTATCCTTAAGCCAGTATTACACGATACAATTTTTCTAATTGTTGTCTACAATAGACAATCATGGTTGCATTTTTTTTTATTTCATAATTAGAAAATATACCTAAAATTATGCTTCTCTGAATTTTTTCGGATTTTTTGGAGTGCGGGAACTAATTTTAAAAAAATATTTAAAATGTCTGAATTTGGGTGGTACACCTGATGGGACAACCGTGACGTCATCGACAGCCAATCACAGCAGCCGTGACATCATCAACAGCCAATCACAGCACGACAAATGACGTCACGGTTGTCCCATCAGGTGTACCACCCAAATTCAGATATTTTAAATATTTTTTTAAAATTAGTTCCCGCACTCCAAAAAATCCGAAAAAATTCAGAGAAGCATAATTTTAGGTATATTTTCTAATTATGAAATAAAAAAAATGCAACCATTATTGTCTATTTTTCCTTTCAAGAAAACTTCAACTCTATTTGTTGGTATGGAGGTGAAATTTTCTTGCAAGGAAAAAATATATTCAAAATTGTATCGTGTAATACGGACTAGAAGGACAAAGAGACGAATCTTGTTGTCTAATAATATAACCCAGTATTTTTGTTAACGAAAAAATTAAATGTAAATTGAATAATTTCAATAACAAATTTTAAACTAAATCATTCAATTTAAATTATTAATTAATTTTTATTTTTGAAATAAAATAAATTAAATAATAAAATTAATAATTAAATTAAAAGTAAATGAAATTTAAACGAAAATAATTTTTTTAAAATGTTAACACAATTTTAATTCTAGTTTTCTAGTTGACAATATCAAATACAACTGTAAATAATATAAAATACCTAAATTCTGTATTATATAGCCAAAATTAATAAAATAATGAAATAAAATCAAAGTGTCAAAAATGTATGTAATAAACATTAAAGAAGTTAATAAAAAATTACATTTTATTTTCAAATGTCCAAGGTGAGAGTCAAGACTAAAATTAATCATGATCACAGATCAAAGATCATGATAAAAGTTAAATTAACAATACCGTACCTCCATTTCCTAGAGTTAAGATATTATAAATTGCTCTTTATTTTTCCAATTTTGCAGATGGAAAGATGGAAAAAGTAAAGATTACTATTTTTTCTTAAAATAAAATAATGCAAATAACATGTTTTAATGAATCGTAATGCGTGACAAAAAATAGTATTTTTATTTTTTTTTATTTTTGAGATAAAAAGATGTAACAAGATATATTAAAACTTCCTTAAAATGAGTTGAAGATGAAAAAAATTTATAGCGTTGCCACTAGGGCTGTAAATTTTAACCGGTTGATTAACCGTCCGGTTAAAACCCCACGGTTAATCGTTTTCATAAAACACTTTTACTCGAGGTTACGGTTAATTTAACCATTAAACCGAACTTCGATTAAAATTGAAAATTAATAACCGATAGTCAATTTTAACCGTTTCTAGCCATGTCATAATTTTAAGCACTTTAAACCGCGGTTAATTATTTTTATTTATTTTTAAAAATGCAAAAAAAAAAAAAATAATTGACACGTGCAATGTGAGTAAATTTTCACAGTTAAATTAAAATATAATTGCACTGATGGCACTGATTGCTAATAAAGCACGTACAATTTGCTTTTAATAAGTTAATTCAGTCTGTTTGCAGAAAATAATTTATAATAACTATTTCGGCATGAATGTATTTTTCTTTTTGTACTTTTTAAAATAATTAATACATTAGGTGAACGTTTATGCATACCGTATCAGATTAAACTGTTAGAAATTAACTTTTAAAAACTCTTTTATATCCTTATTTTCTTTTTTATTATTACATTGAACCTTGAAGGAAAAAGAATATTCTGTATGTTCAGTTATATGTATGCAATAGTAATGGTATTTGTATTAAATTTATCATCATTTAACGTGATAATTGTCAATAAATAATCGATGGCGCAGAGTTAACCGTTTCGGTTAAATTAACCGATAAAATAAATTCAAATAATTAACCGATCGAATAAAATTAACCGACAACGATTAGACCGTTTTTTTAATCGATCAAACATTTTCTGAATTCTGGGCGGTTTTTAATCGAACTTCGGTTTGATTAAAAACCGGTTAAAAGTTGACGGTCACCGGTTAAACATTTTCCTCGGTTATTTACAGCCCTAGTTGCCACACATCATGTATATACTTATATTAAGCCGGTATTATACGATAAAATTTTTCTAACTATTGTATACAATTTTTTCTTACAAGAAAACTTAATTTCCATTTGTTTGCATGGAGTTGAAATTTTCTTGCGAGGGAAAATTGTATACGCAATAATTAGAAAAATTGTATCGTGTAATACCGGCTTAAGTCCCCACGTCATATTTCAATTCCCTGAGACAGCCACGAGTGATGATTGCTGTAAAAAAAATTCGGGCATTTTTTTTTTTTTTTTTTTTCTTCAGAAATTATACTTAGAGCTTATATAGAGAGGTTTGAGGTTCTATTCTTTAATAAAATTACCTACACATTATAATGGCGATAAGTTGTAGTCAACCTATTTCTTAGAAAATTATGTGAATTATGCAAAAATTATAATCAATTTCAATATTTTCAAAGTTAATGAGAAAAGGAAATTTTTTATTATCTTCTCGGATTATTACTATAGATAAGTAGCTGCAAAATATGGCAAGAAATTTTATATGCATATTCAACCATTTATGCTAATTAAAAATGTGAGGAGATGAATATTTACCATTAAAATGCTCTATTAATGCCTGAGTTAAAAGAAATTTCATATTTCATTCACTAATAAGCTTTCTTCTGTTCTTTTGTCCTCTTATTTGCACCATTTTAGAGAAGAAATGAGGGAAAAATATGACATTACGTCTTTTTTCCTTTTCTTGAGTATGATATGTTTGAAATATTATCTTCATTTCATCCTCACTTTGAGTGAAGAAGAAATAAGATGTGATTTAGAGGTAAAAATATTAGGTTTAGACGTGTTATAGAAGGGTGAGTTGAAGACGTAATTTTGCAACTATATAGAGATGTCTTAACAGTTAGTCAAATGAATCAAAGGCAAAATAATTGAGAAGAAAGTAGTTTAGGTATACAGTCAATTTTTAATAATTTATAATATTATATACATAGTACAATACTGATGAGACATGATAAGATTTCTCTTGCAGTTTCAAATGGTTGAAACTGGTGAGAATTTGGTGAGTACGTTCAGGTACATGCTTGACTTAGTAAGCGTAGTTGATAAGGGGAGCAGAGTAGCTCATGTGGGAGACGACGGGGGCGGCGGAGTAGGCAACTCCGAGAGCTCCATGGGCAGCGACGCGGGCAATGGGGGCGGCATAGGCAGCTCCGTGATAGGCAGCGGGGGCGGCATAACCGTAGGCAGCGGGTGCAGCATAAGCAGCACCGTGGTATGCGGGTGCGCTATAAGCGAGGGGAGCGGCCACGCGGGCAATGGGGGCAGCATAGGCAGCTCCGTGATAGGCAGCGGGGGCAGCATAACCGTAAGCGGGTGCGGCGTATCCGTAAGCGGGAGAATCGTTGGTGATGCGGGTGTCGGTCTTGCGCACGCTGGAGAAGGGGGTGTCGAGGGCCTTGGAGTAGGTGGACACCTGAGCGGTGTTGCCGAAGCTACGGAGGGTGTTCTGGCTCACTGAAGACACGGAGGGAACTCCGGCGGCGTAGCCATAAGAAGCGGGGGTGGCATAAGCAGCTCCGTGGTATGCAGCGGGTGCGGCATAACCATAAGAGGCAGGGGCGGCGTAGGCCAGAGGGGAGGCGGCATAACCGACAGCAGCGGGTGCGCCGAGGTAACCGGCGTTGGCGGCGGCGAGGCACGCGGCGAAGAGAACGAACTGTGGACACGAATTTACAGATTAGTCACTTCGTAAATATCTAATTTTTACGTAATTTCTTTTTTATGAATTTTTGCGAGTTTGAATTTATATTTCATTTTTCCTTCAAATTATTTTAACTTAATTATAAATGTATTGTTTGAACTATATATTTTATGAATGTAGGTATAATAATATTAAAAATATGTATTGTTTGCTGAATAATTTCTTTTTTGAAGAAAAGGTTATGTATTAAGCAAGCATTTAATTGATTGAGGATTTGCAAAAACATTATTTTTTTCTTACAGCAACTGATTAAATATTATAATATGTTAGAAATGTGAACAACGTAATATAGATCAATACAAAATTGTATCACCATAATAATAAAAATTTTACATGAAATATTTAATAGACTGTAATTTGTAGTAGTAATATTTCGACACTTGTTGTAATCCTCGCTATCACTTGTCACTGTAGCGTACCTTGAATGCCATGGTAGTTGATGAAGCTTGTTGGACTGAATGAATTGACTCGGCACACCGCACGCTTATATACTGAGCGGACAACACTTTCCAATATGCTTCTGGTTGAGGCAAGGGCGAGGCTCTTTGTCTCGTGTGATAATAGTGCTGTGATATAACCTGATGCTCGAGAGTGCAACATCAGCCAGACGGGAACCCACACGAAGCAATTTTCACTGCAAATTAAAGTATTTGTAATTTTATGTACATAATATTTTATTTATTTATTTATTTATTTATTTATTTATTTATTTATTTATTTATTTATTTATTTATTTATTTATTTATTTATTTATTTATTTATTTATTTATTTATTTATTTATTGCAAAATACAAACAAATGTTTACATTCTTATAATTGTCTTTTAATGTAATTTCTTTTCGGTTTTTCTAATACATTCTCAATTTTATCCTAGTAATCCAACATTGTTTTATCGATAATATTATATTTTTTAGAAAGTTAGAGTCTTCAATTTCATATCATGTAGTCTCAGTATAATTAGTGTTAAATATTTTGGGAGATAATTTGTATTTCAAATTGTTTTATTATTTTAGATGTTAACCAGTAGAGTATAAGTATGAGTTAACGTGTAATGGATAACTTCTAAAATTATATCCTTTTTCATCCCAAATTTTTATTAATCAAATTTTCTAATAAGAAACTCCCATGCAAGAATATCAATCATTCTTTATTAATTGACTTTTCTAGGTATATTTTTTTAATAATATCTTAAAATATCTTGTATAAAAAAAAATTAATTTAAACTCTGTTGAAACAAAAATCAAGGTTTTCAGCGAGTAAATACATTTCATGCACCTGTATGCAAATAGTGGATCTGGAACAACAATATATTTATTTTTTTCACCCAAGATACACACATATGAACAAAAATAATGGATAAGGGTAGCAAGCAAGGCACCATATCACAGTTAAGTGGCTGCTAACCTGCAAACCTGCTTCTTTTATATATTTTATAAAAAAAGCCATTAATAAATTTCAGAATCATTATTATATAGTAATTGTAAATTCGTAATAAAAGTTTAACTTAAAAGGTGTAAAAAGACTAAAATGGTGTGAACGTATGAGGATAGAACAATGAAAACAAATTAATTCAAAATATATTTTTAATACTTTTTTGGTGTTCTAATATTTTGTATAATATCCATATTGAACTGGTGCATTCTTACAATTTTTTGCACTTAATTTTTTTGTATATAAACGTAAAAAAATATATACATTATGGGGGACATTCACTAAGCACTTTATTTTTATAATAATTATAGTTTACTATTAATTTTTAAGAAGAATGTATTTTGTCTCTATGTTGTATTATGTACAGCTACAAGAGAATAAATAAATAACCCCCACTTTAGTCTCGATTTTTATCCCTGGTACTAAGCATGGTGCTAACCCATAGACTAAACATGGTTAACCCCTGGTTTAGCAGCACATATAAAAATTACGGCTTAAGTGGGGGTTAAAATACTTTGTGAATGTCCCCATCTGTGTTTATTTTATAATGCTAGTCTGTGGATTTCAGCCCATCTCAGCCCAGCCCACTTCCAGGGACATGACGTCACTACAATATACTCCTCACACTCTCTGGCCCTTCCTGGACCCAACTTAGCAATGCTTTGGATTTCCTTTCTTTAGAAAAGGCGCAGCCATGGTTTATATAACAATTTATCCTGGTTGTAACTAAGGAAAGCATGGAAACCTCAGTCAGGATGGTTGGAAAATGATGGAGGAATCAAAATGTATATAAGAGATGGCGTTGCTATACAACCGCCACTTCTAAAAAAGTTTGACGGTGCCTGGGTGCTAACTCGTGACCATTACGATTACGAATCCACAGTCAAACATGAATAGACATTTTAGCTAGTTTTGTATTTATAATGCACCTTTTAGATTGTAGGAATCATTAATAAAATAAACAAATAATATAATTTTACTTTTATTTTCATTTTAATTCTAATTTTTAATTTTTTGTTTTATAGTTATTAAATATTATTTTAACTAAAAGGTAATTTTTAAAATAAATTAAAATAAACAAGTAAATTAAAAATTATTAAGTAAATTGAATTAAAAGGAAATATTTCTTAAAGTGTTTATAAATTATTTTTATTACAAAGCAGGTTAATTCTACAAACATGTAAATGTTAATGTCTTCATATAATGATTATAATGTGAAGCCATTCGTATAATGGGAAATGATATATAATTAATTCGTACAAGTATTAGAAAAAATTGCTACTGCTAGGACTGAGCTAAATACAATTATAGTCACAAATAATAATCCTTTTTTCAAATATGAAATGAAGTAAACATTTATTCAATATTAATGTCTCTTCTCTCTTTTTACTCCTGTTTTGCACTATTTTCGAGGAAAAATAATGGAAAACGACAAGATTACGTTTTCTTTCCTCTTATTGTATAATAAAGAAATAGAAATATGAACAGCCTGTTTGATTGTTATACATTATTGCAAAAATGAAAAGGGGGTGCAAATCTGTTTTTTTTTTAAGGTGTTAATAAATCCCGGGAACTATTTTAAAAAAATTATTGAAAGTACAGAGAGAGTCGTCTCAATAGGCATCATTCTTAATAAAAAGATGAAACCTAATAGGGGCGTGGGTTCAAACCCGACATCATCATTTGTATCATCATTTGTATCATCATTTGTTAATGTATATAATTATATTGTTGTAATATTCTTTAATTTTTTTTTTATTATTATTAATGTTTCTTATTATGTAGTTTCTAAATATCATATTTGCAGCTTTAGTTCAGTGTTTACAATTAAAAAAAAATAAAAAAATAAAATAAAATAAAATAAAAAAAAAATACATGAAGAAAGTGATGTGTCATCATAAAATATATTTGGTGTGATATAGTGATATGCATTGTGTGAAATAAAATATAATATAAAGTGAGAAATAAATATAAATGGTGATATTTTTAATATTTTTCTTTTACATCAAGAAATGCAAGTGGACAAAAAGTTTATAACTATGTAATATGCATATATGTATTGTTTTGCAATTTTTAACGATTATGTAATTTGTATACTGTTCAGAGGTTATAGAGGAGGAACTCATGAGCTCTATCTCTTAAAATAAGCGAGTAACTGGCAAGAGACGTCCTACAAGCTGCATTTGGTTTTAATCGATCATAAGTATCATCAGGACCTCCCAAATCAAAATTGCCCGAAATTGCTCCATGGGAACATCCCGAAATTCCGGGTTTTTTGAGTAAAATAAGCAGTACAAACATAAATTTATCATGCAGTCCAGTATGAAAATAAAATTACAACGAAAATATTTTTAGAATCTCCATATTACGTGCTTTCTGAATATGTGCGACTTTCTTCAATCAATTAAAATTTTTAACCCTAATTAATTAAATTTGTAAAATTATCCACTTTTTGGATGTACTCTTTTTATAATTGCTTGCAAAATAATTATGTTACAAAGAAATGTTTCAGATAAAAGTTGTAGGCAATAGAATTATAAATGTATAGGAGTCCAAAATTTTTAATTTTCGGGCAATTATTTTTAAATTTGGGGTGTTTTTCACTTTTCCCGCGCTCTCTCCAGCCACTGCATGTACCACGAAATGATATGTATTAGCTGGCAAAAATCGGTAAATAGGGAAGATTTTACTTCAATTATGTTTAATCAGGGACCAATATGTATTAAGGTCTACGAAATTCGAAAATTAAAAATCCGGGACACTATTTTTTTTTTTTTAGTAAAATATGTACGTAGTAATTAAGTGATATCGTTGACAAAATGAATTAATAATTATTTATGATCTTATTATAGATTGCGTAATTTACAGTCCATGCAGCAACGTATTATGTAATATGAAATAATTCATGCAGTTATAATAATAGAATGAAAATAGTTATATATTTCTATCAAAAAACGCTTTACATATTTCAAATATCTAAAAATATGACACTAATTTTTATTTGTCATCTCTTGTTCATGTGTGACTGTTGTAATTAACGCAATTAGATAACAGTGGGAGTTTTAAAACTCGAATTACTGTTTAGTAACCTACTTCATCATTCCTTTTCTTGTAATTTTGCTACTATTAATTGAAAAAACCGCATTTTTTCTTCATTGAGCGTTGCATAAAACCTATAAAAAGAAACTTAAAATGCTAGAAAACAATAATTTTTGAAATATATTAAAATTTATAAATGTCATCACGTCATCTACACCCATGCACTGACTGATCAGCACGTCTTCATACCCAGATAAATAAATAAATGTAGTAAGTCTTGGTTGGAAACCGGAGCAACTCAATCTGATTTAAGGCGTTTTGTACTTTTGTACCAGCAATTACACATTTACTGCACATAAAACTGCGACCTCAGTTTGTTGATGCACTTCCTTTATTACATGTACTCACAGAATGTGATGTCATGTCGTCCTTATATAACAATGACAAAATAATATATATGATGTACGTTGCATTATAGGCTGCATTAAAATATAGTCCATCAGAGCTACTGCAACTATCAAAATTAGGAACTGGAGAAATAATTGAACGACACGCACGTGTCCGCAGCAAGAAAGTTTGTTATTAAATTCTATGACCCATCGTTTAAATTCAACGCGGATAATGTCAATGTTCTAAGCGCAAAAATTGCTTCACAGATAAATCAACCTATTGAGCGACTACCTCCATCAGAGCCAGCATTTTTACAACATGTTAAGCGTACTATGCATTATATATATTAATTATGGCAAGCATTTATTTGGCAAAATGCAAACCTTCTTAAATAATATACCATATCTCGATCCTCGTAACTACGAATGCCATGGGAAATAACAGGCAATACATTTAACGCAGTATTGGTTGAAGGGCCAACAAGCTTAATAGAACTGCTACAATAATACTTCTGCAGCTGCGCTGGAAAAAATAATTGCTCATCGTCAAACAAGTGCAATAGAAATGGAATCAGATGCTGTGAAGTATATGTATGCCATGTGTTGCAAAAGTATATATATATAGGTGCAAAAATGACGTCGTGACAGAAGGTGACAAAGTGACGAGGATGATGCAGAAGATTGAATAACTGCATGTATTCATGTGGTTATACTAATAAGATATAGTCTACAGTAAACATTAATTGTAAATTTGTAAAAATATATATAAAATATATATATATATTATCTATATTTTATACACTGTATAGAAGGGCTCTTTGTAGGGTCTGCAAAAATGCTGCAATGGATGGACTCTCTAAAAAATTCTCAAATATAAAAGTAGGAAACCTTTGCAGTTATATGCGTGGGTTCAACAGTTTACTACGATAATCATAATACATTCAAAATATTAATAAGATACAATGTCATATATTATATTGTGACGTCGATAGCAGTACACGTGTTGTGAGTACATAAAAATATTATTTATTTTCATACATATATACGTATATTAGTAATATTATTCAATAAAAAATTAAAAACAAAAAAAAAAAATTAAAAAAAATTTTTTTTCGAGTGTCCCGGATTTTTAATTTTCAAATTTCATAGACCTTATTACATATTGGTCCCTAATTAAAAATAATTGCAGTAAAATCTTCACTATCTAAAGATTTATGCTAGTTAATACGATATAATTTAATGGTACATGCAGGGGCTGGAGAGGGCGCGGAAAGGTGAAAAACACCCTAAATTTAAAAATGATTAACCGAAAATTAAAAATTTTGGACACCTATACATTTATAATTTTATTGCCTACAACTTTTGTCTGAAACATTTCTCACTAACATAATTATTTTGCAAGCAATTATAAAAAGAGTACATCCAAAAAGTGGATAATTTTACAAATTTAATTAATTAGGGTTCAAAATTTTAATTGATTGAAGAAAGTCGCACATATTCAGAAAGTACGTAATATGGAGATTCTAAAAATATTTTTGTTGTAATTTTATTTTCATACTGGACTGCATGGTAATTTTAAGTTTATATTGCATAATTTACTCAAAAAACCCGGAATTGCGGGATGTTCCCATGCAGCAATTTCGGGCAATTTTGATTTGGGAGGTGCTGATGGCACTTATGATCGATTAAAACCAAATGCAGCTTGTAGGACGTCACTTGCCAGTTAACTTTTTTTTCCTATCATCTATTCCTCCTCTATTATGTGGTAGAATGGCCTTATGGCCAAACATCGCCTAAATAAAGAAATTAATCTATTCTATTCTATTCTATTCTATTCTATTCTATTCTATTCTATTCTATTCTATTCTATTCTATTCTATTCTATTCTATTCTATTCTATTCTATTCTATTCTATTCTATTCTATTCTATTCTATTCTATTCTATTCTATTCTATTCTATTCTATTCTATTCTATTCTATTCTATTCTATTCTATTCTATTCTATTCTATTCTATTCTATTCTATTCTATTCTATTCTATTCTATTCTATTCTATTCTATTCTATTCTATTCTATTCTATCAGCGAAAGTTTTTAGCAATACTTCTTGATCTCTGAAATTTCTGAAAAAAATCAGAGTAATATAATTTGACATTTCTGTAATAAATAAATCATGCAGGTTTTGTCTATTTCATCGTTATTTTGAGCTAAAAAATATAAGATGTGGTTTTTGAGTTAAACAGACGTAAAAACACTTTTGTTTTCAAAAAGTTAAGGATGAGTTGATGGTGAAATTTTTTAACTGGGGTCATTAAACTAAATATTAGGCCCCACATCTTATTTCTACTCTATGAGAGAATAATATGCAAGATAATGATATATTAAATTTTGTTAAGAAATGCAGAAAAAGAGACAAAAATTTATTGAGAAAGTCAATTTTCAGAAATTATTTTTTTAATTTGAAATGACTGATGGTTCTATTCTTTAATGCAATTAAGTAGTATCAAATTTAAGGAATTTTTTTTATCATTAATGATAGTGCAAAGAGATGAATATTTATTAATTCTATCTTCATTAATTTCTTAATAATCTAGTTAACTAAAGGAATAATTTCATTGAGAAAACATTATTTAAGGTATACAGTCAATTTTTAATAATTTATTATATACATAGTACAATACTGATGAGATTTCTCTTGCAGTTTCAAATGGTTGAAACTGGTGAGAATTTGGTGAGTACGTTCAGGTACATGCTTGCCTTAGTAAGCGTAGTTGATAAGGGGAGCAGAGTAGCTCATGTGGGAGACCACGGGGGCAGCGGAGTAGGCAACTCCGAGAGCTCCATGGGCAACGTGAGCGACGGGGGCAGCATAGGCAGCTCCGTGATAGGCAGCGGGGGCGGCATAACCGTAGGCAGCAGGGGCAGCATAAGCAGCACCGTGGTATGCGGGTGCGGCATAAGCGAGGGGAGCGGCAACCTTAGCGATAGGGGCGGCATAGGCAGCTCCGTGATAGGCAGCGGGGGCGGCATAACCGTAGGCAGCGGGGGCAGCATAACCGTAGGCAGCGGGTGCGGCGTATCCGTAAGCGGGAGAATCGTTGGTGATGCGGGTGTCGGTCTTGCGCACGCTGGAGAAGGGGGTGTCGAGGGCCTTGGAGTAGGTGGACACCTGAGCGGTGTTGCCGAAGCTACGGAGGGTGTTCTGGCTCACTGAAGACACGGAGGGAACTCCGGCGGCGTAGCCATAAGAAGCGGGGGCGGCATAAGCAGCTCCGTGGTATGCAGCGGGTGCGGCATAACCATAAGAGGCAGGGGCGGCGTAGGCCAGAGGGGAGGCGGCATAACCGACAGCGGCGGGTGCGCCGAGGTAACCGGCGTTGGCGGCGGCGAGGCACGCGGCGAAGAGAACGAACTGTGGACACGAATTTACAGATTAGGCACTTCGTAAAGTTATACTTTTTAGGACGTAATTTCAATTTTACAAATTCCTATAAATTTTTACTTTATAATGATCAAACTTTTAAAAACGTCAAAAGAATATTTTTTACGAATCTTGATAAAATTCTATTAAATAGTTACTTTAGTGATGAAATACTAAAAACAATAAAACAAAATAATAATAATGCTAAAATCTGATTGAATGCAAACAATATTCTATAATATACATATTTACACTAGCAAAATTAAAAATTGAAATTTAAGAACTTAATAGATGCAATTGATGCATAATTTTCACTTTTTTTAAATTTATATTAGATACATTGCGATAATAAATCGAATAAAACACTTTAAGTAATCACGATCACTTGTCACTGTAGCGTACCTTGAATGCCATGGTAGTTGATGAAGCTTGTTGGACTGAATGATTTGACCTCCCAACATGCAAGCTTATATACTGAACAACCAACACTTTCCATTGCGCCGCCGGTGGAGGCGCGGGAGGGCGAGGTTGATCTTATGTGATAATACTAGCAAAGGATTTCTCACATTTTTTTGCAAACTAATATCCCTATACTTCACCTTCTAGTTCCTATCTTTTTTGTAACGCATATTCCTAGACAGATTTTTTTTATACTGTATTATAACGCAAAAAAATAATGATATTAGGTTATTAAAGAATGGAGGTTAATATAATATTAGTTGTATAAAAAATTGTGGTTTTATTAAATTAAAAGATATACGTGTGAATTGTTTTATAGCTTGAAGTTGTATAAATTATTCTAAGAATAAAGTATGGTAATTTATTTACAAGTTGATTCGTTTTACAAAGATATTACTTTCATTTTCAGGAATTAAATCAGGATATATTTTGTCAAATAAACTAATAAAAATGTTTCCTTTTTATAATATTTTGTAAAGGAAACGTTTTAAATATACTAGTTTTATGCATTTTACATGATACAGAAAATTTTGAATAAAAATTAATTAATTTTTTATTAATTTCATATTTTATGCTTTATACTATATTATACATTCTGGTTGGTTGGTTGATATTTTTGGGCAATTGAAACATTTTTGTCATGTATGCCCCCATTATACATTCTCTACATACAATTATTTTAATTATTGTGATAGAAAACCATACTTTACAATATATAATAAGCTATAATAAAACACAACTCCTTTGTTTATAATCAATCATGTATAATGTGACAGTCATCCTTTATAATTATTTATATTATTTTGTTTTTTATCATACTAGGTACTTCAATTTTCTATTTACTAATTATTCACTAGTTGTAAGTTTGAAAGCGTGGTTCACTTCCGAAATAGCTTAAGCGTTTCGTGGGCTCTTTCGAAACGAGGGTGGCCACGACCCTGCAATTCATCCCGGCCTGCGACCTGCAATACATTTCGGCCTGCGACTAAGGGAAACGTGGAAACCACAGCCAGCATGGAGACGCCACAGCTTTTGTCAAAATTAATTCCAATGTGCATCGGTACGTATCATCCAAATTCAAGTATAAAAGTTCGAAAGAAAAGAGTGAACTCGGCCTGGAATTGAACCTGAGACCTTTTCTATGTACACCACTGGTGTTTCATAAATAAACATTATAATTGAATTTATATTTTACGTACCGATGACGATAAAAAAACATTGGAATTAATGAAGAAAAATAACTATAATGTTATTTCATATCACATCATCAGCTTAATAAGTTTTGCTACATCATGCATGGCCAAGGTTTGAAACAGATCTCAAAAAAATATTATGCAACTGAAGGTGTGGTCACACGAAGAACTGTGGGAAATTAAAATATAGCCTTAACTTGTAATTAGTACCCTATATTTGATAAATTTATAAATATTATAATGTTGTTTATATTGAAAACTTCCTACACGTAATAATTTATAATTAAACGCTTCAAAAACAAAAACATATTTTATATATAAGAGTGTCAGGGACATGCAGACAATATAAGGAACAATAAAATTATTTTAAAATGAATTTTGGTATATCGTGTTAGGTTATTTAAAGGTCAAGGAAATTTAAAGAGCGCTAGAGAACAAATAATTTCTGACACGTTTTTACTTGTTTATAATGGGGCGGTGAATGGCTGAGGAGTAATGGAGACATAAATTGTTATTGTAAGTGAATGTTAATTATAATACAGCACAGCATGTGATTACTACACCGTGAAATTTTGTTGAAATATAATTATACACCTTGTAAAAAAATATATCGTTATGGTGGATTTAAAAGAATTATAACAGGTCCATATTTATATGAGCAGAAATTAATATGTATATTTTCATTTAACCATGATTATTTACTGTTTCATATCAAAGTCTTCTGCTCGTTGTTAGTAAACAAAGTATTGTTATGTAATGTCTGTCGCGTGAAAGGAAAAACATGGGACAGATGTTGATTTACATGTTAACTTATGGAAAATGACCGTAATTTTGAAGTTGAAACGGTTACCTAGCGCCAACAATGCCATTACGTTCTCTGCTCTGGTGGGCGAAATTAGGCACTACGTTGTCCCATGTTTAACAATGAAAAAGGCTTCATGCGACAGACATTATAAACAATGGTTTGTTACAACCATTGCGAGTAGAAGACTTTATTTCATACCAGGGTATATTAATACATAAATATTTTGAGTTTTGTGTCTTGTAAAATATAATTGTGCAATTACATAATTAATTCGAAATATGTCTCAATTAAATTACATTGTTATGATTTTATGATGGAATATTGCGTTTTTATTATCTTTTTCATTTGCCCAATAGTATAGTCACATTACTTGTTAATATTAATTTTTTTGTCAAATTTACAGGCCCTTGGGAATAATTTGCTCTCATCTGATAAAACAACGCTAATCTAATGAATATACGTAGTATGGTCTTCTACAAAGCATATAATTTTGCAATTGCAGATATGGTAATGTACTGAAATACTAAATATTGTTATATGAATTTATTGTAACAAAAATAAAAATTACAAAAAATAATTTTAATTGCTAATGAATTTTCAATTTTAATATACCTGTAAATAAAAATATATGAAATCAATTAGAATTATTAAAAAATTATAATAATAAAAAAGCCCTTGAATATAAAATTATTTATTTACTGCATGATTTTAATAATTGAAAAATACTATTTATCACAATCAAGATTGCAACATTTTTACTACGTTACAAAATATTAGGAAAAACTTAATCACTTTTTCATATTTGTGTCAGTTAATTTACAATTACATTTTTTTAAATACCTCATTTTGTAATTAATTTCAAGGGCGGATAAGTAATGATGTTATGACTATTTCAAGTATGTAGTTAATATAATTGTGTAATATATTACTGCAGATTATGTTCACATAGATAAAATCTAGTCGTCAAACCTTGAAAGTAAAATTATTGACCTGCATGGTTTGCAAAGTAAATAAAATTCATTATTAGGGAGTTTATTTGAATTTAATATAATTTAGTGTGATGAAAATAACCTTGAAAATTTTATATTTGCTCTAGTTACTATAATAGAGTTATCAATTTGATAAGAGATTATTTTGAAAGAATATAAAATTGAATTGAATCGCTCTAGGACATAATTTAGGTAACAATTCTAAAATAATTCGGCAAAATTTTATTTTATAACTATTTTTAGTGAATATCTTTTTAAATATTTGTTCTATTTTTTTTTTTTTAATATTTATATTGAGTATATTTTGCTATGTAATTTTGTATTTATAAATTATTTATTATACGATATAATCTTATTTTTTTATTCTAATATGTTTTATTGTTATAATATTTATTCGTGTATATAATTTTATAGTTATGTTATTATAAAATACATGTTTAATGTGTTGTTAGGTAACCTTGTCCATATTTATCAGGATGTCATAGAACGTAAATAATGTAATATAAATATATTTATTTTAAAGTAGATGGATAACTATACATGAAATTTTTACCACTTATCCCCCTTGGACCAATTAGAATTATCAAATAAAATTCATGGGGGGTAACGCAATAATATTTTGAGATAATCAAGCTTTTGCTCCCCATTTTACATGTAAAACTGATATTTTTCGTGGAATTTTTGCAGAAAAGTACTCATAGCTCGAAATCCTGTTCGAGATTGATATATTTTTCTTTCGGAATGTAATTGAATGTATAGAGCTGATTGCGCTGACGTCATGCTCCTGTAAGTTAGGCTGATCTATGGAGGGCCAGAATACACAGACTAGTATATTATTATGCATAAACAAATTATGTATTGATTTTTTTCACTTTATTAAACAAAACAAATCAGGTTTAATTTTTTTTTTTAAAATACGCCAATAAACGATAGATAGCATAAAAAAATCCCATTATACGCGGAACAATCAAAACTCCCTTTTTCTATTTATTTTTGTCATTTCTCCTATCTAATGCCATAGTAGTTGGACCTCCACTTTTTCTTTTCTACCCTCCTGACCGTCCGTATACCTGCTATGCTATTTTTCCTCGTAAACAAAAACAGCAAACAACTCTATAGTAAAAACTCTAATAAGCTTTGTATTGCAAACTACCGCTATAGAGCCAACGGAATATTATTTTTTACTAATCAACTTTGAAGATATCAATCTGATAGCAGCCCATGATAAACTTGGACTTCATGGCATCCATCTTGAAAATGTACAAAATTTTTAAAAAAATTACTTCGCAATGGAAAAAATTAAATGAGAAAACTGAGGTGACAGTTCTCTTCTAAATTTAAGTTTCTTATTTGTCAAATAAAAATCAACATTTTTTAAATAAGTTATATACTGCTTGAAAGGTGAAGTTAAAAAATTTGTCTGCTATGCAGGTTGCATAATTTACCTGAACAGCTGATTTGTCAGCATCTACTTGAAGTAATGATGTGGTAACGTTATATTATACTTTTCATGCAGCTATAGTATCTTTTTGTTTGTTTTTTATTTAATCAAACCCTAATTGGGTACTCACTAATATAAGTTTAAAGTCCCGAACCTTCCAAAACCCAAACTTAGTGTTTCGCGGGCTCTTCCGGAACGTTGGCAGTCACGGCCTTGGAATCCATTACGACATTTACCTGAGACTGAGGGAAATGTGGAAACCTCAGCCAAGATGGACGCTACAGCTTTTGTCAATGAACCGGAAGTGCAATAGTCCAAAGTCAGGGGAATCACATAGTGGAAAAGCGCAATGATTTACCCCTGGGTGGAAAACGTGGTTTTTGTTGAAAATGGTCACCCATCCAACTATCAACCACGCTAATATTATAATTAAATTTACTTTGTGAGCTAAGGATTGTAACATTGCTAAAATTTAAATTTATAAACAGTCCCTCATATATTTTATTTTGTATTTCTGATGCCGTAGTAACATTCGTGTACTAAAATTGATCTAACCAGAGTAAATTTCTATTACGTTGTTCAAGTGAACAGTGGGTTTCAACGTCGTTTTGCAAAAATACATGACTGTTTTAAATTGTTTAAAAAATATTTTAAATTAAATTTAGAAGGAAAGTGAGCCCATGATTCAAATTCAGATTACCCCTAAAAGTAAAAAAGGGGGTATAGTCAATTACCCCACTGTTTTCAAATTAATATATTTCATTAATAAGAACATATTTGTACTTTAGCACCATAGAACGGCAGCTTATGAGTGTGAGTACTCTGCACAATCCATGTATGATAAGATTAATAAGTTACCAATTGACATAAAAAGTGAAGTAAGTTTAAGAAAAAAGTGAAACAATTCCTATTTGATAAAGAAGTGTATACCATATTGACGATATTTTTAAAAACTGATTATTTTATATTTGTATGCTGACTTGTCTTTATGTATAAGATTAATAAAATTTTGAATTTGAATAAAATTAATATTGTCAATGTATTTAATTATTTCAACTATAATAAATAATTATGTATGATTTAAAAGTTCTTTGCATTTTTGGGACTATACCTAACCAGTTATAGTCTGTTTTATATCAATAAAAAGTTAATTACTGCTAAAGAATCAATATATATATATTATAATATATTGCGGATTTCTAGAACGTGAGACAAAGCCCATAGAGAGAGAGGTTATGTTCGGCCTGTCTTCATTCTGATAAAAAAAAAAAAAAAAAGAATGAATGAATGAATGAATGAATGAATGAATGAATGAATGAATGAATGAATGAATGAATGAATGAATGAATGAATGAATGAATGAATGAATGAATGAATGAATGAATGAATGAATGAATGAATGAATGAATGAATGAATGAATGAATGAATGAATGAATGAATGAATGAATGAATGAATGAATGAATGAATGAATGAATGAATGACACTCCCACATTTCTGCAACACCTTGTGAAAATGTGGTCATAATACTTTTATATATATGCACGTACAAGCTTACACTGCATAGTCTTCCATATATTTCGTATGTTGTCAGCATTATTTTATTTTGTAATTGTTATTATTATACTACAGATATTATTTTATATATTATTTGTACAAGGATCTGAAAATTAAAAAAAAAATTGTGTCTACTAGCATTTTGCTAATTAAAAAATCTTTACTTACTACTTACTAAATGGTACTGTTTATAGTACTATGGTCATAGTGTTCTATGTTGTAAGGATTTGTTAAAATATGGAAAAAAATGACTACTTTTTAAAATTGTAATAAAATCATATTTTTTTTTTTATTTTAGTATGTGAGAAATAGTTCTCAATAATATATACAAAATCTTACGACAGGCTTTTTGCATAATAGACGTGTTTTAATAACACATCATATCAATTGCAAATAAGAGGTAAATGTAAGGAACAGAATCGATTTCTTTTAAATTTTTACAACCATATTATATCCTAATATATATATTATTGTATAATAATTATGACGATTAAAAATTGCTCAACGCCATTGATTGCTGTAATTTGAAACCTATAATGACTTAGCAAAGATTTAAGTTTAGCAATAGTAATATTATTATTTTTCTTCAATAGCTAATTAAATATTTCATAAATAATCTATACCTATACAGCTTAACAGATCTTACATTACCTGTAGACCCTATGGCACCTATATGTATAGCTTCGAGATATATATGTCTAGCCGTACGTCTGGATGGGATAAAGCAAAAGACGATCGCCGTGCGCAGTCGAAGCTATATAAACTAAGATCTGTAATATACTGTAGTTGGTTTTAAAGAAGTAATACAAAGAAAATTATATCATACATTTACTTTATTTATTTATCATAAATATAAAGAAAATATTGCATTTTTTTTCATAGAATATATACAAAGAAGAGAATGTAATGAGTATTACAGTGTGTACTGATATTATTACATAAATATTTGACAATATATTGCAAAAATAAAGTAGGTATTTATATAATGTTAACAAGAAATATACAATTAAGTAATGAATCTAACCAAATATTTTTTTTTTTTTGAAATCACAAAATGGTTAGGAGAAAAGAAGAATGAATAACGGTTGACAAAAATGATAAATTATCAATGACTTAATAGGCATAGTTGATTCCATAGCCCTGGAAGGTCATATGAGCGACAGCGGGGGCAGCAGAGTAGGCAACTCCCAGAAGGGCGGTCTTAGCCACGGGGGCAGCATATGCAGCGTGAGCCACGGGGGCAGCATAGGCAGCGTGTGCTACGGGAGCGGCGTAGGCAGCCTGAGCGTAGGCAGGAGCAGCATAGGCAGCCTGAGCGTAGGCAGGAGCAGCATAGGCAGCAGGAGCGTAGGCAGCGGGGGCAGCATAGGTACCATGATAGGCAGCGGGGGCGGCGTATGCGTACTGAGCATCGTTGGTGATGCGGGTGTCGGTCTTGCGCACGCTGGAGTAGGGGGTGTCGAGGGCCTTGGAGAAGGTGGACACCTGAGCGGTGTTGCCGAAGTTACGGAGGGTGTTCTGGCTCACTGAAGACACGGAGGGAATTCCGGCGGAGTAGCCATAAGAAGCGGGGGCGGCATAAGCAGGTGTAGCATATGTAGCTGGGGCAGCATAAGCCAGGGGAGCGGGAGCAAGGACTCCGGCGTTGGCGGCAGCGACGCACGCGGCGAAGAGAACGAACTGTGGACAAAAAAAAAATACAAGATTTCGTAAAATTGGTTATTATGAAATTTTTATTATATTAAAAAAAAATAAGGTTAAAATATCCCAAAAAATTATGACATTTTTAACTATTTTGTAAAAATTTATATTATACTACAGTGTTGCAAGATTTCCATATTAAAAAGTATAGCAAAAGATAAAAGAAAGTGAAATCAGCCCCACCCAATAAATTTTATATTACAGAAAAAGGGGTGTGACGATAATATAATTTTAATGACACCTTTTGTACTTTCTGTCTGACAAATATTCTAATTACTCATTGTAACACTCTATAACAATTGGAGTAAAAAAAAGGAGGCATAAATATTATCCTTCATAGACACACCTTTTTTTTAAAGTAAAATTTCTTGTTCGTAGAATTCATTGATAATCTAAAGTTACTGAACTTTCATGAGTGTGTGTTAAAAGTTACGAAGGTGATCATGTAAGCGTGTGAAATGGGTTAGATTATTAGGAAATTACGTCATCAGAGTAGACAGGTTTGAGCACGTGTGTGAAATCATAGAGGTCACTTTCTTTATAGGAAATAGTATGAATTATTGGTCCATAAGACAAGTATAATTATTTAATTAGTTGATTTTTAAGATTCAGAGAAATTATTAAAAATATTGTAGGAATATTATAAGTGTAATGCTATATATTTGAAAGGTTATTTTCATGGGTGATTACGAATTTTATATTTAATTTGGAAGGATAAGGAAAGTATTTTTTTAATAGTAGAAACTGGGATGCAAGGGAGACTTTTATATGTTAATTATATAAGAAAATATTATAGAGAAAGAATACATGTATATTTTAAAGGGTACATTTGGGTGCAATTCACGAAGCAGTTAGTCAGTTTTCTAACCACATTTAGCTTAACCACGTTTAACTAAGGTGGTTTAACACGTAAAACAGGTATAGTTAAACGTGGTTAAGCTAAACGTGGTTAGAAAACTCCCTAACTGCTTCGTGAATTGCACCCAATATTGAAAGAATAATAATTTGAAGCTATATATATACATATATACACTCTTTACCGTAGGAAATTTCTATTGCCAATAGATAGATTGATGAATGGAAATTTTCCAGGGTGGTTAACTGTACATATTGCTTGTATTTTTTTTTTTTTATTTGTCTATATTTTTAAGTATTTGGAAATCACAATACTAAAATATCGACAAAGAGTTAAAAATAGAAAATTATAAAATCCATAAGGATGATAATATTATTTAATAGAAAGGTATTAGGAAGAATGTTCGCCATTTTTGAGGTAGTGCCAATAAACCGGTTTTATACGAGAGGTCACGAACGAAAGTCATTATTGAGCTGTGAAAAGTTCGTAATATTATTTAGTAAACAAATTATATGTATAATAATATCCGGGTGCGAAAAACGAAGGTAAAATTAGATTTAAATACGTACACAGTATATTTTCACATAAAAAATTTCTAATAAAAAAAATCTTCACTTTTATTTTCATTATTCTTGCTGCTTTGTTGTGCAGGTGACGAGATAGGGGGATGGAGTTGTTTTGGCCATAAAATGTGTTGATTTGCGACCAGCTCCAGCATGCGCTCCAGGAGTGTGATTTCATTGATGTAGCCTGCACGGATGGCATCATCAACTGCTCGCAATCAAATGTGTCGACTTGAGAGCAGTTGACGATGCCATTCGTGCCGGCTACATCAACGAAATCACACTCTTGAAGCGCATGCTGGAGCTGATTGCAGGTCGACACATTTGATGGTTAAAAGAACTACCTTCTCCGAAAGTCACTTACAAATATAAAATAAAAATAATAATTTATTATTATAATAATAATAATTTATAAATAATAAATAATTTATTTTAGTTTCATCAACATGCAATTTTAAATTTTTAATTTTTAAATATAATAACAAATGTCATATAATTATTAATATGTGAATAATTTAAAAAATATTAGTTTTGGTTTTGTTTTAAATATATTAAAAAACTTATTTTTAAGATTGAGAAAGGAGAAAAATCAAATGTTTTTTTTTATGAATTCTTAACAATAATAATGTAATAATGTTATTTTCCTTCAAAATTTTTGAATTTAGCTTGTAAGCTTTACAGATTTAAAAATCAAAACGCAATGATAATATTGTAATTTTAGACACCATCGCCATTTTCTTGCAGGCATGATAAAGTACATTGTTATTGTTTTTAGTAAGATGGAAATCCATGATTTAACACTACAATTTTCAATTAGAATAAAATTCTATTTTGTCCTGTAAATACATAATAAGTTCACCATAAGTAATGTGCTTAGTGATTTAGATATTGATTTAGAAATTTAATAAATTGTAAGCAAAAATCTAGTATGCAATTAATTTCAATCACTAAAGCCGTTATTACAACATACAATTTTGCATACAATTTTTCCTTACAAGAAAATTTCATCTCTATTACAAACAGAGTTCAAGTTATCTTGTAAGGAAAAATTGTATGCAATATAGCTAGAAAAATTGTATCGTGTAATACCGGCTTTACAGTAAAAGAGAAATAGAGCTAGCTTAAAAATTTTGAAAACAAGAATTTGAATTGTAGGACTTACTGTAATACACGATACAATTTTACGTACAATTTTTACTTACAAGAAAATTTCGTCCCCATATAAACACATGTATATAAATTTTTCTTGCAAGGAAAATTTTATGCAATAATTAGAAAAATTGTACTGGCTTTAAAAAATTTTATGGGATTTTGAATCTTACCAAATCCATTTTTTGTTTATATATTTTGATGTAATGTTTACAATACATACCTGGAATGCCATTTTTGTAGTTAGTGGTGTAGTGAAGCTATTCACTGATGAAGAGAGAATGTGGTGATCATTGGATAAAGCAGATCCTTTATATAGTCGTGCAAGAGGTAGTAATACTTTCTCCGCCTCTTCTTTCTAGATCCTGCCCTAGCCTTAGGCCCGTTACCTTCCTAAGAGGGTGGGGTCCCTCTTATTTTTAGTTTGATGAAGTAAACAAAAAAAATGTAACTATGTAAAAAAAAAAATTGAAAATAATCTCATCTAATGATTTAAATATAATGTTACAGTAATATGTGTTATTACTTTCTTATTTTATAATGTATATATTGTAATATATTTAATTATTTAATTTTGTTTTTATATGATTAAGTAACAAAAATACTAAATTTATATAAAGTATGAATTAAAATTATAACAACAATTCAATTTAAAACTCCCTTTTATATTGTAATTTTAAGTTTAAAATGTTTATACTTAATAAATATTCATGCTAAGTAGTGTATGCTTCTTAAAAGCAATTATTAAATCATACAAGTCATACAACAAATTAATATAACATAACAAAGAGTAATTAATGTATTTTCAGGTATATGTAATATAGTGGTTTAATTTGAAGCAATGGAGTATTGACCTCCAATTTTTTTATTACAGAAATGGATAGAGGGTGCAAAGTTATGCTATCCTGATTTTTTTTTCAGATTTTTTAGAGCCCGGGAACTATTTTTAAAAAATTATTGAAAGTTCTTTTTGTGACGTCACGAGACGCCGCTCTTTAAGAAAAAGATAGGACTTGACGCCGCGTGACGTCACAAATAGAACTTTCAATAATTTTTTAAAAATAGTTCCCGGGCTCTAAAAAATCTGAAAAAAATCAGGGTAGCATAACTTTTCACCCTCTATCCATTTCTGCAATAAAAAAAATTGAGGACAATACTCAATTCAAGCAATTGTAATAGAAATGATAAATTTTCAAAAATGAATGAATGATAGGGAGTTGTCATCAATTGGTATTCTTGAAAGTCAATTTTGAGCCCAAATTTTAAGCAAGATTAAAGAAATTATGGAATATTTTGGTTGGTATTTTGGGGCAATTGACACATTTTGATCATGTGTGTCCCCATAAAATATTTTGGGCTAAATAAATGTTTCTTGTTAATAATTAACAAGACACATTTATTTATTTATGAACATAGAAACATATTGATATAGGTAACGTATAATTTAATATAAGAAACACCCCTTCAATTGGATTGTATATTCATCAATTTAACATGGCAATCACAAGTTACAACGTCTTTGGAATCACATACATTTTACAACTTCTGTTATTGCATGTTCTATTATTCTTATTTTCCTTATACTCGTCAAGGTAAATTTTCTGAGTGCTTAAGTTAGATCTTTGTTTCAAAATATATTGTAATTAAATTATATTGTTTAATTAATTATTTAATTTAATTTTTACATGACAAATTTGTGTTGTATAGGTAGGGAAAAAAATAACTTGAGTATTATGAACTTAAAAAATGATTTATTTGGTGCAGGGAATTTTTTTTAAGCACTGTATAACTATTAAAGATTTATATATAAATCACAAAAGTAATATGGATTATATTTAATAATTGTTATTTTTAAAAATTCCATAAATTACAATATATGAATTATCATGTTAAATTTTGAATTTTATTATAAAATCAGAAAAAAATAATGAAATATTGTGTTAAATTTAATTGTTAATAATTGGAAAGAAACGTTGTAGGTGGCATAAATTACGAAAATGTGTCAATTGCCACAAAATACAAACCAATCAATCATCATAGGAAAGAAACAATTTAATTGTAATTAAACAATACCTGTGAACGATTATGTCTTTTTTTATTTTAAGGTCTTATTAACAGTAATATATGTATTTTTTACATGGAATTCTAAAAATTTTAATTCAAATTATAATACTATTATAAATACTGAACAAAATAAATCTTCTTAATGTCAGATCTTAAAATAACATACAATTAAATGTAACAAGTTGATATAATTAAATGTTATTACATGGTAAACATTGACATATTACACGGTTCTCATTACAAGATAAGATCTACTATACAGGTGCTAATTATACCAAGTAGTTCTGCTTGGTTGATCTGATTTGCATTTTCCCACAATATAAAACTTCTCGCATGTGCCGCCTGTCTAACGCTCTAGTGGAGCGGAACCGAGATGCATTTTATTTTTATATCATTATATTATTAGCACCAGTTCGTGGTAAAATCAAAGGTATTCAAAAACAAAATAAATTGTAAACAATATTGTGGAGTTTAAGATTTGCTGGATGATCTCTGGATTTTGGATTCTTAATCTCATTTTTCCTGCAATAACCAATTCATATTATAGCTTTTAAGTAGCTTTTCCAATACACATATCATTAACTAATTTGATTTTTTCGCTTGATGAATTAGTGAATTTTAATTTTTATATAAAAATTTAAATTGCAGTATAAATTAATTACAAAAAATAAAATGATATAAAACATTTACATTATAAAGGTAAAATTTTAAAATTTATAGTTTTAAAATTAAAAATAAATTCACAAAATAATTTGTTTTAATTTGTATAACTAGTAAATACACATATATTATACATTCTTCTTTTTCATCACATTATATTTCTTTTCAAATTACTGGTTCAGTACAAATTGGGAGTTATATGCTAGTATATATCATACAAATTTAAATACTTATTGCATAAAATTTTTCCTTGGAAGCTCCGTTAGTTGTGTTGATATTTCCTTAAAATGAAAAATTGAATGCAATAAATAATAATAAAAAAACCATGGAATACCGACTTCAGTTTGTTAATTTTAGTTATTTTTTTTTTTATTATTATTTTTTTAATTTTTAATTTTTGTTAAGGCTTCAGTTAATTGTGGATTAAAAAGCTGTAGGAAGTAAAATGCTATATTTTATCCTATAATTCATACCTAGAAATATAATTAGAGCATAATGAAAATATTTAAAAAAAAAAAATAAAAATAAAAAATACGGTAAATACTACTAAATAATTAGAGCATTTTTGTGCCCTTACTTACAAACTATGATCATCCTGACAGTTCTTTAAGTTCAAATAATCAAATGTAAATGTGAATTATTTTTTAAAATCAGTATTAAACCTGTAATATAATTTAAATATTTATGATTGACATGGAGTACTACATGAACTATCAATAGAAAGTATGTGTAGCTTAAAGTCAAGTAAGTAATAATTATCTGCAATAATATACAGCAGGAATCTATAACCATATAAAATTGATGCGATAAAAAATAATTACTGATCCTACCTTCGCAAACATAAGAAAGGATACATCAAAAACATGTTTTTAATGGTGTTATTCAGGTGCAATTTTTAAATTAAGAGTATCGATTTAGAACTAATTTTATCCTTTATAAATAATATCTGGTTTTTATTACCATCAAATATATACATAATTTTTAATTTTACTTAAACCGAGCGAGTGTTATTCGTTCGCACATGTTTCGATTGTAACTTTTTTAATTATGTAAAAAACTATTCTAAGGTCTTATGACCTCTCCATGTTATTTCATAATTTTATACTGAAGTAATTTACTTATGTTATAACGCTTTATAACACGATAATAAGTATAATACAACTGGCTGTACATTAATAAATTAGGTACGTTTACTTCAAGCTTATTTAGAACAGCTTACAGGCTTTTTTGTACACATTTATATCTAGTGTGAATAATTTCTCTTTCAGTACGTTGTATTATTCATTACTAAATATAAATTTAAACGTATTATTAAAATATTAATTTAGTTTAAAATAAAATACAATATTTAAGAAACAGAATAAATAAGTTAATTTGTTTAAATATTTTATAAAATTTATATTGAAAAAATACTTACAAGGGAGTTTGATGTTATTTTAAATAATGAAATATTTGAATTATTTAGTGTTGCAGAAAGAATAGAAACTTAGAGTCAGCTGATTTTTCGGTGATCCCACCCGCTATACCAAACCTATGTAAAAAAAACGTGAATTCGTTTTTTCACCAAGAATAAGATTTTTCAGGGAAAATTCCTTTACGGAGCTTTGGTCCAAACTGAAAAATAAAGTAGATAATTCAAGATTTAGATTTTTTACTTGATTTATAACCGAGAAAAGTTAAAAAAACACTTTGCTTCATTTTCAAGTGCAAGATGGACCTTAGCGACAAACAGTTGCGCAGCGAAAGCGCATCACTTGAAGCCTCCATTGATTATTTTATTTTTAATAAATAATAACTAGCAGCGTAAAATTTGGTATATGTATTAAAGAATGCAAATATCTTTCATCTGTTAAATTTTATATCCACTTTCTTGCTGATCACTTAAACAGGTATTAGAAACCTTTTTATTATCTGCCTTCAAATAAACATAATATAATCATACAATAGTTGAAATCCAAAATAGGAAGAGGATACATTCCGAATACAATAGAAATGTATTTTCTGATTGGGTATTACATGCAAGATCCCATGAGTTATTAGAATTTCGGTGGTTCATTGACAAAGAGCTGTACAGCGTTTATCCTGGCTGAGGTTTCCACGTTTCCCTCAGTCGTAGGCAAATGCCGGGATGGATTAATTGCCATGACAAGCCGTGTCCGATACCGTTCCGGAAGAGCCCTCGAGAAGCTCAAGTTAGGGTTTCAAACTTAGCATGAGTAATTAGTTGAGGTTTGATAAGAAATATATATATATTTCTTTTTAACTGAAAGGGTACTGGCCACAATTAAATGAGTGGATTTAACTTCCCGGTTCTTATGATTTGGAGTAAATTTTCGATGCTCTTTTATCGTGGAAGAAGCTAGGAGTCTATTTCTTACAAAAAAAAAAAAAAAAAAAAATGATTTTTGCATGCATTTTAATTCTCTTTAAGCAGCAAGACTATAATACTAGAGTATATTAGGATATAGGACTAAATCCCCTCGTAATATATTCCAATATATTTATTGATTGTTTACCTGTATATATAATTTAATTTAAAATTGTGCATGAAAAATGCATTTATTTACAACGCATGTTGTTGTTTACAATATATAAGAAATGCATGCGTAATAAAATATCAAGTAAACAATAACAACATTATTGACGTCACAAAACTTTTTTAAACAATATAATATGAGAAAAAATAGTAAACAAATTAACAATATTATATTTTTCAAGGAATTAACCTTGAAATTATTATTTTGGTACACAAATTTAATGAACTGATTTGGTTGCATGCATGACAGGTCAATGCTGACTTCAAGAAATATGTTATACCTACCATGCAGATGATTGTTATCATGAGTCTTTATAATTATAGAGTGTTCAGGCCTCGAAATGAATTATTGTCATAGCTCCAGGGAAAATTCTATGAATATAACCTTAACGTAAAAGTGCATAGCTCTATTATAGTTTAAATTAGAAAATGTTATAACTGCAGTAAAATTTTTATTGCATTAAAAAGTTTGAAATGAAATTATTTTATTTTTTTACTTACTTAAATATATTAGGCTGAAAATTTAAATATACAAAGTAGTAGAAACATGCATGAGAAACAGATAGAGAGAGAGAGAGAGAGAGAGAGAGAGAGAGAGAGAGAGAGAGAGAGAGAGAGAGAGAGAGAGAGAGAGAGAGAGAGAGAGAGAGAGAGAGAGAGAGAGACTTATAAATATAATCTCTCGTCCGCAATAATTATAAGGTGAATGCAATTATGAGCTCTAAATAAGATCAAAATAAAGCTCATTGTTGCACTCAATTGAAATAGCAGATAGATTTTTTATTTTATTTTTTTTTTTTTTTTGCAGATGAGATCATGGTAGCAAATAGCTCATTATTACAGACGAGGGACGGGATATAATCTGCCCTGTATTAATTGTATAAAATGTCAATAATTATATTTTTAATGTTGGAAAAACGCAGTGTGAGAGATATGACAGTTAAAAAAAGGTATATGAAAGTGCACTATTTGGCGAAACACGTCAGGAAAGCAAATTTTAACCGATTTGATTTAATACAAATCCAAAAGAGACGATATGATAAACCCATCTATAATTTAGAAAAAAAGTAAGCAAATTACTTATATTGCTTGTTATTTTTATAAAACCTAATTGGGTATTTCTAATTAGTAATAATTACCCAATAAGTTGTGAAACTTCAGAAACCATAAATTGTATGTCCGGAACAAGGGCGGCCACGGCCTTGCAATCCATCCCGGCATTTGCCTGTGACTGAGGGAAACGTGGAAACCTCAACCAGGATGGACGCTACAGCTTTTGTCAATGAACCGGTAGTGCAGTGGTCCAAAGCCAGGGGAACCACATGGTGGAAAAGTGCCACGATTTAACCCTGGGTGGTAAACGTGTTTTTTTTTAAAAATGGTCACCCATCCAACTATTAACCACGCGTTGGTATGTTATAGTCATCCTAAAATATGGTACGAATTAATTTCATGAGATAGAGTAGCAATTTAACCGAATTAAATTTTATTCATTTTGATATTAATAATATTTAATACTTATTTGCTATCATTTAACATGTAATGTTAGAGATAGATGTTATATTCATTAAATATGGTTGTAATTTGTAATGTAAGCATATTTGCAAGGGAAAATTATGCAATAATAAAACAATTTCAAATTAGATAAAGTGTGGGATTAATTCTAAACAAATATTATGAATTTACCTAATTCGCTGTTTTAAATTTTATAAAATATATTTTAATATATTTCAAACTAACATTTTTCATAATATTTGACAAGTAAATATAAAGAAAAAATTTAAACTTCAGCGACTCTCCTAACCAACTTAACTTGCTATTACAAAACGAATTCGTTAGCATTACCTTTGTATTGGTTACGAATTAATGTCCGTCAAAAAAAAAAAATAACACAGGTTTACTTAAATTTATGAAATTAATACCACTTTAATATAATGTCAAAAGCTAATTTAATCATTTTTGATATCGTTCGATATTTTTATTCTGTAATTTTTTATGTTCACAAATGTTCACATTAACCACACTTTTAATTCTTTGCTATGTGCATGGATGTGGTGATTGTATTGGGCTACATGACCTTTCAAATACAAGCAATGAAACTTTAGTTATTAATTTAGAATTTATTATAATTATAAAAATTTAATAATAAAAATAAGGAAATGTCAATGTTAAAGTTTTATTTATTTTTTTTTTAACAATTTGTTAATTCTAAAACAAATATTTCTAAAATATAATTTTATTTATAATATATCATAATATTTTTCCTTTTGTTGAAAATTATTTAGAAACTATTTATCAAGAATTTAAAAAACAAATTATCAATGCAATATTTCCCCAGCAGTGACAAATACATTTTTTTTTTAAATGTGTTAATTCCAAAAAACATATTAATGACACTTTACATTGATTATTACAATAATGGAGTATTGACCTCAATTTTTTTTATTGCAGAAATGGATAGAGGGTGCAAAGTTATGCTATCCTGATTTTTTTTCAGATTTTTTAGAGCCCGGGAACTATTTTTAAAAAATTATTGAAAGTTCTTTTTGTGACGTCACGAGACGCCGCTCTTTAAGAAAAAGATAGGACTTGACGCCGCGTGACGTCACAAATAGGACTTTTAATAATTTTTTAAAAATACTTCCCGGGCTCTAAAAAATCTGAAAAAAATCAGGGTAGCATAACTTTTCACCCTCTATCCATTTCTGCAATAAAAAAAATTGAGGACAATACTCCATTAAACCCCAAGAGTTTGGAACACTCATAAACGAAGAACGTCAGTTTTTTAAATAATTCAAGGCAAGATGGCAAAGATATGACAAAAAAAAATTGTTGTACAGAAGAATAGTTTTTTGAATATTAGCAACTTGTGACAATAGACATATATATATTATATATATATATATATATATATATATATATATATATATATATATATATATATATATATATATATATATATATATATATATATATATATATATATATATATATATATATAGAATTCTGGTTTTCATACAATAGACATATAGAATTCAGGTTTTCACACACATATATATATTATATTATAAATATGTATAAAAAATGAAATCAACAATTTGTTTGCTTTTAGTATTAAATATACAATAGTAATTATAGATGCAGGTTATAAAATTACAATAGAACACATTTAACATTTAATAACATATTAACATATATGGAGATTAAGTTCTTATCAATTAATATAAAAAACCAATTGATGCTGTTATATTTTAAATTTTTCTGTATATTTTAAATCAGAATAGGAATACAATAAATTCATTACATATAATTTAAATTCCTTCTCACTAGCTTCCCTAATCGAATAGAATTATAAAATTACATTACAAATACTTTTTTGTTAGATCTATATAACTTATTAATTTCAGATTTGTACCACTTTTAATAATACCTTGAAAGAAAAAATAAAATTGTATACAACAATAGAGTATTGTCCTCAATTTTTTTTATTGCAGAAATGGATAGTGGGTGCAAAGTTATGCTACCCTGATTTTTTTCAGATTTTTTTGAGACCTGGAACTATTTTTAAAAAATTATTGAAAGTCCTTTTTGTGACGTCACGCGGCGGCAAGTCCTATCTTTTTCTTAAGGAGCGGCGTCTCGTGACGTCATGAAAAGGACTTTCAATAATTTTTTAAAAATAGTTCCCGGGCTCTAAAAAATCTGAAAAAAATCAGGGTAGCATAACTTTGCACCCTCTATCCATTTCTGCAATAAAAAAAATTGAGGACAATACTCTATTAGAAAAAATGTAATATGTAAAACTGCCTGCATGTTGTAATTGCATCATAATAAATTTGTCAAATTAAAATTATATTTCTTTCGTAGATAATAAATTTAATAATAAATTCAAAGGTAGAAACGGCATATTATTTTACACCTCGTAAATAATCTAGTTCCATAATTCTTTTAACAACAATTAATAATAAAAATCAGCACTGCATAATAAATATCATTGATATCAATATATAAAATTACACAATAATTTAAGCTTGCATTATGATTGATAGATATATAATTGTAGCATGATTATAATCTCAGATCAAAATCAGTGAACCATAGAACTTTCTTGGAGTCATAACTTTCTTTTTATTGGCATTTAGTGGGTGGGTCTACTTACTTAACAATTTGTGACCTTCTAGAACCACATTTTACAATAGAAATAAAGTAACAGATATTGACTTTTAGAGATCTCTTACATTAGGGTGAAGTATAGAATAGTTATAATTAATGGTTATTGTACTTATTGTATTTGACGTAATTTTGTATTGCGGTACTCTATTTGATAGGTAATATATATTTCAACAGCTACTTTTCTTAATTATTGCAACATGTAAATTGTATTTTAATTTATAATATCTGAATTATTAACCTTAAAAATAATTTTATGACATACCTAAATAATTTACAGGAAACATCAACAGTTTGATGTTATCAATAAAAAATTTATCACACACAAAATATAATTTATAACTATTTATTTTAAAAAGAAAGTAAGTTTATATTTTTAAAATTTAAATTTTAAAATAAATGAAAATTAAATTTTAGCTTTTAAAAATTAAAATAAATTTTACATTTATTTTATTTATTTGCTTTATACTATAGAAAAACTTATTGGTTTTAATTTTTAAAATGCGTTGCAATATATTATTTTTTTAAGGTTGAAAGAGATTGAATTGAATTATAAATATTTCTTTTACAAGAGCTAATTGCTTCATTATTAAAATATTACTTTTTTTTTTATAAATTTAAATATCATTTCTATTAAAATAACAAAGGCTTAAGTGTGTTGAGATGTTGAGATTTCTTTAACATTAAGCCTTTCATAATACCTACTAGACTAATCTTTTTATACTTGTGTGGGTCTTAATCTGAAACCATTGTTTTCACACTTCTTTGTAATAATAAACATGCTAATTATAATAATATAATTAATTATATTTCACAATATTAATACTACCTTGTTTATATATATTAGTATCATTAAATCAAGTAAATATGTCCTTGTAAGTTATAGGAATACAAATTATGAAATGTCATATAGTGTTCTAGAAATATAATCTGTTTAATCTTAAATATGTATTCTATTTCATCAAGGTTCGAGATATATAAACTATAAATTAAAATATATTTTTATGAATGGGAAGGAAGTTATTGCTTATTTATATACTAATCTGTCAAAATTGCAATTAAGTAATAATAAAATATGTTTTTTATGTTTAAATAATGTTTTGTATTTTGAAATTTTAACTTTTAAATTTATCTTTAAATTTGTTTAATTTAGTTTTATGATTTATTTTTGCAATATTTTAAGTGTAAAAGTAAAATTATCGCTTAATCACCAAATTTCTTAAATTAAAATTTATTTGTTATAAGAATCGGTTTATTTTCAAAATTTTGTTATTAAATAATAATATTCACGAAATATGGGAGTTTTTATAACAAAAAATATATCACTAGCAATGCCATTAACCATTAAGACCTTTTAGGTGATTTTAAAAAATTTAAAGTAATATAATACACAGGATTAAAGTCAGATGTAATATTGCAGTGTATTCACACTTGTCATAATTCCATTCTATGTATACAGAAGTAAAAAACAGAATAACATAACTTTCAATTGCAATTTTGGCTTGATAGCAACAAATTTGAGGAGGTTAAATTTTAGATCTTGAAGGGAAGAGGTTAGGAGAAAAATTGTTTTATTTTACTTAGGGAGTTGCTGAAAAAAAAAGTAAATAAATTATGAAGAAACATTTTTTAGACGATCGTTAGAAGCCCCCGTCAATTTTTTGTGGCGTTGGTGATTTTTATAAGTTTTTCTCGTTTTGGTTTTGTCCGACATTGTTCATTACTTCCAAATATAAATATTTCATTATATAAGGGCTATTTTCCTTATCATTTTACTTTGAAAGTAAACTTTATTGCTCATGAATGAGAGTTTACTCTTTTACATATTTATATATCATCTCAAGTATTTTCTGTATTTTTTTTTAATATTCATTACTTTAATTTATAATTAGCCTTTTAATGCATTTTAAAAAGTTCCACAATGTATTATATTTTTATTAGAAATTTTCTTGTTATATTAAGGGGCATTCACAAAGTCTTAAGGCCACATTTCAGGCTCGATAATTTAAAGCTTGATTTTAGACGTGTTTTTTAGACCCAAAATTTCTGGTCTTAAATTATTGAGCCTTAATTGTGGCCTTAATTCTTTGTGAATGCCCCTTATTATGATCTAATTTATCAAATACTTAACGCAAATTGAAAATAATCACTATATTGTACTAATAATATGGCTTAGAGGATCAATTTAATAAATCTAGGACTAGACTAAGTGAGTTTAAGAATCATAAAAAAACTAATTTAATTAATAATAGAAAATAATATAAATTTTTAATAATTAATATTACAAAAGAATTTTTTTCATATAGAAATTATTTCAATAAACATGAATAATAAAATTAATGATCACTGTGTTAAGTATGGCAGGGTCAACAGCATAACATATACCCGGATAAAGGTAAAAGAATGACGCTATGTGTGCTTTGGCAACCTTTAGCTTCAGGGCAGATATGTTAAAAGTTGATGTAACATGCTTGTATTATACCTTAGTAGCAAAAGTTATTATAGCTCTGCTTTCCTAACCTAATGACATCATGGGTCACTTCCTTTTTTTTATATAATATTGCCTTAGAATAAATGCCTTTAGCATCATAAGATTTTCATATAAATATAGACCTTATGTACATGTAATTTAAGGTCTATAATTGCAACAAACTTTCAAACTGCCTATAGGGTACTTACTTTCTTAGGTGACGATATAATATTGTAAAACATTAGTGTTGTTTTGTGTAGGTATTAATTCTAAACTTTGTCTACTATATATTTAAATATTATTTATATTATAATATATCATTTTAGAAATATTTTATTACTTTTGTGATGAAATATAGTTGATTTAACTATTAGACATCTTAATATTTAAATACTTATTTATAGTTTCAAAATATTTAAAGACTGTTATTTCATGTATGATTATAACACCATTGTTTCAAAATAATGGGGGGAAATTCACGAAGCATTTTAACCCCCACTTTAGCCTCGATTTTTATCCCTGGTGCTAAACCATAAATAATATATTGTATAAAATGCAGTATTGCATTCATGAACAATATATTTAAGTATTATTTATATATGTGGTATTAAAAATAAATAAACCAGCAAAACTTGAATGCAATGAGTATATATTAAGGACCATAATAAGATGTACTGTATGTCTCACAGAAATTATTATCAATTCAACAACAGTAAAAAAATTAATAATAATAAAAATAAAAGTCAAGTTTAAATTCTTCTGATGGTAAATATCATAAAGAAAGGGGGGGGGGTATTTTCAACAGCCAAATTTTGGCTTTTTTTTTTTTACAAGGATACGCCCCTAAGAGCTTACAGCTCGCGGCGGGGTAATGGATAGGGAATGGATGATGGCCACGGCCTGTTACGCGTCCAAGCATTCTCTGAGGTGAGACTGAGGGAACCGTGGAAAACCTCAGTCAGGACGGACTCCTCTACTTTTTCTCAATGGACCAAAGCGATGTCCAAAGCCTGGGGAACCACACACAAGTGCATCACTGCACTGGGTGAAAAGCTAGACAAATTTACCCCAGGGAGGGAGCAGCGTAATTTTTACTTGAAACGATCACCCATCCAAGTACTAAACACGCTTGACGTAGCCTGACTTCGGTGATCTAACGAGAACCGGTCCTTTGACTAACTTTCCAGTGACATATAATTTTTAATTGTATTGAAGAAGAGATAATAATAATATATAAATGTTTATTTCGCAGAAACATAAAATACATATTTTTTTTATACAAAATGCATAAAAACGCTGCCCAATTGCTGGCTGAAAAAAGGATATCCCATTCACATGAAGTTGTGTTCAGCCACCCAAATGATTTTATTTGATAATAATGGGCTCGATTCACGAAGCAGTTAGCCAGGTTTCTATAACCACGTTTAGCTTAACCACGTTTAATATAGGTGGTTTAACACGTAAAACAGGTATAGTTAAACGTGGTTAAGCTAAACGTGGTTAGAAACCTGGCTAACTGCTTCGTGAATCGCACCCATTGGGGGACATTCACAAAGCACTTTAACCCCCACTTTAGCCCCGATTTTTAACCCTGGTGCTAAAGATGGTACTAAACCAGGGGCTAACCATGTTAAGCTCATAGCTTAGCACCATGTTTAGTACCAGGGTTAAAAGTCGGGGATAAATTGGGGGTTAAAGTGCTTTGTGAATGTCCCCCATTATGTATAAATTTAAAATTGACTTTTACAATATAGTTATTAAATATTTTATTACACTATGTATGTTATGCTAACTTGTCTTGTATGTGAGATTAATAAATATTTAAATTTGTGTTCCTTGAAAACGTCATGCATTATTGTCAATATCATTCTGTTTTCCAAATGCAAATAGCCTGTAGGATAAAATTAAAAAGAAAAATATCAAAATTTTCAATGTCTTTTTCATATGTTTATTTTTATATAAATTTTGAAGGTTAATTACAATGGTCGAATCAAACAATTATATTATAAAATGCACCTCAGGATAGCACGATTTTCATGCAGTCGTGGTGATCTTGAACTTGTTTTTGGTAAGGTTTCTGGTCCCTTCTGGATGTCGATTCCACCTCGCATAATATTACAATCTGTATTTAGTACATAAAGGGTAACGCTGCTCGCAGAAATTTTGGCTCTCTGTATATCGATGGTACGGCAATACTTATATATAGGATATATATGGAGAGAATCACAAAAATTACAAAATTGTTACAAAAGAAATCACTTATAAATTTAAAATATATTTTATTTATATTTTCTTGATTCAAACATTTTCGATTGTACAAGACAACATATGTACATGTCAAATAAACTTAATATTAACAGTATACAGACATAACAATAACATTCAAACATTGAAACATAATACACACATAACTTTGATCTAAAACAAAGAAAAAAAATATAAAAAATGAATCATAATATTAATGAAAAATATTAAAAGAAGCTTTCAAATTATATAATAAGGATACAACACTCTCAGGCAATTTGTTGCTCTTAAAAGCTTTAATTGAATAGAACCCTTTACTTATAAGGACAATTTTTTAACTTTTTACGGATTAATTTACAATCATTTATATATCTTTTATTCATTTTGTCAGAAATTCATATATTTTGGCCGTTTGATACATTGCACAGGATTTGTATAAATTAGAATTCAACTTGTCTGTAACAACATTGGATATATTATATTTGGCGATGGAACTATTAAAAAACAAAATGCATTAGTTAACGCAGCTGCAATTTATATTATTATCACAATTTTAAATTCTAGTCAACATTTTTTTTTAATAATATAATATAATATAATATAATATAATATAATATAATATAATATAATATAATATAATATAATATAATATAATATAATATAATATAATATAATATAATATAATATAATATAATATAATATAATATAATATAATATAATATAATATAATATAATATAATATAATATAATATAATATAATATAATATAATATAATATAATATAATATAATATAATAATATAATTTTACCTTTTTAGATTTAATATTGATTATGTCGTTGCAATTTATCTTGTTTTTAGATAATTGATGGTAACATCCCACGGTCGTTACCGAAGCAGTATAATGCCAGCTCGAGGCAATGCTTTCCTTTTCATACGCAATATGTCAGATCATATCCTTCTTGATTTTAACGCGAGTCAAGTGTGAGAAACAATTATTATTGTTAAAACGACTCAGGTAATGTGTGTTCATATATTTAATGTACATTCTTTTAAGGGCATTGGGTGTAGCACCGGTAGTTGGCAACACTGACGTATCTTCACCATGTTAATATTTTATCATTGCTCCTCGGAGTAATTTTTATGCTAGAGCTAAGCTGATTGCTGTAGTATCAAGATAATTAGTAGCCCAAGTGCACAATTTGGCTAAATAAAGCCTGATTTAAAGAAAAGTATTTTTTTTTTATATTTTAGAAAAATGCATGTAAATTTAAAAAATTACTAAAAAAGACTTTTCTTTAAATCAGGCTTTATTTAGCCAAATTGTGCACTTGGGCTACTAATTATCTTGATACTACAGCAATCAGCTTAGCTCTAGCATAAAAATTACTCCGAGGAGCAATGATCAAAAATTAACATGGTGAGGATACGTCAGTGTTGCCAACTACTGGTGCTACACCCAATGCCCTTAAGGATTGTCACCGACGGCTATTGCTCAATATTTTCTGATGATAAAATATTTTTAGTCCATAAAATAAATAACAAAATAAATTAATACTGATGTTAAAAAACAACAAATTCGGAGCAGATTTTAAGTAATGGAGTATCGACCTCAATTTTTTTTATTACAGAAATGGATAGACCGTGCAAAGTTATGCTATACCCTGATTTTTTTCAGATTTTTTAGAACCCGGGAAGTATTTTTAAAAAATTATTGAAAATCTTTTTTGTGACGTCACGCGGCGGCAAGTCCTATCTTTTTCTTAAGGAGCGGCGTCTCGTGACGTCACAAAAAGAACTTTTAATAATTTTTTAAAAATAGTTCCCGGGCTCTAAAAATTCTGAAAAAAATCAGGGTAGCATAACTTTGCACCCTCTATCCATTTCTGCAATAAAAAAAATGAGGACAATACTCTATTGTATTTAAGGTAATTGATTTAATTTTTTTAATTTCATGTACATCATTTATTTATGTTGTAAGGGAGTTTCATGTAAAATGTGAAATAAAATAAATACTTATTTACTTTTTATATGTAAAAAATTAAACTTCGTTATATAAACATAAATCAAATTATATCTATTTATGCAGATCGTTGAAAAGTAAATTCTTAGAGCGCTTGATCAATTGCAACATTATAATAATTGAATAAATTTGATGTGAATTCGAAATAAATGTATTTGTATCACTTAAAGGATAAAAACATGATAATTCAAAAGTAATAAATAATATACAGTATTATCGTTTTTATCGTTTTTTAGTATAAAATTTTTAGTTTTTTAGAAATCGTTTTTTAGTATAAATCAAAGCCAAAGATATGAACCTCGTGAATAAGTTGACAAATATATTTTGTCAATGAACTGGAAATGCAATGGTCCAAGGCCAGGGGAAATACATGGTGGAAAAGCGCAACGATATAACTTTTGGTGGGAAACGTGGGTTTTGTTTAAAATTGTCACCCATCCAACTACTAACCACGCTCGGCATTGCTTGACTTCGGTGATCTGATGAGACCCGGTCAAGCGCACTGCGCCACACCTCCCACTCCTGCAATTTTTCGTCTAGAGTAGAAGGACGTTAAAAGTTTTTGTAGAGACTACATATTATTGATATTTTCGGTTTGGAAGGGACCCACAAAAGTAAGGTCTACGAAGAGCCGGGAGGTTAAATTCAGTCACTTAATGTGGCCAGTACCCTGTACTAGGGTTCAACGTTCCTTTATACAGGTTAAGCCACCGATAAGACCAATGTTAAAGGGTTTAGCCAATCACGTTCAAGTATTTTTGGCCACATCGTGCCGCGAAACTTTGAATGCGCCCATCATGCAATGCTATTTTTGAAATTTCGCGGTACAATAAGGCCTGAAAATTTAATGAAATTGACGCACGAAATGCGTGCGTGTCTTAACCTGTATAAAGGAACCTTGCTAGGGTTTAGTTGAAGAAAAAAAAGAAGATATTTTAGCAAGAACCATGAGCGACAGAATGTATGCTCGTAGACGAACCCTTAAGACTGAAGTTAATTAATGCGAAGGGCTCCATACACAGAATCTCAACGTCGCTGGCCTCATGAAAATTTTCAAGGATCTCACCCAAATGAAGTTTGCTGCTATCATCATGTCGGCTGCCAAGGTCACTAGGTCACCCAGTCTTTGGGAACAGCTGTCGACAAGCATTTCATGAGCAAGGCTTGGTCCTCCCCATGAGTGGGGCCGTCCTTTGACAGGGTCTGACATCTCCATGGTTAAAGTGCCATCAGCGTTGAGGCGGTACTGACGAGTCTGACGACACTGGAACAAAGAAAATGTCAGTCTCTGTGAAACGATCCACTCTTGGGAGAGACGAATCTCTTTTTAGTCTCACCTGCCTTCTAATAAGATTTATGTATTTAACTACTAATTATTTCCATTATTTAATGATTTTTTATTGGTTATATAAAAATTATTAATAGTAATTTAGAATTAACTGTTTTATTTTTATACTAATAAAAAAAATTTATTTTAAAATAAAAAAATTTAAATATTATTTTATTTTAAAAATTTTAAGAAACAAATAAATAAAAAAATTTGTATAATATTTCTTTTATTTAAGCCTTGACATTATTGTGAACTAAATTTGTGAATGAATTTTAATATATTATTATCTCCTAAATAATTTAATTATATCATTTATATCACATGGGAGTTTTTATTTGCTATTATTAATAAAAAAAAGATTTATATATAAAAAAAAAGGTTATGATATAGTCAATAATTATATTCTTATCAAGATTTATTTGTAATTTTACTTCTGACTGGATGGCGTGATATTAAATTAAACTCCCTATTAATAATATTAAACTTGGTGTTTTGAATATATTTATGCTACGAATTTTCTTTGTCATGATTGCGATGATTGGTTCTTGCATCTGTACAATAAGCATTCAAATTTTAATTATTTACATAAATAGCATGAAATTCACGATATATGGTATCTTATTTGATCTGTAGTGGCAGGATTTACAAACTATTTTGTGATCTGTGATATGTATTTTATACTTTGTTGTGCATAGTGATACAAGTTGTTATTTATGTATAAATATGGACGATCGACGTTATGTCTTGAGTTTAATATTATTGACTTGCTTATATTGTATAATCAATCGAAAAGCAATAAAGATTATGAATTATGTTTGTTTATTGCTACCCGGGGTTCGAATCCCGGTGAGGACTTCTCTTTTCTGTCATATGTTGATACTTGTATGACGAAATAGCACTAAACGAACTCGAGACTTTTATAATCATAAATTGTTGTCAATTATAAATGCTATTGATATAGTTATCAAAATCCATAAATGGGCCATTATAACAGCAATAATAGGAAATGGTAACGATAATACATTTTGACCTTCGATTGATCATGAGCATCAATAATCTGAATTTTAAACACTAAACCATCAGCGAATTTTGCTTATTTTAACCAGAACGTTTAGTTTGAATTAAATATTTTATTTTTCTCATGCAAACGCAATGCAATGTCGCCCCTTGATATACTGAACCTAAATATGTTACGCAAAGTTCAAATATTAGATTTAAGCAAAAAATATTATTATACAATTATAAAAGTGTCACCGATTCTCAAACTCCCGTACAGTAGGTATATTTTATGTATAAATTTGCATTTTCTCCACAGCTGCGGTTGGGAAGGAATCCACAAAGTTCTACTAGAAGACTCTAAGCTTTGACAGGTCAGCCCATGAAGAGCTGGAAGTTAAATTTAGTCCCTTAGTGACCAACAATGTTCAAATCACGAAGGATTTTTATTTATTTTTTACAAAAGAAGTGAAATGGGAGTTTTGAAATGACTGATTATAGCTCCAAAGATATGAGCCTCAAGTGATCGTCCAAGATAATGCTATACTGCTCTCACTGCAATTAATTTCTTTTTACTATTTTTTTCACTTTTAATTTTTCAATTACCTTTATTTTAAATAAAAGATTTGATTCCTTGCTTTGTATTTTTGTATTGCTTTCATTTATATAGGTACATACGTTTATTTTTTCTTCGATGAATCGAAAATTATCCATATTTCCTAAAAATTACTTGGTTTCTAAATATGACCTTTTGTTGGCATTATAATTATTTATAAAAATATATTTTTATATAAATATATACTATCATTTACTTAAAACAATAATTTTACGATGAATTATTTTAAGTTAAAAATTTATAATTGAAAAATAAATTATTACATAATTGTTTTATTAAGTAAATTAATTAAAACTTTACAATATATTTAAGTTAAATTTATTTGTATTTTTTTTTAAATATTTTGCTTTAAAAAACACTGTTATATCACAATTATACAAATTATTTTAAGTTTAGTTATTACATGAATGAGAAAAGTTTAGACCAAATTATATCGATACAAAACAGAACGTTATAATAAAGCATTAAATTCTAGCAAACTATGAATGGCATGAATGCTATTGATATAGTTATCAAAATCCATAAATAGGTCATTATTGCAGCAATCATATAAAATGACTAAACAATAATTTAAAATACATTTTAACCTTCGATTGATCATTGACTTAAAGAATCTAAATTTTTAAACTATACCTCAGCAACCAGTTAGATTTGCTTAAAGCATTCAGATTAAATTTGATATTTGATTGTTCTCATGCAATCGCTGTAGGGTATTTTCTTCTTTGTATCTTGTAAGTTGACATTAAATATATAACCTTAATTATTAGTAGGAATAATATTATTGTTATTGGGAGGTGTGGCGCAGTGCATTGACCGGGTCTCGTCAGTTCACCGAAGTCAAGCAACACTGAGCGTGGTTAGTAGTTGAAAGGATGACCATTTTCAACGTTTCCCACCCAGGGGTAACTAAATGCTTTTTTCCACTATGTGGTTCCCCTAGCTTTTGGACTACTGCATTCCCGATTCTTTGACAAAAGGCTGTAGCATCTATCCTGTCTGAGGTTTCCACATTTCCCTCAGTCACTGGCATGCCGGGATGGATTGCAAGGCCATGTCCGCCCCTATTCCTAAAATCTAAAAGAGCTCAAGTTATGGTTTCGAGGGGTTCAGGGCTTCAAACTTAATGACTAATTAGTAAGTAGAAGTACCCAACTAGGGTTTGATAAAAAAAAGGACATCACATTCACATTAGTATTATTAATGTCAAAATGTTAGGAAATATGCCTACTGTTATAGAATTGCATTCACTTCAGTGAAAGATGAATCTCGGTTGCTTGGAATTAAGACGACTTGCAAAACCCTGCTTTAGCAAAAAGTAAACAAACTCTCACATCCAGTTCATTGTTGTCGTTGATTGTGTGTGTAAATTTTGTTTATACAATGGGAAATTTACAATTTTCAAACAGAGATTTCAATATGTTACAAACCTACAATTCTAAATATAAAAATATTACCAGAATCTGCAGTTTTTGGCCATTTTTAATCCTGAAATGCGTATCAGAAGAAGTTTTCTTGATTTTAATATTGTAAATTTCATATGATATTATAGCAAATCAGCCAATTGCATGGGGTAAGATACGTAACTAGACAAGCTCTAGTTTGTTGATTATTGCAACAGTTAAAATCAACAAACTGGAGCTGGCTTAGTTACGTATCTTACTCCATGCAATTGGCTGATTTCGCATCATATTAAATTTACCATTTTAAAATAAAGAAAAATTCTTTTGATACGCATTTCAGGATTATAAATGGCCAAAAACTGCAAATTCTGGTGATTTTTTCAATTTTACAATCATAGGTTTGTAACATATTGAAATCTGTGTGTGAAAATCGTAAATTTCCCATAAGGTCCAATGTAAAAACAAAATTTACACACAATCGACAACAACAATGAACTGGATATGAGAGTTTGTTTACGTTTTGCTAAAACAGGGGTTTGCAAGTGGTCTATTACAAGATTTATTGAAACTCCCTGTAGCTTATTATTTGTTTAAGCGGATCTGTCTGAGGAATTTTGTAGAATAATGAGGTAAAAAATTTAACATGGATTACCTGGAGCCTAATGGATGGAAACCTGACATGGAGCTGTCATAAAAAAAAAATCTACTTTGAATTTGTTGGAACCATAAGCGATTTGGATTTAGAACGCTCTCGAATTTATTATAATTTAATTCACTTTATTCCTTTTGATGTTTAATAGATATTGATTTCATTCATTTAGATTACTTTAACGCACATAATATATAGTATATTCTACAATGATATTTATGTAAATAAAATATATTGCAAATGTATCTCCGTACTTATATTTTTTTCATCTTAATCAGAGCGCACGTGAGTGATACTGTACTAGTGATTCTTTTTTTTTTTAATTTATGAACTAAATTGCACAAATTACTACAAGTCTAAAAGTTCTTAAAAACATTATAATTAATTCGTTTAATTTTAAACATTTTCATACAAAATTCAAATACCTAAAAAATTTAAGTTATTACGTAAATGTTATCAATATTGACTAAAACAATTTTGTGATATTTGCAATACAAGCTATATTTTAAGGAATAAATCAATTTCTTTAAATTAAATAATATTTTATCTATAATTGTAGGAGACTTATTAATAAAAGTATCTGTAAAGAACGTAATTTTTTATAATGTATATTATACTGATAATATTATAATGTGTTATTTTATTTATAAAACAAAGTTGAAAGAAATCTGTAGAAAATAAACTAGATTTCATGTTATAAGTAAGAAGGTAATGATTAAATATATATTAGTCAAAACTAATGTTGATCAATACATTTTTATTACATAATTCAAAGTTGTAGGAACACAATCATTTGCGCACATGTATTTGCATACATTCAATACATTGTATAATATGAAAATAAAATAAAAGAACTTTTTACTATAACAGTTGTTAAAGCATTCATGCTAAATTTCTACTAGTTACATGTTTTAGCAATGATATAAAATTTGCTTAGTAATATAGGCGTTGAATTTAGATTTAAATAAACATATCACAAATATAATAACAATAAAATATATGAACTTGGGAAAATACATGATGACATAATAATTATATATCTTTTGACTTCAATTTATACAGTATACGTAACTAATGCATTTTCTGTGGGCTAAGATCAAGTAAGTTCAATATATTACTGGAGAAAGCAGATCGTTTTATTTTCGACCTAGATTTTTACTAATATACCTTCCAGCAAACATGCTATGACATGTACCTAGCTAGAAGGTAGGTGGAGGTACCACACCCGTCATCAGGTAGAGAATTCACATTTGAGTCAAGGTTTTTACCTTCAGGGTATATACCTTTAGATCACCTGTTATGTAATATTATTAATTAAATAAAAGTTGCATCGAAGTATTTTTATATTAAAAGAAAAATTTTTACTTGATTTATAATTAAAATTAATTTGTTATTGATGAGAATATATTTTTTTTTTAGTGTTGTAATTTGTTTTTTTATTGATTGAATTTATATAATGTCAAGGTTATAGCTTTTTTATAAGTTAAAAATTATTAATTATAATTTATCTAGAGATTCTTTTGTTCTTTAATTAAATACTACTGTTTTTGGGAGAAAAACAAAACGAAAAATTATTGCGTGGTTTTGGTACACACGATTACTGTCATAGCACTAAAAGTATATATAAGGTAGTGGGAAACTTGGTTATTTTCTTCACGAATTTTAGTAGACTGATTTACTTTATGTTAAAAAAGTATTTATATTATTGAGAGCTTTGAATCTTTAAAAGAAGTAAATATTAGTATGTAATTATATTTAGAATATAACCTATACCAGCCATTATTGACAACAATATCGGTGTAACAATGAGAATAATTTAAAAACAATAATTAATTTTGCTCAATTTTTATTGATATAAATAATAACAGAGAAAGGAAGAATAGAAAAAGATATTTACAGTACAAATTTTGAGAAAATAGAGATAATGAAGGTATTTGTTTCACTTTTAGAAACACATCAATAAATTAATTATACAAAATTATTTAGTAAGCGTAGTTGATTCCATAACCAGAGAAAGTCATAGAGGCAACGACTGGGGCGGCAGAGTAGGCAACTCCCAGACGGGCAACAGCGGGGGCAGCAACTGCGACGGGGGCGGCATGAGCAATGGGGGCGGCGTAGGCAGCGGGTGCGGCGTATCCGTAGGTAGCGACTCCGGGGTTGGAGATACGAACGTCGGTCTTGCGCACGCTGGAGAAGGGAGTGTCGAGGGCCTTGGAGTAGGTGGACACCTGAGCGGTGTTGCCGAAGCTACGGAGGGTGTTCTGGCTCACTGAAGACACAGCGGGGGCAGCATAACCGTAGGCAGCGGGGGCAGCAGCGTAAGCCACGGGGGCGGGAGCGAGGACTCCGGCGTTGGCGGCAGCGAGGCACGCGGCAAGAACGACAAGCTGTAATAAGAAATTACTTCGTTAATTTTAATAATAATTAATGTCAGTGGGCTTAGTAAACCACTAGGAAAAGCAAATCTTCTTTACACCGTGAAATAATTTTCCATATAAAATAATTACAGCAAAATCTGTGAAATTTTCAAGATATTCAGCATTGAGATTAGCATTATTTTTAATAGGGACTGCTGTGACTTTCAGTCAAATCAGTATCTTTTTCACACGAAAATATTAATTACTCAAAATTCACACCAAATTGATTTATTTACTTTTATTTTTCATCTGCGAACTGACGTTGATTTGTCCATTTTACTGTAAATATCTGGCTGCAAGAAATAAATTGTCCTAACTTTGGTTAACATTTTATCAGATATAATTAATTGGCAATAGCTTACTTTTCTGATACTGGCTCTCTCTTGACTCCTGTCTTTTGGTGGCTGCAGCCTTACTGTGCTATTCATGTTTAATTGAGGATAAGTTATTATATAAATTTTTTCTAACAAATTATATAGTATGTAAATTCAAATTAATAATTTAAATAACTAAATTATAATTTAATATTTTATAAATTAAAACATTAATATTTCATAAAAAATAAAAAAATAACAATTTTAATATAAATTTAAAAGTAAATTTTTTAAATTTTAATATACTTAATTTTTTATATAAAATTTTACCAATAATATTTTATTTGTTGTTAAATAATATTAAAAGCTTGAATTATAGTAATGGATTACATTTGAAATTGAAAATTCGATTAATACACAGTGAAAACACACATTTATAACGCGACTGACTCATACTAACATTCCAAAGGATAATACATCAAACGGATAATAATAAATAGTAAGAAAGTACAAGTTAATTAATTGTTTTATACTTTCTCGTTACAAAATTACGTTTGTTTGTTACAATGATATAAAAATGTAATTAAATATTACACAACTGGTCCAGCCGGTTTTCTTAGCTTGGTCACAGTCAAGACCAAGATAGGAAATTGAGAGAAATTTCAAGTCGTTATCGTTAATTAATTTTTTTATATAAATATGTAATGTCAACTAGATTAATCAGTTACTTGCTTAATTAAATATAAAAATACGTACATTGTGATTAAGACAAATTGTCTATAGGCAACTGAAAATTTCAGCTATGTGAATTTATTTTCAATACTAAACGAAATAAAATATTTTGAAGCTATCAGTTTTGTTTATAATTATTTTTAAAACCAAATTGGCTGGTAATAGCTTAACGTTTTTAAATTTTTCTCTGATCCATAAATTTTTGTTCTTTTAAATAATATTTATTTTTTGGTTCGTTTCAAATTTATTTCACACAGTAATGTAATTAAAATAAATGAACTATCTTTTGCAGCGAGTAATATACCTTACTTAAATTAACAAAATATGCATCCGATTTACAAACTATTAAGAAAGTCACAGGGGGGGGGGGGGGGGTAATGGTAAGGCTAAAAACTGGATCCAGTAATGGTTAACTGAGGTTTAAACAGGTAGCAATTAATTTTTTAGCACATATATATACACCATTTGAATCGTGGACATGGATGTTTAGATTGCTTTTGGCACATTTACTTGCATGGTGATAATCAATTAAATTGATTGTAATCTTAATAACACTCAGTTTATTTCCTCCCCCCCCCCCCTTGTGACAGTATTAAATTATAACATACGACTAAAAATAATAAAAATTATTTAAAACGTAATAAAGTGATTAAATATCAATATAATGTTAATATAATAAAATAAAAACTTAAAAAACTGTTTTAAAAAATTTTGTTTTAATAATTTTTCAAATTATAATACATTTTCTTTTGCAATAATATTTTATAAAATTAATGAATATAGAGATATAGAAATTATTGGTATAAATTACGATATTATTTTCACTTATACGTATTTATAACTTCTAACATTATTATTCTAATATATAAAATACCACATTACCTTGAATGCCATTGTAGGATATGTTTAACTTGCTGGTTGCTAGTTAACTGTCGCGATCATGTACTGGACCAACTATTTATACCCGAGATCAAGTATAAGAACAAGATATTATAATACAGGTCATTATTACAGGGACCAAACTTGTTAGGGGTAGGGTGTGTTAACTTAAAGAGCTTTCACATACGTTATACATATACCACCCAGCCTTTAGGCTACGATTTTTGCAAGAAGACTATTGCATATTTTAACATTAATTAATTTGATATTAAATTGAAGGTTATAATAAAACCTAATTTTTTTTATATATATATAATTTATGTTACTTTTGTCAGTAAACAAGTATATTTTTTTATATAATATGTATTGAGAGTATGATGAAATAAATTAATTGTTTACATTAAATTTTTTTCTAGTTAAAAAAAAAAATGGTCAAATAGGAATTACATGGTGTGTTCAATATTCGCTATTCGGGTAAATGAAGACAGGGGCCTTTTCAAGTATCAACTAACGTTAAGACGGTATTAAGCCGGTATTACACGATGCAATTTTGCATACAATTTTTTTCTTGCAAGAAAATTTCATCTCCATACAAACAAATGGAGTGGAAGTTTTCTTGTAAGGAGAAATTGTATACAATAACTAGAAAATTTGTATCGTGTAATACCGACTTTACACGATACAAATTTTCTAACTATTGCATCCAAATTTTCCTTACAAGAAAACTTCCACTCCATTTGTTTGTATGGAGATGAAATTTTCTTGTAAGGAAAAATTGTATACAATAGTTAGAAAAATTGTATCGTGTTATACCGGCTTTAAGAATACGATAAAATCATACTAATTTTTTTTTAACCATATTTGGGTACTTCTATATTTATTAATTATATAACTACATTTAAAATCAGAACCTTCCGAAACCACAGAAGTTGTGTGTTTCGTGTGTTCATCTGAAATGGGATCGTGGTGAATGATTCTGTAGTAATCCTAAGAAACTCGGACAGCATTAAGAGCATTGAGTGTAGCACTGGTAGTTGGCAGCACTGACGTATCTTCACCATGTTAATTTTTCAACCCCTCTCCTCAGAGTAATTTTTATGCTAGAGCTAAGCTGATTGTAGTAGTATCAAGATAATTAGTGAAAATATGTCAGTGTTGCCAACTATCGGTGCTAAAACCAATGCTCTTAATAACCCCCTGCCGGCATTGCTTCAAAGATATGAGTTATTGCAAAAAAGTGTTTTAAATCTACAGTCTTTCAAACGAGAATTTACTTATGAAATATTATCACAAATTATGTAAATTAGGTATTTTTCGTTTTAATTTACTGTGATATAGCCCGCAAACGGAAGCTGAAACGAGTAAAATATCTTTCTTTCAAATTTTCAGATATGAACTGATCAAACTATATTCAAAATATTGTTTTAAGTTCACCACGCCTCTATAGAATATTTTATTTTATTATCTCTTTCATGGGCACTGTACAATAATATAACACATATAATATAGTCAAAATTAAAAATAAAACAGCCTATGGGGCAAATGAAAAATAATTGCTGAGCAGTCCATTCACTAAAGTGTTCATTCACCCATTCACCCATTCACCCATATGTACTGTATGCCTGATTTGTATATTAATAAAACCTGCGTACATTCAAAATTTACATGGTAGTAGCCGGAAGTGTGAAGTTTACAGCTCTTCTGTTTGTAATTCAGTTTTATAATTTTAAAAAGTAGTTTGAAGTACAAGTACTGACCTATGTGTAAAATTGTAACGCTGAATTACGAATAGGAGACATAGAAACTTTACATTTCCGGCTACTTCCGGAGGGAATATTATAGCAATTTGACTGTATAATAGTTTTGGCATTTTTTCAATCGATAATATGATCAAATAGATTATTACTTTATTTTGAGCTTTTTAGGGAGTTTCTTTTAATATCTAGCATATTTTTGTTTCATTTTTCATGTTTGTATAAATTTAAAAAAAAAGTTAATTATTATTAAAACAAATATAATTAATTCATTTCACACAGTGCCCCTAACATATTATTAGTTCTATATAATTACCTTATAACATTCTATATTGTGAACCAGATTTACTGATAAAAAGTTAACATTTCAATTTAAGCAATATGAAATACATAAATTAGATATGGATCTAATAATTACTATGTTTAACGTATCAGCACTACAGATAATATTTGTTTTATGTATAATTCAGTCACATTATTTATATAGTTGACTTGTTCAAACTACTTAATTGTATATCGTAATGGATAACCTACATGGAAAAATTTTATTACAGAAATGAATAGAGGGAACCAAATTATGCTACTCTGAATTTTTTCAGATTTTTTGAAACCCGGAGCTATTTTCAAATAATTATTGAAAATTTTGTAATTTAAGTTGGCACTCCTGAATCCTTAATAAAAAGGATAGTGTCTGGATGCCTATTGACGCTTCCAGGGGGCGTGGTCGCACTTTCAATAATTATTTAAAAATAAATCCTGGGTCTAAAAAAAAATTGGCAAAATTCAGAGTAGCCTAATTTGGTACCCTCTATTCATTTCTGCAATAAAAATTTTTCATGCATGTATGTTGTCCATTGTATTAAATTTATCACTAAGTATATATCTGGTGGATATGATTTTTAAAGTGTTCAGTGAAGACAGAGTGATAGTAAAACACTTTAGGGATGGTTTACGTGGTGGTATGGTCACCCTAAGTACCCCACAGTATAATTCTGATGCTTACATGCATTCTGTTTTCTCTAGATTGGTCTCCATTTTTAATTCACTCCCTGAATCCACCAAGAGACCTTACTTGGATATGCTGTAATTTAATATGTAATATTCAAATATTGTAATAATTGTTGTATGAACGTCTGACCAGGTTTGTGAAAATTAAGGTAAAATAAAATTAATATGGAGTCTTATGGACAGAATTTGGAAACGAAGCCATTGAGAAAACTGTAGCCGCCTTATTTATTCACTCCATAAGCTCCTCCTTGATTTTTAAAATTTATTTCAAGTGATTCGTTCACAGATACAATCTAACAGATCTTAGAATACCTGTAGACACTATGCCGCCAGCTCCAGACAGTCTAGACTGAATGACAGCATCCATAAGATCCTTATATTTATTTTCAAGATGTCCGCCGCGCGCAGTTGAATCCACACGTAAACTAAGATTTGTAATACTGTAATGTTGATGTAACTGGTGAATATGTAACTGACTTAAGATGAAATGATGACATTGATGACTAATATTTTAGAATAGAATAGTCTTTATTAATGGCGAGGTTAAGAAAATAATGTATTTTCTCCACCTTACCATTAATTATTTTATTTATTTACTTGATTTATTTCTGATATTATTATATAATGCACAATTATTATATACATAAACTCTTTTCTATTTCTACCGTAAGATGAACGAGTAGATAAGTCTCTTAATTGTTGCTATGCAATTTATAAAACTAAAAATAGAATTCTAAAGATATTTGAAAAATATATTGATTATTTCGAAAATTATATACATTTACTCGTATTTTTTGATTTGTAAGTCTCTTCCAAACCGTAGCGGCCATGGCCTGAGCAATCCATCCCAGCATTCGCCTGGTTGTGACTGAGGAAACCATGGAAACCTCAGTCAGGATGGTCGACAATTGATGGAGGATGCCATCAATTACCTCCCGGATGCACGAGTGGGTGTTCTTTAACAACCGCCACTTGTGAAAAGTTTGGCGGTGCATGGCTAGGATCGAACTCACGACCATCCGATTACGAATCAGAGTCGTATACCACTGCGTCAAGTGCCTGGAATACAAACTTTGCTGATTTATAGATATCAAAGATATTGCGCATTCAGGTTTGTTTACCTCTTATTGTAATAAATTCATGATGTCATAAGCAAATATCAGATACCTTTTTATTTAAATATTTGTATTAAAATTGGATTTTATATAATTTATCAATTTTATTTCTAGCTTTTCAATTAATTTTAATTCAGACTAAAATTTCATATCTTCATCAGTCCATTAAAGTGTTGGAGTGTCATTAATAATGGGAAAAAAAAATTATTTTCACGGTTATTTCTTAAACAATTTTTGTTTTAGATTATCAATGCAATCCTTGCTTGTAGTTAATATTACATCTCATAATTGTAATTCCAGATTTTTCAGAATATTAAAAAATACGGCTCACTTTTGTAACTGCTGAACCAATCGATTAGTGCCCACATTTTGTCACATATTAAGAATTAATATTAAAATTAAAATTATGCAACCGCTCTGAAGTAATTGTTTATCAACTTTGTGTTACATATGTCGAACAATTTTAATATCTAGATTTCTAAATAAATAAGAATAAATATATTACACTAGATTTTATATGTGTAAAAGTTAATATTTTCTTATAAAAAATTATTGAAAACAAAATTTATATATTTTTAAAACAAATTAAAAATATATTATTTACAAATTTAATAAAATATAATAATGATAACATTTTGTTTTTTCACAATTATTAACTGCGACCTCATGCATCAAAAACCTGAACTGCAGTTGTATATTATGTTGCAACAGTGACCTAATTTAACAGCAATTATTGTTCAATAAATGACGTACCAAAACTAGACTAACTGCATCGCCTTTAAAGGTCATTACTACTGTTGACATCATAGAAAAATTATACTTATCATCAAGGTCAACTATAGCGGAATGTTTATATTTAATGCTTGTCACTTATTCTTGATTTATTACTAAGGTCATATTAAAATTAATTTGTACATAATCAATTTAAAATCAATTTCCATTTCTTTGTTCTTATGAATGATTGTTATTATTTGTTATTGAAATATTAGAATGAGAAATAGACTCATTGCCTTCAGAATACGCAATAATTAATTTTTGTAATTATTAATTATAATTTGCTACCTTTTTAGTATCTCTAGCGTATAATTATAATAATGCAATAAATTGAAATCAACTCTCAAAATATCGTCCTAATGTACTAAAATACTTTAATACGATATGCAATTCGCTAATAAACATAATAATTCATGTATAATATACTGTAAATAAGTAGTTATAATTAATTATATGTTTTGTTGTTCGCATTTGTTGAAAAGTGTGTTACTAACGATTCAATAAACAAGTACAAATACTTATTGTTCACTGACCCAAACAGGATAAATTACATATTTTATAGAAATGTAGTTGCAGTACACTGCAAATTTTCTTACCATTTTTTTTTAAGAAAAAACATTAAATTTACTAATGTTGGATCTCGATTTTGTGTGGATGCAATATATATCAAATCATAATAATTATTTTCTAAAATCACACAAACATTGCAAAAAAAGTGCTAATCGAGATTACAATTGATTTACCAACTACCAACTTTATCCAGTACCACCAATTTTCTGAGTTGGATATGAGTTTGACTTAAGGTTCTTCCTTTTTTTTTTATTTTCTTTGTCACCCAGCATACATCTTACCTCTCAAAACTATTGCATAACTCGATCGCCTTCAATGAATTTAGTTCTTTTAAAGTTGCATTCACATGGCGACAACGGCGATGCGACGCGATTTTGACATAAAAGCTGTAAAATCCTATTATGCTGCGGCGAATATCATCGTAATTTAATGTTTTTTCTTAATCGCCAAATATGGTCGCCAAAAATGTTACAGCAAGTGCGCATTATTCGCCTCGCGTCGTATGCTAAAAATCGCCATGTAAATCCGCCTAAATTTAACTTACATCTCATATCAGCAGATGACTCTTCTATTACAATAAATGTAAAATTGTTACATTTTATGGAGGTAGTAAATAATGTTTATGTTTCTATTAAAATAAGATGTTTTAACTTTGTGTTTTATAATAAAAATATTATGAAGGGTTAGTTTGGTTAGTTAACACTCAGCAGATTCGACTTTCCGTTAACTGTAATTTGTATTGAATTTATTTGGTAATAACTAGCATAAATTAAATATGAGTGTAATAAGAATAATTCATTTGTTTTTAAGATTAAACAAAACACTCAGAACAATAATATTCATTTGCAGATATGAATTATCAATTCTACGCTTTGTTTTTTTATTTATTTCACGAGCAACAATAAAGAATAAAATATATATTTAAAAAATAATAACTAATGCAAAAGTTAAATTATTATATGAATAAAAATGTTGTAATCAATGAAGAAAAAAATTGAAAAAATATATTTATTAATAAAAAAAATAAATCTAAATTTAAATATTTTCAAAATAAAAAAATGTGCTACTAATATTTAAATTACTGTAATTTATATTACTTTAATATTAATGTCAATTTTAATATATAATCATTACAAAAAGTAGAAGTGAATTAACAAATAATTTCTATTTGTGAATTATCTGATAAAAATATTGGACATTTATGATTTGTGACCAAATTAGAGACCACTAGCAAAAACGATAACAATTTACCAGTATGCAAAAAATTATATATAATAAGCGAGAGTAAATTATATATTTAAACAGTAAATTATGAGATAATTTTACTAAAATTAAAAAAATATACATAAATATTAATTTTCAAATAAAACTTAAATGTTTTATTAAAAAATGAAAATGTGCTCTTCATAATAACCTTGACAATATTGTCAACTTTAATTCACACAAAAATTAAGTGGAAGTAGTGAATTTTATTGTTGATAAAGTTCAACGTACGACCATATTACATAATATAATGTTATGAAAAATTGAATAATTCTCGTTCATTGAGCTGCAAGTACATGATATTAATATCATACCTTCCATCTAGTGATTATATCTTGAACTAAATGAACAATTAACGTTAAGTTAATCGTAATCAAAATATACTTTTTTAAAAAAAACATTAATAAATGAAATTAGTGTTATTTTTCTAATATTACATGAATTTATTGACTAATTGTTTAATTATATTTTACTCTACTTTTCTAATTAAGGAACGTTAAAAAATTATGCATTACATAAAAGCGATTCTCTGTCAGAACGTTTATTTATTAAGCACTTTGCTCTTATTAAAATCATTTGCATGAAGAAAATACATTTATATTGTTTAAAATTAATTTTATGTAAAAAAAATATGTAATTTTTTGTATTATAAAAATGCAGCAAATGATGACAATTTTTAATGCATTTTTTATATTCCATTACAAGAATTGTTGAAAATATTTTAAAATAAAACTAAAATAACCAAAATGTATATTTTTTAATTTTGATAATATTATGTTGAATTAAAATACATTTTTATTACTTACAAAAGTAGAAGTTAATTAATTAATTATATATGTTAAATATCTGATATTGGTGATGTATCAAAAACAGCTATATATATATATAAATATATATATATATATATATATATATATATATATATATATATATATATATATATATATATATATATATACATATATATATATATATATATACATATATATATATATACATATATATATATGTATATATATATATATATATATATATATATACATATATATATATATATATATATATATATACATATATATATATATATATATGTATATATATATATATATATATATATATATGTATATATATATATATACATATATATATATATATATATATATATATATATATATATATACATATTTATATATATATATATATATATATATATATATATATATATATATATATATATATATATATATATATATATATATATATATATATATATATATATATATATATATATAGGATATACAACGCCCTTAAATGTGCACACTAAATTAAATATATACTATAAAAAAATTTAAATACGTTTTAAATAATAACCTTGATAAAATTATATAAACTCGAATACATTTTATTATAAAAAGTAGAAGTGAATTGTTATTAAATTTAAGGTCAATGTACTATATTACATAATGTTATATAACATTGAATAATTCTTATTTATTTAACAGGTACATAAAATTAATATCATAACTTCCATCTAGTGATCATATCTTGAACTGAATGAACAATATTAAGTTAAGTTAATCGAAATTAAAATACACTTAAAAAAATTAAATAATAAATCAAATATTTATAATGTGATACTACTATGATATAACATGTATTTTTAATAAGCTTTGGATATTAGGTGGGGTATATTTTGTGGCTTGACCTAGATCCATGGGCGGGGCAAACTTGAACGGTAAAAGATCTAAAGACATAGAGTGAGAATTTTTGATGCCTCAAGCAATCCCTCCTACATTTTTTTTTTATATCTATAACACAATGATCTGCACTTTCACTGCCTATATATCCACATGCATGATATAGTTTTCTTAATATTAGGTTCCTATTGGAAATTGGAATGAATATTATAGTGCAAAACTAAAGACAAAAAACTGTATCTTACATCGTAATACAATTTAATTTAGTATTCTATAAAACCATAGAGCTGCTATTTTAATTATATTTTTTTAAATTATATTGCCAGTATCTCATTGCAAATATATTTGTTACGTCTGTAACTAATCTTGTTACATAATTAGTAAACCAAAGTCTTCTGCTCGTTGTTTTTAAACAAAATAATGTCTGTCCCTAGACGGGAACAATGTGAACAGTTGAAGATAATATTTTTTTTTCACTATGTTAAGGGTAGCACGGTCAATGTTAAAAATAATCCCTTACATGAAAATTACGAAGAAAAAAAATTAAAATGTTCTTCCTCTATATCCCCTATCAGTAGCTAAAATATCACGTATATCAGCAAGAAAATTCGAGGCAATTTAACATTTTCCCCATGTTAAATTAGTCAACTTTAAAAATTCGTAACTCAAAAACTAGATCGTATTTGTGTACCTCATATTTTAGCTACTGATAAGGGGTGTAGAGGAGAACATATTTTTTTTTTTTAAATTTTTGTGTATATGATTTTATTTTTTAACATTAGGCGTATTACCTTACCCTTATATATAATTATATTATTGATTTATTTGAATCGGAAATAACATAAATTTTATTATAATGGTTTTTATGATTTTGGGAGTCAAAATTGGTTGGGGTCGGTTAGTATTTGGGGCAACTGGTATATATATCTTATTCATGAATGCATCCTCTTTTTCCAAGGCAAACATATATGGTCTATATAGAAATTAATCCCAACATTTTGCCAGTTGTAACTGAGGGAAACTATGGAAACCTGAGTTATAATGGCCAGGCAATTGATGAAGATAATCAACCAACGGTTGCTCTAGTAATGCTCTTGAGTAATATAATGAGTATCGGATCAAATCCTACAATGTCTAGGATTATAGTCAAGCCATCATTATATATACAGTCAAATTTACATGATATTCCCTCCGGAAGTAGCCGGAAGTTTAAGGTTTCTGGTCTTCATATTCGTATTTCAGCGTTACAATTTCACATATAGATCAGTACTTGTACTTCTTTCTACCATTTTTTTTTAAGTTTCAAAACTGAATTACAAACAGAAGAGCTGCAAACTTCACACGTCCGGCTACTTCCGGAACGAATATCAAACTAATTAAACTGTAATATAAGTATCACACTGGTCCTAGTGTCTACGTATTAATCAAATTTTTTCTGCTCGTTGTTAGTAAACAAAGTATTGTTGTGTAATGTCTGTCGCGTGAAAGGAAAAACATGGGACGGTTGTTGATTTGCATGTTAACTTATGGAAAATGACCTTTAATTATGAAGTTGAAACGGTTAACTAGCGCCAACAATGCCATTACGTTCTCTGCTCTGGTGGCAAAATCAGGCACTACGTCGTCCCATGTTTAACAATGAAAAGGGCTTCATGCGACAGACTTTATAAACAATGGTTTGTTACAACCATTGCGAGTAGAAGACTTTGGTATTAATGATAATAAAATATTGAAACTCACTAATCCTCTTATCAGAAACTTCTTTTACCTCCAATGGGAAATTTATAATTAGAGTCAAATAAATTTGATATTCCTTCCGGAAGTAGCCGGAAGTGTGAAGTTTGCATCACATTAGAGCGCTCTTTTGTTTATAATTTAGTTTTGAATATTTACAAAGTGGTTTGTAGTCGAAGTGATGACCTATCATGTGTGAAATTGTTAATGTGTGTGCTGCTGAAATACGATTTTTTTTTTATTTCACTTAATATTTACATGACATTGTACCAGCCAGGGTTTAAAATAACCCTGTCGGCTGCTACGTTTTACATAAAGGTCTTCAAAATCTTGTTACTAAAGGTACATATTGCAAACAAAAACAAATATTTTCATGTTATTAATACATAATTATACATAGTTTAATTATGTATAATTATGTATTTATAATTATAAATAATTATAATTTATAGTTTAAGAAGACCACTTCTTACACTTCCGGCAACTTCCGGAGGGAATTTTGAACTAATTTGACTATAACATTACTGTATCTCGCACTTTCTTAATATTTACAAACTTAAGTACGTCCCAAGTTCATGCGAAATAATAATCATTTTTATAATTTTTTATTGAAATTATTTCTTATTACTTTCAAGGTTCTCGTGAAAGTATATTACACATTTTATTTTTTTATATCTAAGTAAATTGAAGCAAAAAATTTGATCTTGTTTTTTTTTATTACAGAATAGATTTAACGGTTATAATAACGTAATTAGGTGAAGCGAATAAAAAAATATATAAAAAAATTGGCTCATAATGTAATTTAGTATAATTTAATACAAAATTCCTATACAAAACCTATCAAATTATAAATAATATTATATTATTATTATTTTACTGTAATTTTCGAGTTTTCGAATTAGTTAAAAAAACATTATATTTTGCTAAATTCTTTTAAAATGATGAAGAACCTAGCTACATAATAATATAAAATATTCTGAATGATGAAAGGATACAATAATACATATAAATTAAGCAATAAAATATAAAAAGTACTCAATCATTTTATTATATAATACGAACATGAATTATTTAATATATAATTATTAATATTTTTTAAATACTTACTAAAATAATTAATAATATAATAGAATTTATTTTTAACGTATTAAATTGTTTATCATTTAACTTTTTTACTACATATAGTTAACAAAAGTAATTGTAAATTAACAGTTTTATAATCTCTAGCAGTTACTTTGGTGTCATAGTAGAAAATTATTTCTGTAAAATAATCCAATGAATGATTATTCTCAGTAATTTTAATGAATTGTGTATTGAAACAGACGGAATCGTTTAAAAACTCGAGAATGACCTGAAATTTATTTACTTATGATCTGCCCGAATTCAAGGGGCGGTTTCCTTACAACTGCTCCATATCCGGTTTCTATCCATAAGGCCAATGTTAAACTTCTACCTCAAATTTTCCAAAATTAATCAGATTCGCTTCAAAATTTGAATTTGATGGTGAGTTCCCTGCAAGTCATGTTGCATTCAGGGGGGTGCATTCAATCTGCGTAAATAGATTCCGAGATCTAAATCAACTGAGATTTGTATTTAAAGTAGAGTGAGCGATTTCATTTTATTTTAATATTTTATTTTCTAAAAATAGTTTAAGCTGCCCTCTATTTAGAAATGAAAACCAAAAAATTCCATCTCAAATAGTTTCACCACAAAAAATTCCCAAAGTTGGTGTTTCGGAGGCCTTTGACGTGCAGCCTTATGGAACATAAAACCGCGTTTTACTCCAACATTTTCTGAACTATGGTACCATTTAAAAAATACCTACGTAATCTATGATGAATTCTTTAATGGATTTTTAAATAAAAAAAAATTACGGAGTCGTTTTTTCGGAAAAAATCTTTTAAGTTTTTGCGGGTTAATAAGGATTTTTATGAATTTTTCCAAGAAAACGACCCCGTAAAAAAATTTGTTATTTAAAAATTCATTAAAGAATTCATCATAGATTACATAAGTATTTTTTAAATGGTACCATAGTTCAGAAAAAGTTGGAGTAAAACGTGGTTTTATGTTCCATAAGGCTGCACGTTAAAGGCCTCCGAAACACCAAATTTGGGAATTTTTTGTGGTGAAACTATTTGAGACGGAATTTTTTGGTTTTCATTTCTCAATAGAGGGCAGCTTAAACTATTTTTAAAAAATAAAATATTAAAAAAAATGAACTCGCTCACTCTACTTTAAGATAGAGATAATACGGATCAGCTGGCCCAATGCTAAAAAAAAAATTAATAAAAATAATGGAAAAAAACTTAAAATGTTGTCCTCTACATCCCCTATCAGTAGGTAAAATATCAGGTATACAAATTTTAAAGTTTTCTAATTTAACATGGAGAAATGGAACTCCCATGTTAAATAAGTCAAAATTTTAAAAATTAATAAATCGAAAACTAGATCGTTTTTGTATACCTGATATTTTACCTACTGATAGGGGACGTAGACGAGAACATTTTAAATTTTTTTCATAATTTTTATGAATGGGATTTTTTTTTAGCATTGGGCCAGCTGATCCGTGTTATCTCTACCTTAAACATTGATTGGCTCATAATGTAATTTAGTATTTTAAAAAAAATCCCTTGAACTTATCAATTTATAAGTAATGTTTGAAATTTTCGAACTCCCTAATTAGTATTAGTGACTCCTTTTGAAAAGAGGTAAATTAATAATTTTATTATATAAACATAAATTATTTAATGTAAAATATTCAATTAATAATAATATTATTTTAACACTTACTAACAGGTAATTAATAAAAATATATAAAAATTAAATTCACTTTTATCATATTAAAATATTTGTTTCTTAACTTATTTATTAATTATTTTTAATAATAATTGTGAATTAATAATTTTATAATCTCTCGCAGTTAATTTTTGTCATAATAGAAAATTATTTCTATAAGAAAAAGTTCAATCAATTGAACGATTGATCTCAGAAGCTCCCGCGTCACAAAGTTATATATTGAGACAGACGCAGTCGAATTAAATCAATTTAAATATTCGAGGTTCTCCTAAAATTTAATAAATTCTAGCTGATTTGACTAAATTTAATGAAGTGGGCGCTTATTCACAACAACCCCATTTCCAGTTTCTGTCTATTAAAGGCTCCATGTTATCAATCAATTGATGCTTAATCAGTGCTGCAGCCCCCTTCCCCCTCCCCCCCAATTTTTGATTTAACATGGCCGGGCAATATAGGCATTTCCCGCACTCGATCCATTTTTATTTTTTTGCCTTATGGAGGCAGCGCCCTCCGAAATTTTTCTTTTATCCACACCTGTGCCATATCACATAAGCAAGGTATATGATACATCTTATATCATTCGATACTTAAAAAGGTATAGCTATAGATTTATAGTTTAGTATAAAATCGCCTCATCAGGCATGCATTGCAGTTCACAATTAATGATGCCGAAGAAATTTTGCAGATAGGTTGAAATCCCTGATATAAAACTCTCTACAAAATCTTAGAATTTCCATGATCATAGTTAAGCTAAAATCCTCTGCAATTTTCGGCTACTTGCGGTGGTAATCTTGCATTGTTTTTCAGTGCTGTAGTGATCTTTGTTATTCCTGCATTTTACATTTTCAAATAATGTCAACAAAATGATTCTGCACCAAAAAGTTACAATAAATGACACTAGATGTCAGTAGTGTCAAGATTTGAAATTTTTAATCCCTGCATTCTCATTGGTTTAAAATTAGCATGCTAAATAATTTTTTTTTATTACAAATAACAGCTGATTTCATTCTAAAAAGTCAGTAAAAAAATACAGTGTGCTAATTTTTATTTAAATTAAATATGTTCTAGTGATATGACGTGAATTAAGTGCCTTTAAATTAAATCATGGCTATTAATAACATAATGGGGAAGGTTTTTCTTGTGGAATATCTTGGATCTACATCCCTGGATAAAAGAATTTCCAGCCCAATGTTGCCATGGGTGATTGCTGAAATCAAACTTCGGGGACACAGAGCAAAGGTAAATTTACGTATTTAAAATAAATTATTTATTTTATAATATTTGGTGTATAAAAAGGCTTCATTAATAAATTATCTGCTAAATTTATTGTGATTTTGTTTGTTTGCAAAATTGGCGAATGTTTTGTTTTCCTCACCCTCTCGCATTCTTAGAAAGCTAGCTAGATGTTGTAAATTCTTGCGTACTGTATGCATATTATGTATTACAAACTGTACAGACTTGGTAAAAAAGAGTGGATCTAAGAAATGAATATATATGTACACATGCAGAAAAGACAGAATTTGGCACTTGTTACTAGGGGCGTAACAACAGATAGAGCCAAAAGGAAGTACTGTAGATCTCTGCCGTCCCACGGATCTTTTTTTACATTGTTGAAATTTTCTGTGGATTGTGAGGAAACATGCTGCAACATACCGTGTAGAAAATAAAGCTTCGTTATAAAATCAAGATGAGCTAGCTTGATTTTTCTGCGTAGCGCCGCAGAAAATTTCACCTATGAGAAAGAGATTTAATAGACAGCTGATATTATCCACACATCCATCCTTCTCTCCAAATGCCACACAAAAGAAATGTTTTCTTAGATTCTTAGAATTACATATTTCGTCGGTACACCTTGGGAAAATCCAAATTAAATGTCCTTGTTTTAAGGCGTTGCCACATAGCTTGTATTGTACCGGTAGCAATATCTTGAAATATTTTGATTGACATGTATACTGTATGCATACCAGTAGTAGATGTGAGTTTGGGTGCTCCTTTTACCTTCCCAAAAACTGTACAACTTTTTTTTTGTTGGGAAAATTTCCTTCGAGATTAGCATTTTTAATTTGATTTTTTCCCTTAGTAAATTATAGACAGTAAATTAAACAGAGCGAGAAATGGTGAAGACTGTGGTACAGTAATAGTTTTATGAATTTTATTTTGATCACAAGTAATTTATTGGTTTACCACTATGTAGTATCAATGCTAAAAACATTATGAATTTAATATTCCAATCCATATGTTTCTAATTTCTAATAGCGCATATTTTTGCAAAAAATAATAATAATAATTACCGTACTATACGTTTGTCAATTACTACATCCAGCTTTTAGCATCACCATTTCTCCCCATGACTGTAATATTATAATTTAAAAAAAAATGTACCAACCTTTTAAGAAGTATTATTTTAAATGCAAAAAATACCCCCTTTTCATATACAGTATATATTTTTTTTTTACATAGGGAAACCGAAAACAATCAGCTAACTTGAAGTACATATTATGACAGCATAACATTCTAAAACACTTCACTCATAACTATAGTAATTACTGTTCCAATATTCTAAAATTAACCTAACTTTCTCCTCCCTCCCTTGTGTTACAGATGCAACTCACCATACAAGAGGGTTGGGTCCGTGCCATACCTGTCAAGGGAACGGAGTGTCGCCAAAATCCATTTCAACATTCACTAGCTCACATCACTCGCTTCTCTCAAGTCTATACCAATCATCATTGTTTTCTGTACCTTCTACGAGAACCAGGGGACCCTCTGGTAGCTTGTCATCTTTACGAGGCTAAATCTCCAGCTACGGTAAGAACATTTTTTTATTTTACCTCATCTGATTAGTTGGAGATCTATCTACAGTAAAAATTCATTATTAGTATACAACTTGTTGTTAGGTAAAATTCGACTTTAAGTAAAGGAGATTGTGATCCCATCAAATATAATTAGCATTGGAGATAATTGGAATAATTAGCATAGGAAAAACTTTATATAAGGTAAAACTCAGCACATAAACCCAATTTTCTAGGTCCCTTGACTTTGTGTAATGACAAGTTTTTATTGTATATTGCTAGGGATAAAAAAACTGAAAATTACAGTAGTATTTCATCCCTCGTTCGGAATAATAAACTATCTGCCTACTATGATATCATTCCAATAATGAGATATCTGCCATTTCAAGTGAGTGCAATTATGAGTTGTAAAAAGGCAATTAAAAGTTCATTGTTGTGCTTACCTGAAATAGCAGACTGCTCATTATTGCAACGAGAGATAATTTATTGATAAATGTTTTTATTTTTTTTTTTGAATCTGAAAATACAAGAACAATACCTCACATACTGGATGTCTTGTCACTTTATATAAAGCTTCTCTGATAAGTGTAGGTATTTATTGCTACAGTGTGTATAATAGGCTTAGATAGAGAATGCAGTACTGTATTTTCAATACATATGTAATATCTAGTCACTTTTTTTTCTCTGTTGTTGTTAAAAAAGTTTAAATATATTGTACATACAAATTTATAATACTACGTATTTTTAAATAGAGTACATAGAAAAATTACTTAGCTTTTGATAAAAGTTACATAATAGTAATTGTGTATGTAGTCTAGTTTAAGAATATCACAAAAAAAATACAATAATAATTCACAAAGCTGTCTTCATAATTTTGTATACAATAGTAGACAGACTGCTTTTATTCAAATTCAAATTTTTATTTCGATCATAGGCTGTACAGCATGGATCACGTCAATTATTACATAAAATATGTAACATACTTAATTCTAATTAAAATTAGCCTAAATTTAATTAATTTAAACATATATATATATATATATATATATATATATATATATATATATATATATATATATATATATATATAATATATATATATATATATATACCCAAACAATATTTAAAAATTAATATAATAATTAAATAATTAAAATAATAATTTAATATTTTGTGGTTTGTAATTTGTTTTGATGTATTTATGTTGTTATATATACTTACCATTTTACTTAAATACTTGCCTTGCTTTTATAGCTTTGTAATTTTAGCAAGGTTAATTTTTTGTTACAAGTATCATTAATTATACTAAAAGTATGCCACATCTGAAAGCAATCCGAGTTTATTTTTGTATCAAGCTAATTTGCATTTGTCCTCCACGATAGAGTACTTACTGATAATGACCTTGTAATAAATGTGCTCTCTTTATTTCGGCTCTCAAAGGCTTACAAGGTAAGACATTAATGTTTCCTGTACAACCTGCTTAATTGTTACAACTTTCGATATCAAAAAATTTAAAAGACACAACAAATGACATCTCGTTAGAATTATTTTAGTTTGACTTTATCTTGAATGGATAAATAATTTTAAATGTTATTTTTAATCAAAGTAATTTTATAGGTTACATTCTTTGACAATGAGATATTAGAATGTGAAAATTAATCGAAAGAAGGGGTAAAAATATGGTACTGTGAATTTTTTCAGATTTTTCTGAGACCGGGAACTATTTTTAAAAAATTATTGAAAGTCGATTTTATGACGTCATGGGCCCCCATCACGCCCCATCATCAAAATGGACTTTCAATAATTTTTTAAAAATAGTACCCGGTCTCAGAAAAATCTGAAAAAATTCACAGTACATATTTTTACCCCTTCTTTCGATTAAGCCACTAAAATTTTCACATTCTAATATCTCATTAGTACGATGTTTTTTAATGCATTTCTCCGTTCATGATGGAAACAGTCATCGTAGAAGGTTCAGTACTGTAACCAGTTTAATATAAGCTGGTTCCATTGGTCTGTACTGTTGCACTGTTTCTATGGATGCACTGGGGTGAATTAATATGCTTTATATGCTAATCAATCCTGCATGGACTTTTTTTTTTGTGAGCGGAGGGTAAAAATAACATTAAAAAAATATTAAAAATATTGATTCTTTGCTAGAAATTGAAAAATTCTAACAATTTTAAAAGGTCAATTTCATTATTAGAACAAAGTGTTTCACCAATTTGTGGCCTCAGAATGCAAATCACGTAACTACAAAACAGTTTGCTGGAATTTGCAATTTATGTTCAAGAGAATTGCATAATTTTTTTGTGATTTTCATTCTGAGCCGACGATTAATGTTATGATTTTTTTACACTCTTTTTTCAATTCAACTAATAATTTATATAGCAGCTGTTTTATCTTGAATGAAATATTCTTCAATTAAAAATTAAGACGAAATAAGTCAGATAATACCAACCTACTTATGTTCTTATTAACTTAACAAACTATGACTTATTATTATGACACTTGTATATTTACTTTGCTAAGCAAATAAAGAGTGCAAATATTTTATCTTACATAACACTCACATAACAAGAGGTTGCAGAAGGAACAAAGAAACATGGTCAATATATACTGTGTTTGTTATAGGGCTTCTGTTATCGTCATAATTTAATTAGCTATATCTACGAAACTGTCTCTTCAAGTCAACTTTTCTATTTTCTAAGATGTAGTAGGATATTTGAGAAAATTAAAGAAATATATTAATAAAATTCAAATTTTTTATTCGTCAATTTTCCAAGCATACAAACACAAACATTAATAAAATGCAGCACTTTGAATGAAGGGTTAGACAAGTCAGAAACATTAAAAAACATTAAACACTAGAACTTAAATTGCAAATAAGCGTTCACACTATAAAAACAACACTTAATTATTAGTGTTCTCACTGATTTTTTAAAATCTTTGTAGTTTGGCAATATTAATTCTCTTTTACAACATGGTACCTTATTATATTGTCACAATACGGGCGGAGCACAATATATAATATTATCAAAGAATTAATATATATATTAATTCTTTGATATTATTATATATATATTATAGTCTATAAAAGTGTAGATTCTAATTGTTTTTTTGTTCGTGAATGATTTTTATTGTAAATGATTAAAAAAAAAATGCATTTTCTTAAGCTTCTTTTTTTTTTTTTTAAATACCAGCTCTCTAGGATTATTGTCATTGATCTTAGGAGATGTTGAACTACTATGAAAATTATAGTAAACCTTCCTTACATTATAACATAAATATTCAGCAAAAAAAAACAAAAAAAAGAAAAGAAAAAAGAAAATGAAGCATGCAATAATCGTTCTAGTTTTTTGGATATACTGTACAGGATATATCAATATTGTAATTGGAAATCTGGTGGCTATTAGTCAAATCAGCATCCTTTTCAACTAAAAAATTAATATCTCAAAAACTGGACCGAATAATTACTTTTTTTACTTCAGAAAGTGAACAGTTATTTTGTTCTCTATGTTCTGATCTAAATTTACCATAAAAAAATAATTACCATAGTGACAATAATCCTTAACACTCGTGCTGCAAAAACACTGTGACGTCATTGTTATTCATTATTTAATTAATTATTTAACACGCAAGCATAAGGAAAAGCCATTTAGTACTCATTATATGTCAATGAAACTATTATTTGCATGTCAGCGTATTAATTTTCTCTATATTTATACTCAATTTTAAGGGCATTGGGTGTAGCATCGGTAGTTGGCAACACTAACGTATCTTCACCATGTTAATTTTTTATCCTTGCTCCTCGGAGTAATTTTTATGCTAGAGCTAAGCTGATTGCTGTAGTATCAAGATAATTAGTAGCCCAAGTGCACAATTTGGCTAAATAAAGCCTGATTTAAGGTATAACCTGAGAATTTGTCTGTCAAGGTCAAGAGGCGTGGCTATAGTGGCAACACTGTTTGCATTGGAATACGCATAAATTTTTAGGAGGGGGTGGTGACATCAGTCCTTGAGAACGTTGCCACATTTCTCATCAAATATAGGAAATGATCATCGCCACGGTTCAAAATATATGACAACAATTCATAAAAATAGTCTAAAAAATTAGGTTTTAGTAAAAAAAAAAGTAAAAGAATGTGTTGGGGAGTTTTTTTGCAATGCTAATTAACAAATTTAACATTGGAAGGATACAAAATTCTCATTTAAATAAATTAATTATAATTAAACCAACGGTTAAAAAATTCCGAAAAAAATTCAGAGCTACTTTGACGATTGTTGTGAGTCCACAAAATTAATTTGAAGAAAATCTGTTGTAGCGAATTTTTCGTCCAAATTTCTCAGGTTAAGCCTTAAAGAAAAGTATTTTTTAGTAATTTTTTAAATTTACATGCATTTTTCTAAAATATAAAAAAAAACACTTTTCTGTAAATCAGGCTTTATTTAGATCGAGCCAATTTGTGCACTTGGGCTACTAATTATCTTGATACTACAGCAATCAGCTTAGCTCTAGCATAAAAATTACTCCGTTGAGCAAGGATAAAAAATTAACATGGTGAAGATACGTCAGTGTTGCCAACTACCGGTGCTACACCCAATGCCCTTAAGGGTGTTATTTTACAGGGTTAAAATATTAAAATTTGTCTGTATAAAACTATTACAGCAATGCTCTATATTATAATGTAATAATAAAATAAAGTCATATCCATATTGTTCATTATATTTTTTCCCATGCAGCATAATTTAAAGCTATTAAATTAACGCGTTGTAAAGAAAGACAATAAAAAGTAATTGTACGTCAAAGATTTATGACATTTTTTATAACAAAGACATTAAATGAAAATTTAATGTTTCTAAATTGGCAACATTTCAGTACAAAATTGATCATTTTATTGTTCTTGCGATTTAAAATGTGTTGCTGCCAATATTTGATAGTTTTTAGTCGTCGTAAAATACTTGTTGATAATTTTTATTACGTACGCCTTGGGACAGCTTAAACTTTATATAATATGAATATTTCCTCATAGAGCAGCTAAAAAAGACAAATTACAGACTTGTCTTGTAGGAAATATTAAATTAAAGTTATCCACGCGTGCCTCAATATAGTATATGGCGTCATAAAGTTAGTGCGAACCTAGTGGTAACTCCTGGAACTACGTGCGTCTGGCGAGGATTACTGTATATGATTAACATTGTAAAATCAGGTAAATGCTCTGTCAGCAGTCATAGCATAATTTTACAGGAATGACAACACCATAATTAGTTGTCAAAATACTTTCGGGAAAATATATAAAAAAAATATTTCAACTTCGTGACTTCTTTCCTAAAAATTTGGTAATTTTTGTGTTTCTCCCCATGCTATAGGTATTGCCGTATCCTCGATGCAAAGAGCAAAATTTTCAGACGTCAGCGCCATCTTTAGGTCCTTTATGTCCTCTATAGACTGCGTGCTTGCATGACAACACCCATGCAGGTAAAGAAAGCACTTTCAGGGTTTGCAAATATCAATAGATCCATTATTCCTTTACTTTATATAATTTATTTTATTTTTTTTTATTTGTTTATTTGAACATATAGGTTGTACAAGACAACATTGATCACGTCAGAGAATATAACATATTATAGCAAAAACATACAAAACAATATATAATAAATATGGATATTGGTCAAAAACAATACAAAATCACTAACAAAGAGAAAAAACAAACAACAATCATTTATAACAATAAAACAAACAGATGAATTTAAAATTGTAAACAATTTTCTGGCAATTTATTTGCAAAAAACATCTTAATAGAATAGAATTCCTTGTTAATTAATATTAATTTCAGTTTTGATTTGAAAAGAGAGTCACTCTTGATGTTTTTTACACACGAGGGAAGAAAATCGTAAATTTTAGCGCATTGATGGTGGGGATTTCTTTCCGCAAACACTGAATTTTTTTTATCCACTAAAGTACGATTATTGTTTCTAGTATTGTAAGATTGTAATGATCTTACATATCACATAAAAGTATTACGCGTATTTGAACAAAATAATCTCTTACGTTAGTCTGTTTTAACAGAGTCTGATTTTATATAAATACTGCATGTATTGCGTAAAAAAATACAATGCTTAAAAAACTAATTCCATCTTGAGAGAAAAAAGCAAAAAAAGTTTAATAAAAAAATAAAACATTGAGACAAGTTACCCTTTACCTAAATGCAAGTGATGTCATACACAAGATTATAGATATGTTAGTGGTTATATTAGATTAGATTGTTAGATTGGAAACATATTATATAGAAATAGCACTGCATGCCTACAATGAAATTTTGTTAAATTTGCTAAATGAAGGAGGCATTCACAAAGCATTTTAACCCCCACTTCAGCCTCGATTTTTATCCCTGGCGCTAAACATGCATGGTGCTAAACTATAGGAGCTTAACATGTTCAGCCCCTGGTTTAGCACCATGTTTAGCACCAGGGATAAAAATCGAGGCTTAAGTGGAAGTTAAAGTGCTTTGTGAATGCCCCCCGAAAAATAACATTGCCACTTCGTGGCCCTAAAAAAAGAATTTTACGCATCGCTGTACATTTTTGCTAAGCAAAAAAACTTATTATTAATGATGTGTCAATTTTTCACGACAAATGAAATATAAATTACCTAACATTTTGGCACTCTTACAAGTACAGTACAAGCAACGGTTCTTTCCGGGTATAATTTAATTATTTATAATTATTTATTTATTTATATAATTTCCATCTCATATATATAAGAAGTATTACTGTATATCATTCATTTCAATGTTAATTACCTGTATTCATATCCAGCATTATCTGACTTGTTAGTATTGTTACTAATATTAGATCAAGGTATATAAACTATAAAGTTATTAACGCCTACAACGCACTAGTTCTGTAAATATCTTAATTACATACCACGTGATCAAATTGCGCACTACACGTGTTGCAGTTAAACACCTTTGCAATTTTTTTCTTCACTCTTCACTAATAAACATATGTGTTCGTAAATACACAATCAGAAATAATCTATTATTATTGATGAACCTTCTGTACATGGAACATAAGGATTATGATCAATAATTTAATTTTTATTTATTTATTTTGAAATTTTACTTGGTTTTACAAGACAAACATACGTTCACGTCAAAATTTAAACTATTATTATTATTATTAAGGGTAAGATAACACGAACAATCGATTGTTGGTAGTCCCATTTGATTAACATGTAAACCTTGGCAACCTCATAATAATTCTGATTTTTTTTTTTTTTTTTTGAGACAGTTCTTGGCACCAAAAAAATATGGAAAAAATTTCAAAACAATCGGTCGATCCAATTTTTTTTAAATTAATTTCTTATTTTAGGTCTCCATGGGAAAGCCCTATACTGAAAATTTAAAAAATTCATTTAAAAAAATTGGATCGACCGATTGTTTTGAAATTTTTTCCACATTTTTTTGGTGCTAAGAACTGTCTCTCAAAAAAAAATTCAGAATTATTATGAGGTTGCTAAGGTTTACATGTTAATCAAATGGGACTATCAACAATCGATTGTTCGTGTTACCTTACCCTTAATAGACAACACATAAAAACATACACTTTAATAAAATGAGCAGGAATTTAGCTTAATTACCACAAAGTAAATAAAGAAAAGTACATTATTTCAATGTTAATATTCATCGATTATTTCTACAAACAAACAAACAGACCTTTAAAGAATATCAAAATGTCTATATATATATACACTGGCCATCATATTTAATGATGGCGTTAAATGTCCTATCCTTTTCTTAAGGAGAGGCGCCTCGTGGCGTCATCAAAATGGACTTTCAATAATTTTTTAAAAATACTTCCCGGTCTCAGAAAAATCTGAAAACATTCAGAGTAGCATATTTTTGCACCTTCTATCCATTTTTGCAGTAAAAAATTGTGAGGTCGATACTACATTCCAATATTCATACCCGCGACTGAATGTAAAGGAAAATAGACATGGAAATAGACAGGAAAATTAATTGTACGTTAAAGCGGAGATGGATTTCTTGATGAGTTTGAAATTGTCAAGCTACAAAATTAAGTATAATATTGGCGTCATAAAGTTAGTGCGAACTTAGTGGTAACTGCTGGAACTACGTGCGTCTGGCGAGGGTTGCTGTATATGATTAACATTGTAAAATCATGTAAATGATCTATCAGTAGCCACAGCATAATTTTATAGAAATGACAACACCATAATTAGTTGTCAAATACTTTCGGACAAATATAAAAAAAATATTTCAACTTCGTAAGTGATTTCTTTCCTAAAAAATTGATAATTTTTGTGATTCTCCCCATGCTATAGGTATTGCCGTATCCTCGATGCAAAGAGCAAAATTTTCAGACGTCAGCGCCATCTCTTAGTTCTTTATGTCCTCTATATACAGCCGTTTTGTTTTTGCTTTTCAAACTCAGTTTTGTGATAACATTGCGGTAAATAAATAATTTGGTATTTCTTCAGTCGGGTAGCCTTTACATTTTTTGCATTTGAAACCTCATCTGACAATTATATGAGGTACTGCCGTTTGGGACATTGACAAATGTGATATTAATGATGTTTACTTACTCATCTCAAGGATATAAACACCAGACTTTGTAAACAAGACAGTCTAAAATTATACAGGCGCTAAAATCAGTGCGCTTATGACCTAGTTTTTATCGTATTTTTTTTAATGAAGGAATTCTAGTTAGTACCGGTATTAAAGTGTTAAAAGTGTTGAATGAAAGTCTTTTCCATCAACATTTTCACCTCTGGACTCCCTGCTGTCCTTTTCCTTTTGCACGGCCTAGCAGTTCATCCTAGCATTTGCCTATCTGTGACTCGGGGAACCGTGGAACCACATACAACTGATTAGAAGTAAGTATTTTTTTATGCGTCCCATAAATTTGTAAAACTGTATTTGTAAAACTGGAGCGATAGTGAACTAGTTGGGGGGTATCGTTACGGTTGTTGTAGTTAAAAAGTGTAGATTACGCAGTGTAAGTGCATGTGTGTGACATTTTTGTAGTGACGGTGGATTTTAGCAAAATTTATAACTGAGGGAAACCTTTGCTAAAATGTGGTTGATGTTAAAATTATATGCAGTGATCTAGTCACCAACAATTAATGTTGGCGTAATAAGCTCCAGTATAATATTTGAATGAAATGGAATGATAGAATTCTTCGTTCAATAATTGTAATATGTTAACTAAGGAAACCTTCGGTAAAATGGTCAGTATACTCAAATTCTAAGTACACGAATCTCGTCACCAAATATACTGTATTAATACGTTAAGCGCAAGATGCGTGAGTATCATTTGAAATTTGAATGACAAAATTTCACAATAATAGACTTGAAAATTTTTATTGCAGAAACTAATACAGGGCACCAAATTATGCTGTACTCCAATTTTTTTCCACATTTTTTTTAGCCCGGAAAGTATTGCTAAAAAGTTGTGCAAAGTTTGGATTTGAACCCATTATACAGTACGTACGTCTCTTTTATAGTCCCTAATCCTTTTATTAAGAAGTGACGCCTCTCTGTCTGTACGTTCAATAAGTTTTTAAAAACAGTTCCTTGGATCTAAAAAATATAAAAAAAAAGTCAGAATGGCATGATTTGGTGCCCTTTATTCATTTCTGGCAACATATATATATTTTTTTCATGTAAGTTTTCTATATTTAACTGAGGAAACCATCGATAAAATGGTCGATGTTTAAATTATATGACAAATAATATTGCGTATGCGCGAGTATCATTTTGTTGATACATATATAGAATTTCACATTAAATGTAATGTTTTAACTGAGGAAACCGTCGTTAAAATGGTCGGTATTACTGAAATTCTAATTATACTTGTTTCGTCACCAATCATATTGTGTAAGCGCGAGTATCATTTAGCACGTCATAGTTGTGTAATAGGAAGTATTATAAAATTTCATAATTATCATGTTTTACCCTGCTAAAATGATCAGTATACTCAAATTCTAATATGTATCATCACTAATTTGGTTGCGTAATCACGAAGATCCCTCGATATCATGGTTTATTAAAGAAACGTGCGCACCTCGTACGTTTCCACTTGGCCGTGTTACAGCTGGAGCACGTGTTCAGCACGCTCTCATCTCGTGCACAGCTGACCCTCTCAGAGGAGATTTAACATGGTAGTAATAGTAGACAGGTAACCCAATTGTGACAAACAAGAAATGTTAATATTGTCATTATGTGTTATTTCATGCTAATTTATTGTCACGTGTTTGTACCATGATCTATTGACGTGCTTATATTGTTGTATAATCGAAAAGTAATAAAAAAATATATAAATTATATTGTACCCCTTGGGATACCATATATGACCTTTAACCTTGCTTTGTTTGTGGGCATTATCAGTTATGAACTGACCTGCTGACTAATACAATAGGACCAAAATCAAGCCTCAATCATGTTATAGCTGAATTATAGGAGTGCGCCACGACTCCCAGCCATCCATGCCTTTTGATATGACAGCATTGGTGCTCTTGATATATACCCATCCCGACAGTCCCCAACATTAAAAATTACAATAAATCTATGACTCTTGGATCTGAAGCTTCAGACAAAAGCAAAAAGCTAACGCAGTGTTTTCCAAGTAAAAATAGGGAGATTGAGAGAGGGCTGAGAGAATATTGAAAGACTCACATTAATTGGTGTAAGACCTTCGCTATTCGTTTTAAGATAAACGTTACAAACACAGTCCCTTTATTTTTTTCCCTAGGTCCGCGTATGCTTTCCCTCAATTATGAGCAAAATGCGAATTTCGTACTCTTCTATTTTTTTTTGTCGTGTATGTTAATTATTGTGAGGTATATTTAAAAAAAATCTTGTTGTATGATTTAATCCTACATAAATGGAAAAAGGATCGATAAAAATCATACTGTATGCTTCTTTTAAAAATTGAACGTTCCAGTATAATGAGTATAGTAAAATCAAAGAATTAATATCTACTAGAAGACTTACCGCTTATGGCGGCTTTCGTCCACTTTATCTTAGCAGAAAGCTTTAAGACATGGACGCAAGGTATCGCGACAGTCGCGATCGACGGATCGAGTTTTGTTCAGAGCAGAGAGGGGAAGTAAAAGAAGGCGACGGGCAGAACTAGCTGGCCGGAGTGGGGGGAAGGTATGCTAGGGATGAATGGCCAGAGGATAACAATGACTAAAGTCATTCTTTTAAATAGAAGCAGGTGCATTATCGTCTTCAGTAGCAGCACTTTAGAAATATTAATATATAATATTTATTATAAATTATGTTCATTTTGTAACATTCAATCAATATTAATATAGTCATGATATTTTTTTAATTTTACAATTTAATTTTTCAATGCTTTATAGAATTGATTCGCCAATTTAAAAATAGAGAATGTTATTTTAAATAAAGTCGAACAATCAGTAGAAATAATTTTAATTTTTTTCATTATTTTTGCTGAAAAGTAGCCATTGTGAAAATCTGATTTATTTATTTATTATATTTATTCAGAAATATAATAAATAAATAAATCAGAATTTCACAATTGTAATTAATCAACATTTTTCTTCTTTTTTTTTTTTTTTTAAACTTGGATACTAAAATTTTATTTCAAGGATCAAGATTTTATGTTGTTGTTTTTTTTTTCGATCGAAATTAACGAAAATTATTGCAGGTAAATATTACAGGACAAGTTGAAGCGTAATTTTTCAACTAGGGATTCCTCGATCGATAAATAAAATAGTAAAAAAATTAATAATATTTTCTCTTCTACTGTAATTAATTTATTTACAAATCTATTTGCAACCAATGCAGTAACAATAAACCTAATCTTTTTACCTCTAATGCACACCTTATTTCATCTTCGATGAATGTGAGGATGAAATGGAGTCAACATTTCTAACATTCTATATTAATTATATTAATTTATATTTTTAGTAAAGATCCTACGAATGTTACGTATTATCGTAAAATAAAAATTCATATACAATTCTACATTCTTGTACTATCATAATAATATATATACATACATATATACATACACACATACATATATATATATATATATATATATATATATATATATATATATATATAATTATATATATATATATATATATATATATATTATATATGTGTGTATTTGTATGTATAATATTATAGTTTTATTTTATTTTCCTGACGTTAACTAAAAGCCCGGTTTAAGGATGATTTCTCATTTTAATGTAAATCTTCAATAATTTCAAACTGATTAAAACTAAAAATTATTTTTAAAAAATAAATAAATAAATATTAAAACTGTTTATTAGGTGGACCCCGACAGCGCATGCTTCTTTTAATTTAAGTCAATATAATGTCATGTGATACTGTGATTATTTTTTTTTTATTATGAGTGCTTACATTATTTTGGTACAATCGAAAAGTAAAGCAATAAAAATAATTATGAAATATAATTTTCCGCACTTCATTAGTTTTTTTAAAGTGCCTGACAACAATATTTCTAACATTTTTATGTTCAAGTAGTGAGTAGAGGAAAAAATATGTAATCTCGTCTTTTTCTCTTCTTTTCCTCTAAAATGGTTTAAAATTAGAGCAAATTAGACGAAATATTTAAAAGAATTCCCTGTTGACAACGACAACAATAAATACACAATACGATCGTGATAACAATATTGCCTCGGTAAAATCTGCTATTGTTCTGCTGAGTTGCCCTCCTTCTAACCTCACCCTTCTCTAACTTCCCCTCCCTTTCTTCAATTTTTACGACCGTGCTCCGGCCGTGCAAGGGTTGATTGACGTCACGGACTTTCCAATACAATACTAATAGGAGTCACGTGACGTTAAGTCAACCCTAGCCCTGCCGAACTGTATAGCCTCAGACAAAGGAGACATCTAGTGTCCATGTCATCGTTAGCTCACTTCAAAAGCGCAAACAGGTTTTTCTTTTAAAATAGGAGAGACGAAACTTTAACACGGCGGTAAGTCTTCTAGTAGATATTAATTCTTTGGTAAAATTAAAGACAGTAAAAAACATAATCTACTTCCGTGCTCCCTTTCCTCTCATTGTGTTTACAAATCATTGCGGATGACTGAATTATATAATTCCAAGTATTCTTCCTTCTTGATCATTGATCCGATACTTAATTTCAATTGTTTCTCATACTCGTGGACCTTATATAAAATTGCTTAGGATTTTGGGAGTCCCTTTGTCAGTCTCAGTATCAGGGGCGGATCCAGCCCGCGGCTCTGGGGGCCCCCAGAGCCGCGGGCTGGATCCGCCGGGGGCGGTGCCCTATCCCGCAATGTTAAATTTTGGGGTGGGAAGGGGGGCGACGGGTGGGGGATGGTAACACCTTCAATGTATTTTGGGACCTTTTGGGAGGGGCGATCACCCCCCCCCCCCTTGGATCCGCGCCTGCTCAGTATTCGCCTAGTTATGAATAAGGGAACCACGAAAACCTCAGTCAGCATGGTCGAAGATGCCATCACAGATAAACCACAGTGTATATATTCTTTAGCTATACAGAATACTTTAGTTATTTTTGTATGATTCAGTATACAATTCGTCCAGATCCAAAAAATCGTTGTTCTGTGTATGATATCACTATACATATATAGTATACATAATTATGGTGACTATATATCGATCTACTCGTGTTATTTAAATACATATGTTATTATACTGAATGTATTATATGAGTTCATAGTTAAGACCTGTCACAATATCATTTTTCAGGCTTTGGGATTTGTGTATTTTGTATTTCTCTTACAATAATTTGAGCTTTACAATATTTTTCGACTGCAGTATATTCTTTTTGACTCGTATCCATCTACCCACTTTTTTATTTTGTATTTTTTTTTAAATGTATGGTTATTTGAAATTTTCTTATGTTTGTTTTCACAACATTCCAATTTGTCATCCCACATTAAATATTGTCGTCTCGGTCACGGTCAAATTAACTAAACATTTTTTTTTTTTAATATATTATACTAAAAACTTAATAGCGTTTTCTTGTGCACATCAATTTGGTTAAATTCATAATTATGCTGAATATTTTGTACAGTTATTTTTTTTTCTTTAATAGAAATACGTTTCTTGCTGATTTTTTTTTCAAAATATATTTAGCATACTTGTATAATTCAGCTCTGTATGGACACCACTCGAACTTTACTCCTGCTTTGTTTGTAGACGTTACCACGCAGTCTATGGAGGCGTGGTGAATCAAAACTCTTTTGATATTGATAGACTGGGTGCTCTTCTTACATTACACAAAATTACAAATCTGCATCTTTCTGTCTATTGAAGCTGCAGCTCTAGCAAGTGAGGCAGGGGTAACGTTCGTGCTGTCTAGAGGTGTACACCTTCTATGGATTTTAAAAATGTTGGGGGTTGTTTTCCGTCGTCCCCCCCCCCCCTCTCCTTGGTAATTGGTAATTCTCGAGTTAATTTGTGTCCTTGTTGTTTAACTCCATAGTAAAAAAACTACCTGACTAGGCTAAGTATCTTGCTATTTTTTAACTTGTTGACGTTAATGCTATATTTAAACCATGAAGCTGCAGCAAGCAACATAGCAAAGCCTAATTCGTTATATAGGACATTTAAACCAGGTGTCACATAAACAGCAGGCATCACAACATTTTTATTTATAAATCTTCCTCTTGTTCATTGTACTTTAATTAAACCTTCATTATTCTCAGAGCTATCAAGGAAGTGTAAGATTTCTCGGGAGTTTCTTGTTTACGTTTTGAATAGCACGAAGATGCCCGAAGATATTCGGGATGTAGAAAATACTAAAATCGTATCCTATGGGCTAACGTAACTCACAACACCTCTCTTTTAATAATAGTTTTGTTGGTCGCCAAATATTTTTGTTTTTTCTTGTTGCCATGGCATTTATCAAAGAAAATTATAACTATACAAATTTGCTAAAATTTCGTTATGAATTTTCTCTCATAAAATATTTTTTATTTAGAAATTGAAGCTTATATAATTAGAAAATTAAGTTCATAGAGGTTCACTTGCTTAAATAATTATTAGACAAAGTTGTGGAAATGAGATGAATAATAAAATTCTAATATATATCACAGCAGAAATTGCTTATTGCTCGCTCCATGCAATGCAGTAATAAATATTTTACAATTTTCATGTTGAAATTTATAAAACACATGTCATGTATAATTAATATTATTAATTTATTCGCTTCGTATATACAGTAGCCAGTAAATTTACGAGTTAGAATGTAAGTTAATAATTGAGAAATTAATTCCATAACCTGCGTAATTTTGTTTGGCTTGTGTATATTTTACGATTGTGCGCGGTACATATTAATTAAGTTTCCTGTGTTATATAATACAATGTCAATCTGGATAATTATATTATCGTTCGAACAAGTCATAGAAATAGAATAGAAATTTGCTTTATTGCGGCGAGAAAATCTCTGGAAAAGGTTGACGCACTATATTGTACCTCGTAATTATTACGTTCTATGATTAAATTTGGCTAAGGGTCATTCACTTGATTAAATGTGCGTATCGAGGAGCGAGAGAGCTTATGGCATTACGCCATGAAGTAAATTGGACTAATTATCTAGTACACAACTTTCTCTGTGCTTTGAAATTAATTCGTGTGAATATTTAAACCTTGCGTAACTTTTAAAGTTGTTTAATTTTGACACCTTTTTTATGATTTTTTTTTAAAAAAATCTTATAGATAGTGTCATAGAATTGGGGGAAAAAAAAACTCTCCCTATGAATAAAAAGCTGTAAAAATCAATTAAATCCCAGGCATTGCCACACTTTTTCACATGACGGTGCTATAAAGAACACATGCCTACTCGTGATATACAGGAGGTTATTGATGGCATCCTCCATCAATTGCTGACCATTTTCACGGGAGGTTTCCATGGTTTCCTCAGTCATAACTATAACTATATATATGGGATTGCTGGGGGATTTAAAAATAAATCCTATTGCTAGGTCGGGTCTATAGGAATAATCGGAAAGTAAAAAGTATAGTGTCAATTGACGTACAGTAACGTAGCTACCAACACTATTCAATTAAGGGGAACAAAATGCAAAATGAAGTCGAGTGTGGCGCAGTACATTGACCGGTTCTTGTTAGATCACTGAAGCCAAACAACGTCGAGCGTGGTTAATACTCAATTGAAAGAATGGCCGTTTCAAGTAAAAATTACATTGTTTCTTCCCTGGGGTAAATTCATCTCACATTCAACCCAATGCAGCAAAGATGTGATTCCCCAAGCTTTGGACATCTCTTTGGTCCATTGATAAAAAGTAGAAGTGTCCGTCCTGACTGAAGTTTTCCACAGTTCCCTCAGTCTCACCTCAGCAAATGCTGCATGGGACGCGTAATAGGCTATGGCCACCATCCTTTCCCTCTTTCATCCCTACCCATTTACCCGGATTCAAGATCATAATTTTAATCATAATTGTAAAAAAAAAAAAAAAAAATCATTCGTTGCCCATTTGAGCTGCAACGTTTTTGTATATCAGACAAAATGATTAACTAAAATGCGTGGCGTATATTGTATATATTAGTGTATACGTAACGCAATTTTAATTTTTATTTTATTTTTTTTTTTATTTTTTTAATCAAACCCTATTGGGTACTTCTAATTACTAATTATATATTATACTACTTTGAAACCCCGAACCTTCCGAAACCCTAACTTCAGCGTTTCGCGGGCTCTTTCGGAACGGGGGCGACCACGGCCTTGCAATCCATCCCGACATTTGCCTGCGACTGAGGGAAACGTGGAAACTTCAGCCAAGATGGACGCTACAGCCTTTTTCAATGAATGCAATGGTCCAAAGCCAGGGGAACCACATAGTGGAAAAGCGCAACGATTTATCCCTGGGTGGGAAACATGGTTTTTGTTGAAAATGGTCACCCATCCAACTAATAACCACGTTCGGCGTTACTTGACTTCAGTGATCTGACGAGACCCGGTCAAGCGCACTGCGCCACACCTCCCACAAACGCAATTTTAATAATATAATATAGAAGTAAGATAATTTAAAATGCGCACGTGTATTTTAAAGAAATATTAGTTTAAATTTGAATACCCTAGGGGATGATCTTAAGGTTAAGGGGTAGAAGAATACAGTTTCAGAAAGTTTCTTAATATAAAATGAACTCAAACTATTTTTCTGCGATGTCAAAGACCCGTCGTTTATATCAATGAGTGTATATATGAAAGCCGCACGTGTGAGCGGCCAAGTTTATATTTATACTGTGGTTAGTTTTTTTTACAGAATTTTGTTGTTGGATACCAGTACACGTGTTCGCGCAGATGTAGGACACCAGACGATATTTTTAATGTTTTGTTTCAAGTCGATATTCAATTGAAAATCACTTGTGTTGATTTAAGCAAGGGCAAATATCAAGAGACGGGGCTTAATATTAGTAAAATTCATAGGATGACCCCCTATATGATTCATGAATTCTATTTGTCCATGTTTATTTTAAATTTTGGCGGGTTATTGGGTCCATCTACCTATAGCATTCTAGAATTCCTATTCCAGGGTGCTATGATCTACTGTAATCTAAATCTAGCCTGGTCAAAACACTCTGTTGACCGATCTATACCAAGGATTTTGTATTTATGGATAGGCTATCTCTATACCAATAGCATTAGAGCTACTGAGGCAAATCTCCAACGTAAGATGGCGACCGAGCGCAACCATCTGCATTGTAAACTATATGGAAGTTCTCCAACGTAAGATGGCAGACATCCCATTGGTTACTGTTGTAACCGCCACCCACTTCCTCCTCACGACTGTGCCTCACCGACGGCAGCACCATCACCTATCCATACATACAAAATCCTTGATCTATACCATGTTCATAAAATTCTGATAGTTTTTCTTTATTTTTTAATGGGAAAATGGGTCCGAGAAATTTTTTTAAAAAACATTTCTTGGGAATATCGCTAATATATTTTTGTTATTCCACCATACTTAGCATTTTTTTTTTTAAATATTCGATATATTATATAGGACCTATTATGTTAAGTGACGCGTTCACTCTGGCCTTATAGAATTTTGTGAGATGGAAAACTTATGTGGGATAGAAATTTTTGAATTTTGGTTTGATATGGAGGATTACTTGAAATATTTTTAGAAAATAGAAAAATACTACCTAGTTTATTTTTCTGGTGTTAACTCTACCTAAAGGATATAATTATATTTTATGTACTGCAATATTTTAGTTTAACATGCAGGTATATATATGCTTATACTGGCAAAGGTACTATAAAAATAAGTAAACTGTATAATGGGCAAGGCAAAATATACAGGGGATGGGGGTAACTCCCCCTCCACCCTCCCCAAACAGTTCCAAAATACTCCCTTCCCCCCCCCCCGTAACTCACATGCAATACCTTAAAATCATGTATTTATTTCAAATTAATTCGGGTTCTAATAAGAGTCATTTTCCTTATTACAACACCTGAAAGGTAGACTTTATTCAATTACATCATTTATCATGTTTTCATTATGACGGCATCGTACATTTTATATATAAAAAAACTGTATAAATTGAACATGATTCTATATACAGTAGAATCTACGCAATTGCTTTAAAAGTGTCAACAGTTATATAAATTATTCATGTTCTTACTGGTTAGAACCGCGACAGAGAGCTTTTATATTTAAATAAGGCCTCTGTGATCGTTGTTTGATGTTACAATCAAAATACTCAGAAATGTTTCTAAACTTTAATCAATAACTATAAATATGCTCGTACTATATCTGCCGTTCGTACATAAAATCAATGCCTGGAGAATATTTTCTTTAAGGTATAACCTGAGAATTTGTCTGTCAAGGTCAAGAGGCGTGGCTATAGTGGCAACACTGTTTGCATTGGAATGCGCATAAATTTTTAGGAGGGGGTGGTGACAACAGTCCTTGAGAACGTTGCCACATTTCTCATCACATATAGGAAACGATCATCGCCACGGTTCAAAATATATGAAAACAATTCAGAAAAATAATCTAAAAAATTAGGTTTTAGTAAAAAAAAAAAGTAAAAGAATCTGTTGTATAGTTTTTTTGCAATGCTAATTAAAAAATTTAACATTGGAAGGATACAAAATTCTCATTTAAATAAATTAATTATAATTAAACCAACGGTTAAAAAATTCCGAAAAAATTCAGAGCTAATTTGACGATTGTTGTGAGTCCACCAAATTAATTCGAAGAAAATCTATTGTAGCGAATTTTTCGTCCAAATTTCTCAGGTTAAGCCTTAACTTTATTTCCTCTATATCTTTGACTCTATGTTCTTCATATCTAATTCTTGGTTTATCGATTGTGCATTTTTCAAACAAACCTTTACGTATACAATTATGTTTACCGAAGTTACGTTATTTTAGTGTGTGATGAAATTTAGCTATAAAATCTTTAATAATATTGACTGATGTAAATAAACGAAAAAACATCAAACACTCTTAATGTGATGTCCCATATGCTTAAAATACAAATATTGCATCACATTTTTTATACAAACCTATTCTGCCCAAGGTGAATGCGATTTTTACTCAATGCAAATTTATATAATAAATTGGTGAACGTTTAACGAAGCGTTTTTGCAATTTATACCTAAGTCAATACAGTAATTAATGTGTATACCGAGATAACCGTACCGAGAAGCTTTTATTTTCTTATTTGTACTTATTTTATGGGAAGCATGATATTGTCATGGCGAAAATAGACAATAGGTCTGTTCGCCATGACAGACCTATTGTAAATACACAATCAGAAAGAATCGATTATATGTGATGAACCTTATGTTCCATGTACATAAGGTTCATCACAAATAATCGATTCTTTCTGATTGTGCATTTACGAACAGACCTATTATGATGTCTTGTCAAGTTGTCTTTAAATGTTTTTTTTTAAAAAAAAAAGTCATATTCAAATTTTATTTGATCTCAATGTCATAGCCCATATATGCATACTCCCATATCATCTGTATACATGTTCTCCTTGCATCGGTCTTTAAATCCACTGATCCCATGCACCACCAAACTTTGCTATACATACGTGGTCATGGTTGCTAAAATACACCCACTCATGCAACCAGGAGGTAATTGATGGCATCCTCCATTAATTGCCGACCATCCTGACTGAGGTTTCCATGGCTTCCTCAGTCAGGCGGATGCTGGGATGGATTGTTATATCCCTGGTTTGAATTAAGGGACCCACAAAACCGTCCCATCTAAAACTATATATAATGTAAAACAAAAAATATAATACGAATTCGTTTTTTTACTATTAAGAAGAAGAATTTTAAGGGAAAATTCCTGTACGGAACTTCGGTCCAAAGCAAAATATACAGCAGTTTATAATTAAATAATTTATATTTTTAACGTCATTTATAACCGAGAAAAGTTTAAAAAACACTTTTCTTCAATTTCAGGTACAAGGTACAAATGAGCATCGTGAGGCGCACTCATTTGAAGCTTCTGTTGTTTATATAAATTCGAAAACAAAAAGAAATCAATAAAAAAAATTAGTAAATTTATGAATACAACAACAAGGCTTCAACCAATCTCAAACTTATATAAATCAAGGTAACTTAAAAATCCATTAAATAATAAATTTACTGGTAGTAAGATGCTAACTGCGTAAATAAAAACATTTACATACCAGCTGTGATTGTAAATTCATGATTTTATTTAAAGATTGTCAAGGTTTCTTTTAACACACGTAAGTAAAGAAATAATCCACTTGCTGCATGTGTAGACCTTGGTACTATATTTGAGATGGTTCATATGTTTGTGACGTCATAGCCTTGACTAACACGAGTCAGCTGTTTGTTAAAAACGTTATTTGTCAAGCTTTTCTTTTATAAATATATAAGAAGTGATGAATGTTGGGTAATTTATTATAAATTACAAGTAAAAAAAAAAAGTATATTATTTTTAGAAAAATAAGCATGTCTTTTTTTCTATATATATTCTTTTGATGCGCAGATTGCGCGGTCTTTGTTATATAGAGTAGATCAAAAATAAAAAGAAAAAAAATCCAGTAAAATTTTGAAAATTTTGGGATTAATTGCCCCAAAATAAAAACCAATCAATTATTCAATTGCTATATTGTAAAGTTTTATTCCTCCATGCTATATTTTATGGCGTTCAAAAATGAATTCTCTTATTATTTTTTACTAAAGCTCAGTTTTATATCTTATTTTATATAGTTGACAACCTTAATATATACCTGATCTGCGAATCTTTTTTATCGAAGAACTCTCATATATAGTCCATATAAAACATTTAATTACATTAAATTTAGTATAACAATCTTAATATAATTCCCTTTTTTGTTTTGACTAAACTTTATAATATAGACATCCTGCATGAATTTTTTTTATTGCAAATTTGCATAAAAATTTTCATTTTTTTAACCCTTTCACACCCTCAAAACTAAAGAAAAATACGCTATTGTGACGTCATTTTCTTGCAACGTCTTTCCCTGTGCTTGCGTGTTAAATATTTGCATGACTATGACGTCACAGCGATTTTCAACTCGATTTTGAAAGTTTTACATGGTTCTAAAAAATCGGAACAAAAATCGGTAATCGAGATCCCATATCCAAACTTATAGTAAAATCCATGCAGGTTGTCCGTTATATGAAATTATGAATAAAGAATATTGCAATCTATCCCATGCAGTATGATTAAATTTGTTCGTTACACTTTCTGTACTATTTCTTTTCAATTAACCTTAAGTCAAAGTAATATACATAAAGAAATCGAGTGCAAAAAGTGTACCATCTAATGTACACTCCTCGCCTCTGAAAAGTTCCCATAAGAATAACACGGAGCATGGTGATTAACAAGGCTGCAGAAGGGAACTTTTCATAGACCAGGAGTATACAGACATAAAAAATAAATGATTATTATACGAATACTTTCATTATTTTTAACGTTTTTTAGTGTAAAGACGGATTCACATGGCGATTTTTATCATGCGACGCGACGTGAATAACGCGCACTTGCAGTGACATCCATTGGCGGCCATATTTGGCGATTAAAAAAAAGATCATCGCAATTAACGCAATTTCGCTGCCGCAACCTGGCAAATTCGCTCGCCGCATAGGATTTCACAGCTTGTGTGACAAAATCGCGTCGCATCGCCGTTGTCGCCATCTGAATCCGCCTTAAATAATGTAAATTTGTGAGAAAAGCTACAATACTTTTTCTTGTTGCATGTTGTGTTCTGTTTTTATTTTCTAACTACGTAACATTGTTGTTGAAAATTACGTTATTTCTCTAGACTAACTAAGTATAACCTATTTTAAACAAGAAAAACAAAAACAATCGTATATTTTATAACTAACTTAACTCTGCACTTAAAAAACACTAGCTCTTTTTGAACAAGGAAAAAAAAAAAAAAAAAAAAAAGCAACTTCCGTCTTCAGTTCATTTTAAAAAACAGGTGAAAAGTCCCATAATTTTCCTTTAAACATTATTCAAAAATAACTTGTCTAGAAGATAACGACTTGCTATAAAATGCACAACGTCGCTTTGTCTGACAAAAACATACGCTGTAAGATATATGGTTTATTTTAATAGTAATTTGAAATTAATATGTATCCAGAGCCTGGATTGATTATATTTGCTCAAAATAATACACAAATTTTGTTTGTACGGTGGATTCTTCATATTAAAATTAATTTTAATCACCGGGCGTTTGACGCAGTGGTATGCTAATAGGTCAGATCGTCATGTATTATAGGTCTACGAAGAGCTGGGAACTTAGTATTTTAAAAGACATCTAATTAAATTATACAACTGTTAATTTAATCTAATATTAATTTATATTTCATTATGTTGTCTTACTCTTTTGTTTATCTGCTATTTCAGGTATTAGACAAAAAACTTTTTCCGTGTTCTCGAGCTTTAGCTCATTGAGGTGTAAACAAAACTTTGTATCTAAAAAATGTATTATATATGTTTATTTATAATGAATAAAAAGTTAAATTCAGTCATTCGATAGTACCTTAATACAACAGGGTTCAGTTGCAGAAAAATACAAATATATTATAAATATATGTATTGTGGTATTTTTTTTAAATTAATAACTTGGTTTTCGTCGTGTTTGTATATTATTTGTATATTATAACAACTTAGATGCCATTGGTGTGTTGTTTGTAACGAAGAACTTCACTGGCCGAGCCGAGCCTAAGGAGACCCGAGCGTTTCCGACGAAATCCTAATTAAATATGAACCTTAGTATACAGTGATCACCTTCAATCATACCATAAAAGTCAATGGTGTCTGATGAAAAAAATGAAACGCTTGGTATATAATAAAAAAAATTCTATGACTGTAGTTTCTGTATATCGACCACACTATCTGAGGTTTCCATAGTTTCCTCAGGCCATGAAACAAGGGCAAAATATTAATAGTGTCAATGTACCCCTTGAACTCCTTCCTCCAACAATAAAAATGTCCCAGTTCAGATTTAGAAATTTACTTTAAGGATGAATCTCAGTAGGTTGATATCTCGCAATCGTACCGCCTGAATGCAACAAGACTTGCAGGGGACTTAGAACTCACCATCAATAGGTGGCATACAAATTTTGAAGCGAATCTGTCTTATCAGTTTTGTGAAAACTGAGGTAGAAGTTTAACATTAGCCTTATGGACGGAAACCGGAAATGGAGCTGTTGTAAGAAAACTGCAAGACTGAATTTGCTCAAACCATAAGCGATTAAGTTTTAGAACATTATCGATTTTTTAAAATTTATTTCATTCGATTCGTTTGCAGGGAAATATTGATTCCGAAGTAACTGAGATTAATCGTTAATATCTTTTGAGCAGGTTCTACGTCCAGCTGGGTTGGTTTATGTCTTAATTTGTTTAGAAAAGTATGTTTGAACATTTATTTTAAATCGGTACGCTTGTATGCAGCTGGTTACATTTTTAAACTATTTGTAATAATACAACATTATTACAATGTTATTTGTTGAGTCAACGGCCTGTTTTATTTGAGAACTATAAACATAAGTACACGTCATAACACGTATTATACGTGACGCGTGCACGAATTGTAATAATTTCCTTTGTTTAGGTTTATCGTTTGTTGCGATCAAAGTTTACTATATGAGAATTCGTGATGATGCTATTGAATTATTTACGACTTTTTTTTTGTTATCAGTTAGTCATTACACGTCTTTAAGTGAAGTGCTTACTGAATTATTAATTTTGGATATGCGGAGTCGTGTTTTATGGGTATGTAATATAATATATTTTATTTACTAAAGGTACAGATAACACGGATCAGCTGGCCCAATGCTAAATTAATCCCATTCATAAAAATTCTGAAAAAAAATTAAAATGTTCTCCTCACATCCCCTATCAGTAGGTAAAATATCAGGTATACAAAAACGAGCTAGTTTTCGAGTTATTAATTTTTAAAGTTGACTACTTTAAGTTCCATTTCTCCATGTTAAATTAGAGAACTTCAAAAATTAATTACTAGAAAACTAGCTTGTTTTTGTATACCTGATATTTTAGCTACTGATAGGGGATGTAGAGGAGAACATTATAAATTTTTTCGTAATTTTTATGAATGGGATTTTTTTAGCATTGGGCCAGCTGATCCGTATTATCTGTACCTTAATTAAAGTATATATACTGTTATTTTATTAAAATTTTAATACGACACATGACATCTTAAGTTTTATGTCTTATAACTCAGGTGAAAATTACCTGACATTTATACATTCTACAGCATTTAATAAAGTATAGGAATGTAATTTATTTATGCTGATGTTATCCAAGCATAGTATATAGTTTTTACCTCTGGGAATTTAGAGATAGAGCATTTTATTGATTGCAGTTAAATTACCCTCACCAAGCCCAGTTAAAAAAAAATGTATTGCATAAAAACACGCATTTTTAATTTCAAATTATAAGTAAATTTAAATTACATATATTATAATAATATAACTTACCTGCACGCTATTTTGCTGTGCAATTATTTTAAATAACAATTTATTATCTATATTATATTATAGTATATATATATATACTATATATATATACTGTATATATATACTATTGGTGAACATTCTGTATTTTTAAATTTCTTGCACCAATAATATGAAATAAATATAATATATGAAATTTCCCCACTCACTAAACTATATAATAAAAACTGTTATTTTAAATCAATTTATAAAAATTATTACGTATATAATATATATTAATTAAAAGCGATTCAGCATGCAAGGAGCGATTTACGAAGCATTTTTTTTTCTTAAAGCCGGTGTTACACGGTACAATTTTTCTAACTATTGCATACAATTTTTCCTTACAAGAAAACTTGAACTCCATTTGTTTATGTGGAGATGAAATTTTCTTGCAAGGAAAAATTGTATGCAAAATTGTATCGTGTAATACCGGCTTAAGAAGTGTTATTATTCTTACGTGTTACCTGGTATGAAAAACGCTTAATTCTTAAAAAAAAAAAAAAAATGCACCCAATGTTATATACATATAATATGATGTAATAAGACAATTGGAAATTTCAACCACATCCTGTTATTGAACGCCACAGCAAGTTAGTTTATCAAATGTAATATTAATACAGAGAATATAAATGCAACACTTGGCATCTCATTTCAAATTGTCGCGGCCAACCCTATATTTGAATTGACGTCAGTTCTATGACATCAAGAGTATAATATTTCAGTAGATTTTTATCATTCATGAATTTAAAAGTAGCTAACATGTTGTTTAAATATTGTCACAACTAAATATTCCAGTGATAAATCTTTTATAATATATCTTATGTACAGAGTTAGCCATAAAGAATGAGACCAGACAGATTATAATACAAGTCTGGACACCACGAACGTTACTCCTGCTTTGTTTGTAGACGTTACCACGCAGTCTATGGAGGTGTGGTGAACCAAAACATTTTGATATTGATAGACTGGGTGCTCTTCTTACATCTCCCAAAATTACAAATCTGCATCTCTTTGTCTATTGGAACTGCAGCTCTAGCAAGTGAGGCAGCAGTAACGTTCGTGCTGTACAGAAGTGTACTATTAGTTTAGGTTGGAAAATAGCAAATTTTCTATGCAGGTTCTTGCATTTATTTGAGGTGCACTAATACATTTCAGCTTAATTTGTTTTCCTTGCTAGGAGGAAAAAAATAAAAAAATATTATACTTTTTTTCCTTGCTAGGAGGAAAAAAGTATAAAAATATTATACTTATAAAATAAAAACAAAGCAGATTATGCTGGTTATAAAAGAAATGCAATGCTGTTAATGCACTGACAGTGAGTTGTGCAAATATTAATATGTACTTTTTTTTTTTTTTTAATAAAAGGGATTTTTGTTTAAAAAAGATAAATAAACAAAATAAACATTTCATATATTTTGAAAGTACAGTCGTCGTCTCCGAAAATTTCTTTCTGCGGCCTTGTTAATCACCATGCCCCATAAGAATAACACAGGATATGGTGATTAACAAGGCTGCAAGTGGGAAATTTTCCAAGGTAACGAGTGTACATAATGAATTTGCACACAAAAATACATGGTATTGATTGTGACTGTACACTACACGTCATATTCATCAATATTATGATATTGTAAGTATTCGACTTGTTAGGCCAGTTAGATCCGTCGTTGCAAACTGTCACAAGTCACAACCAATGAGCGAGGACAAAACTCTAATTAAATGTGGAAGTGTTAGCTATTTTGGTTATTTGGCAACATTTATCAGTATCGCTAGACTCTCTATAACATGGGCTAGACTTGTTGCTCTTTTAACCTTCCCCAAAATTTAAAAAAGTAATAAATTCATATTTTTCTCTTGACAGCAATTAAGGATTAAAGTCACATGCAGCGGTGCTCAATATTTTCCGATTATAAACTGTTTATAGTCTGTTATTTGAATAAATATGATAAATAAAATATTTTTGTTCCATAAAATAAAGGACCAAATAAACTGTTGGGTTTGCTGATGTAAAAAAAAAAAAAAAAAAAAAAATTCGGTGTAGATTTAGAGTGTTTAATTTTTTCGTGTAAAAAAGATACTAATTTGACTAAAAGTCACAGCAGTCCGCATTTAAAACAATATCAATGCTAACTATCTCGAAAACTTCACCGAATTTGCAGGATTATTTATTATTATTTTTTTTTTTCCATTTTTTTTTTCCATTGGAAAATTATTTCATGGTGTCAGGAAGGCTTGCTGAAATTCTTAGAGTGGTTCACCATCTACTAAGCTCACTGACATTAACCTTTATACTGTATAGTCATACTATAGATAAATAAGTTTGTGCTATCCAGATGCTACAAAATTTATAAACTATATATGAATTTTTGTTGTTATTTTTTCATAATTGTGGAAATATGAATATATTTAAAAAAAAAATGACAATTGAATTAATGTAATATGAATTAAATATTTTCCTCAGAAAGCATGCGGTTAAAAATTTACAAAAAGTTACAATCGGATATCCTGAACCATGTAGTAACCACTAAAGATAGTAAAATTGTCACTGTTTGTATAAATCATTACCATGCTGTTACCGCGTGTTCCACAATCTAATTTTCGTCCTTTTACCTCTTATTTTATACATAATCCTTACACATTGTAATATACAAACATTAGTTACTATATGATATATTTTAAATAGTAAAATAACCTTCATTAGTTCTTCATTACTTAGGTTCTTGTATTCAAGCAAGTCTATTTTAGAGTCTTGGCTCGTTTTTCTATACAAACTTCTCTCGTGCAATGGGATAGTGCCAAATACTAAAAGGAAAATGTTTCAGTAGTCAGGGAGTTTTCACAGTTGGTGGTCATACAAAGTGTGTGCTCCAGCAGTTATGATGATAACACTGCCTTTAACACAGTTTTATAATGTTAACATTAAGAAATCACCTTCTGTAAGTTGATAACAGAAAATAAAAGTAAAAAAGGAAATCATAAATTTTTATGTTTTGTTTTTAATTTATAGATTTTTTTGTGTGTGTATATTTGGTTAGTACAGTTTAAAATTACATGGTTTAATGTGTTCATCTACAATTTGTTGTCTTCAATTTGTGGTATGGTGAATTGGAAATTCTTAATTAAAAAGTGAAAGTTATATAGTTTTTTTTAAAAGGCAACTATATTTGAGATCATTGATCTTGTTTTTAATTGTTATGTAAATTATGATGTAAACTAATACGTCAATTTGTAAATTTATTAATTGCATTCAGTAGCATTAATTGTAAATTTCATGAAATTGTGTTTTATTTTATTTTATTAAGTAATTCGTTGCGTATTATCAGTGATGCGTAAATTAGTTGAAAGTGTATTAAATTTAAATCGATATCTCCTCCTTATTTGAAATCGATTACTGTATAGTGAATATAGAGCAGTTTTTGTACCTAGTATGGATTTTAAACTAGAACTTTTTATGTATTTAAATAACTCGATTACGTAATATTTTTTTTTCTTCTTTTTAAACGAAAAAAACTTTAAAACTCCTCAGACATCTCAAATTTTCTATTTGTAAATTAAAGCAAACACAATTATCATGTAAAACCTTTAATTTTTGGTAACAATATTTTTACTGTGTAATATATTGTCACCACTTAAATTTACATCAAATAATATTAATAACTGCAGAAACAAAAAAAAAAAAAAAAGCACTACGAATGTTCGTAATCCCTGCCCAGTGTACTTTCTGAACTCGATTGACCTTAAAATATGTTCTCAAGTGCATGTCAAAATCCATTGTAGAAAACAAACAAGTTTTTTATGAACAGAGGGGGGCAAAGCATTTTAACCTTACTTTAGCCTCGATGGTTTATACATGAATTAGGGGGATCATACACTGCCTTCGTATCGTAACGCATCGTATGATCAAAATTCTAAATGAGAAACATACGATGTCATGCGATACGATACGAAGCGCGCTGTGTGCGCGTACACCTGATCGCATAGATTCTTATTTTTTTTATCATACGATGCAAAATCATGCGATACTGTGTGAGACTGCCCTTATATATATGTTTAGCCCCTGGTTTAGTACCATGCATGTTTAGCCCCTGGTTTAGTACCATGTTTAGCATTTGCTTTAACCACGAAGGAGGATAAAAATCAAGGCTAAAGTAGGGTTAAAGTGCTTTGTGAATGCCCCCCATATGGTCCTCTTTTATTTCAAATTAATATTTTGTGCAACAATTTTATTAAATATTGAGACAGGTCAGGTTCTTACACATTAGAATTAAAGACTATTCAAAGATTGATGATAGTTGACACAGAATTCTTCTTAGTTTCCATCTTGCGACCTACTTCGTCTCGTGAACGATTGATGTCAAGTGACTGACTTTAGTTGGAGGTTAATTATTGTTAATATTCAAACAGATGCTTCAATATTGTCCTCAATTACGTTAATATTATCTTCTATGACGTTAATGGCTCATTTTATTGACTGAGCTTTTTGCAATATTTAAAAAAAAAGTTGTTTTGATTCATTGCAATTTTATTTTTGGATTCAGAAATATATGTGTATTGTTGACCTGGTAGCAATTTAATTAATATTGTCAGTATTGGATTGTTGCTTTAAATACTATTACTGTATTTAATTCATGATTGTGTCAGTTTGTAAAAAAATTCGAGTTAAAATTGATAACAAAAAAAATGTTGATTCGTCATTTTTTTAATTTAACTGACTGATATAAAAAAAAATAAAATTACATAACGATTAATAATTTTTTAAATATTCTCGGCGTATTTTTAATTTTTATTTTATTACATTTTATTTATTTATTTATTTATTTATTTATTTATTTATTTATTTATTTATTTATTTATTTATTTATTTATTTATTTATTTATTTATTTATTTATTTATTTATTTATTTATTTATTTAAATTATTTATTATTTCTGTATTTTTTATGATGTACATTCTCAGACCTAGGTGATAATATACCGGTAATAGACAAAATATACACATGTAACAAAGACACTAATCCTCCCCGCTTGCCGCAGGTTGTGGAGCTGTTCTCAGCCATGAGGGAGCAAGCCAAGGAGGCTCCGTACGGACGCTCCCAGAGCAGCGCAGCCTCCCTCACCTCTCTGTGCACCGACATCTCTCCCAGCTCATCACACTTCTTTGAGGTACGTCCATTGCACCATCTACTATCGGATTCAAAAAGGTGTACTCCTGAATAACATACAAGTTTCATAAGGAGAGGGGTACACCTTTTTGGTTTCGATAGTACCTATATCTAGAAGATCCAGAAAGAAAAAAAATGCAGTCTCTAACCAATCTCCCATCAACCCCTCCTCAAATTTGGAACTGTATCTTCCCTTGTCTCTAATAAATAATAACTAAGCCAGGCATGAGTAAATCATTCCTCGTCTGCAATAATGAGCTATCTACTACTTCAACCTCATGTGCAATAATGAGTTGTTTAATGCTCCATTTTAGGAGAGCGCAACAATGAGCTTAACCTATTTACCAATATATCTATTTACAGCTCTTAAATGCACTCACCTGATATAGCAGATAGCTCATTATTGCACACTAGGAACGATAAGTCAGTGAAGAATTATGAAGTAGGCAGTTCTAATGGTCACATTTGACTTGGGATATCAAAAATGTGTCCTCCAATAGTTCATCCATTCAATGATTGATAGTTATCTGATTTAACTCTATTATAAATAGCAAAGCTCAAATAAAGCTTTTATAATAAGATACACATGCAAGAGCTTACTGCTCGCGGCGGGGTAATGGGTAGGGATAAGCTAGGGAACGGATGATGGCCACGGCCTGTTACGCGTCCCAGTATTCGTTGAGGTGAGACTGAGGGAACCGTGGAAAACCTCAGTCAGGACGGACACCTCTACTTTTTCTCAATGGCATAAGCATATTAATTAATCTAACAATTTGATTGTTTGTAGGATTTTTATTTAAACAAATAGAGTTTATTTTCATAAGCTTTAATTTCAAACTTTATATTTTTAACTGAAAAGCTAATCTAAATATATTTAATTATTATGTTCCCAGCATTAATATTTTTAAAGCAGCTTTATTAAATTCTACACTAATTTGAAAGAAATATTGTGATAACTTCAAAATTTCTATTTTTTTATTTAAAATTTACTTAATTTGTGACTGTGCTTACATTATTTTTGTAACTAAAATTCTTCTTCTTTTTTCTCACAGGTTTTATACATAGGCAAGATAAAAGTATCACATAAAAAAGTTCCAGAATCATTTATTGACGAAGCGCTAGAAAGATTTCGTCTCCACGATCAAGAAAAACTTCGTCGCTCCCGTCCTCAGAATGGACTCTCCTCATCAACGCAATCTTCCAATACCGTGACCAACAATATAAGCAACAATAGTGAATCTCAGGACGTTAGCACACAAAAATTAACAGTACTTACAAGTTCAAATTCAGACGACCAAACAGAAGAAACAGTTGAAAATGATGAAGAAAAAGAAACAATAGTATTAAATAATAATGATTCAAATAAAAATTTACAAAGTTTAGAACCATTAAATGAAATTGGTAGTATTTCAAATAATTCAATAGATAAAATTATAAATAATGAAAGAGTAATACCAATAATGGATATAAGAAGAGCGAGTGCTAGTGATAGAATGGTACCGTTAACAGATATAGGTAGAAGTTCGAGTGAAGGGTGTGATAGAATGATGTCGTTAAATGAAGTTGGGAGAAGTTCTAGTGGGGGAAGTGATAAAGTTGTGATGTTTGAAGTAGGCGGAGTTCAAGAACAAAAGTTACATAAGCCGTTCTTGGGGTCTGTCGAGACCCTAGCGTCAAGTAACCCTCCGATGTTATCTCCGCAACAAGATCTACCCCCTCAGATGAGACCTAGAACGGCAAGTGGAGACTCCATGCTTTCAAAACAACAGTAAGTTTGAAACAGATAGTTTTTGAATCTCAATTGAATACTCCTCAAAAGATAGTGGGCAATTTACCTCTATGCTAAACAATGTACCCTAAATCTTGAAGAATTTTTGTTACATCAATGTTCCCTTTTTGAATTAATATTTAGGTTCAGTCCCGCTTGCTCATAAGTGTCAAGTTCAGATATCATGCATGCACTGCAGATCATGTTTTCTTAAGTTGAATGCTGTATAAATTGATTGTTTCTTCATAATCTTCATTAACAAAGTCATAATTTTCTACATCACAGTTTTGCAGAACTAACATTTGGCCCAAGGTATCACATGGTACTTATGTATTCTCAGATCTCTGGATACTTTGCCTAGCATGAGGACTCGAGCAGGGTCCACGGGGTCTAACGGCAGTCCTCAACCAAACCACAAGGACATCTCAGAGAACACGGTGAGACTAAAAATCAGACGACATGATTTGTAGTTGATACATTATTAATTTAGAATCAAAGTAAATTCTTTGTACTTCGTACCCTTTAAAATTGTAGAAGTACTAGAAATAAAGCATACCTTTATTCAACCAAGTCTCAAAGCAGCAAGGCATTTTCAAGTTAGCTGCAGAGCTTTAGCATTTACATTATTCATTACAAAATTTACAAAATAATTTAGTATTCTACCTTTCGGGTTTAAAAAAAATCACACAAAAATATTTGAAATCTTTAAATATTTGGAAACAATTGGTTTGCTGGAGCTTTGTAATCACACTGCACAAGCACCACTGTTTTTCATATTACTATTGATATTATTTATTAAACTTTAATCTTGTTCCTTCAGCCGCCCAGTGAGCACAATCGCACCATGTTGTTCCTGGTGGGACGATCGGACTTGAGACTCATCAGTCCAGACCGCAAGCAGATTCTCCTCCACAAGCAGCTGAAAGACGTGGCCAACTGCATTCAGGTGAGGACCTTAACGACATAAGGGTCATTTTAATGTGGAAACCTTATTTAACATGAGTCTGTTGAAACCCTTTCTTCCATTTCTGATAAGGTTCATATTCTACTCATAAGCAAGTGAAGAAACAACCTTCTTGAAATGGTTGAAGGCAGTTTTTGCTACTGACAGACACATATATAATGACAAAATAATACACCAGAGTTCATTGGATTATTATTATGTATTTATTTTTTATAGCAGTATTGCTTATATTGTTGAAACATTTTCTCTTGTAAATAATATTTTGTGACATAAAATAAAAGTCACAAATCATTGTCCATCTAATCAGCTTAGAATTTTTAACTTGTTGCAAGCAAAAAATATTTTGATTTTTGTTTAAATTAATTGAAAAGGTGAAAAATCATTTAAATGACTTTTTGTGTGTGTGTGTCAAAAAGAGTGCATTTTTTCATCCCGCTCTATAAGCTGGTATTAAGGATTTCAAGAACTCTATGTACCATTTATTTATTTCCAGGGTCTGAAGAACTCTGACCACTTTGGCTTCATTTGTCGGGAGGCCAACGTTGATAACTACATCGGCTACGTCTTCAAGTGCCAATCAGGCTCCGTCGTGTCTGATGTGGTGGGGGGTGAGTCATTGTTGAGATCTTTGTTAGATTGTGCAGCAACAAATATCTTGTATTTACCGTGCATTAACAAAAGTAATAAAAGCATTCCCATCAAAAATTTAAAAAATATCTTTAGTACAGCAACAAATACCTTGTATTTACCATGCATTAACAAAAATAATAAAAGCATTCCCATCAAAAATTTAAAAAATATCTTTAAACTTTGTTAGTAACTAGATTGCCTTAAAAATATCATATTCATATTTCTCATATTCATATTCATCTTTATTGCTTTTGGATTGTACATTCAATATAAGCACGTCAATATCAGTGTGATTAGCAACCTCATATGGTGATTGTCAACTATTCTAAATATAACAAATAAAAACAAAAGACAGCTCCATTGAAGTGAAGTTAATTGTTGCAAATTATATTGGTCTCATATTGATTTTCAATTTTTTTCGATGTGCCAACTTTGATAAAGTTGACCTGTAAAACCCTAAAAAGCTATAAATAAGTTGTTTTTTTGTGATATTTTAATGTAAAGCTTGATTAGAAGCATAATAAATACTAACTGTAGTAAAAATTTGAACTCCCACGTCAATATTTTCATTTTCGCTAACACAAAGCTTGTTGTTGCAGCCATCACTCAAGCCAACCAGTCCACCACTGAGGCCCAGCGCAGGGAGAGACGAGAAGGATCAACGTGTGAACACTGCCCGATGATTTGGTACCACAAGCTGTGTGCAGAGGTTGAAGGTTGGTACCTTGGACGTATCAGGCTTAATGTGTCTTGTGTGCAGGAAAAAAGAGGATATGTTACGATATGTGTGCCAATAACTGAAGAAGTAAGGTTTATCATCCTCTGGAATTCATTAGAAATTGAACAAAACTTAGATTGACAGCTGATTTTGCAGTGTTCCCACTGTTCTATCTAAACAAATGTAAAAAAAAAAAAAGACTTGAAGTTGCTGTTTTAGTATTGTAGCACATTTTTAGAGAGAAGTGAGTTTTTGATTCAAAAAGAAAAGATCCTTAAATGGGGGTAGATGTTTTCAAATCAATAAATAAGAAAAAATTAAAATTTTCTAACATGGTGGGTTATGAAGGACATTTTTCTGACAGGGAATAGTTGAAGCTCCTATTGATATTCAATTATTGTAACACCTTGTAAATTTTCTTTTAACTCTAAATAATTAATTATTTGAAAAAATCAAACTAAGCGATATTTATTTATTTAAAGAAAGATAGAAATACATACGATAGAAAAAGATTTGTTGGGAAGGGAGATAGTTCGAGCTTTTAGCCGTCATTGACCCAGCAAAAAGAAAAAAATTAATTAAAACAACAATAAATTTTTCTCTAATTTTTCTCTTGATTTTTCTCTTAATTTTTCTATAATTTTTCTCTTTTTTTCTGGGTCAATGACGGCTAAAAGCTCAAACTATCTCCCTTCCCAACAAATCTTTTTCTATCGTATGTGTTTCTATCTTATTCTTTCAACTGTAAATAATTATACAAATATTAAGTAGTGACACATCAAAAACATACAAATTTTCACCACAAAAATACTAATTTTTTGCCGTCTTCAAAATTTCTTCTCTAAACTAAGTTCCCCGTCTACAGGACTGAACGAGAAGCGTCAACAGACGGCCATCTTGCGTCGCATGGAGCAGCTGCCTACCGAGGAACAGGAGAGTCTACTTGCCAAGCTGAGGGGAGGGGTGGACGGAGGACCCAAGGAGCAGAACGAGCTGCTGATGGTGCTCTTGAGAGTACACTGCGAGGCCAAGCAGTCCAGACATGTCCACGACACTGCAGAGAACAGGTGGGTCCTGCTTTTATTTAGAGGAGAGGTAGGAGTGTTATCAGCATTAATATCTCCTAGCGGTGAACAAGGGCAACACTGACCCGGCCCTTGAGGCAGTTTCTGCAGCAGGAATCCTGATTCAAAGGAATGAGTACATTGTCTCTGTGGGTCAGCGGCTAAATTAATCCCAAAGTTTTCAATTTTAAAAGCTGTGGTGCCCTTCCTTCTTCTGCTTTAGTTGTGAAAGACACAAGCATAAAGAAAACAAAACAAAACTGTGCATGCACTTGTTAAAAATAGTAACAAAATTACAGTACCATAGGAAATATGTGCTATGATAATTTACAATGATTAAGCTAAATGAATTAATAGTATACAGTAATGAATTTCTACATAGTAGAATTTCCATCCTTGTTTCAGGTCTGAGTTCCTGAACCAGTACCTAGGTGGCAGCACCATCTTCATGAAGGCGAAGCGCTCGCTGACGAGCTCGTTCGACACACTGCTCAAGAGACGAGGCTCCAAGGACGAGCTGGGACCGATGTCACGGGAACTCAGTCTCCCTCTTAATTCCACCCTTGGCAAGGTCAGTGTCCTTCGGTGTGGAAGTTGTAAAGACGTTTCCATTATATTTTAGTTCACTGTCTTTAATTTTTATGTATTTTATAAAAAAAAAAATAAAAACATATAAAAAATAAATTTAATGAAAATACATAATATTTATTTTAAGTACATTATACCTAAACCACTAAATTTTAAAGTCTTGAAAAATAAAATAGTAGGCGTGAAGAATCAAAAGAATTATTCTACTTTTTTCTCAAGTGTGTTTTATTTTTCTTCATATATAGTGTCTGTTCTATATAGTGTCATATATTATATTGCTGAAGCTTCCATTTTTTATCATAATTTTTGCGTTTTTGCAAAGAGCAGCTTGCATACTAATACTTATGGTTACATGCTACATTTATGCCATATTTATTTTGGTAACTTATTCACAGATCCCAGATGGCAGCACTGGTGTTCCGGCCATCCCCAGTCCTCGTGGCTCTCCCGGACCGAGTCTCTCCCCCAGCAGAGAGGTGGAAGAGGAGGAGGAGGAGGCAGGGCAGGTGGGACTGAGGCCGCGCTCCTCCACCGTGGGGACATCTGGTGGAGAGACAATGAAGCGAGAGTTCCTGGCCAGGCAGAATTCCACCCATCACAGACCGGGACCGATGATGAACATGTGAGTGTATACCTCGAGACGGTATGGATGTTACTTTTGCTCTGTCGGTGTTGTCATGTAGTCATAAATTAACAAAATGAAGAAGCCCACATTTTAGCATTTTAGCCATTTTACTTCTAGCAAGCCAATAGAGATTCCTGCTCTTCTCTCTTCATGTTGCCAGGCAACAAGTCAAGTTCCGCTTTTAATGCAGAACATCTAAATAGATGCCTCCTGTCTTTTTTTTTTTTTTTTTTTTTTTTTTTTTTTTACATAATTTACAAATGTCACTATCTTGGATTTTAAATATCTTCTGGTAGCATCTAAGGTAGTCATGGCCTGTGTCTAATCTGAATTTAGCAGTGTCTGTGAAAAAGTTAATTTTTGAGGAATCATGCTTAAATTATTAAAAACTCAATTACTGTACCTCTTAGGCCCAGTCAAAAGTATTAAAGTTAATAGTTTTGAATATTTATTTAACTGAAAGAAAAGGTTCTTTTCTGTTATTTTCTTTCAGTTGAATAAATATCGCTTATTTTAGAATGATTTTTCATATAAATAGTTTTGATTATTTGTCAAAAAGTAAAAATGCGAACTTCTACCAAATTTTATTTGCAGTAATGTATATATTATCTAATTTGGTGTTTAATTATTCTGTTTTCACAAATAGGCATTCATAAAGGCTTAAGGCCCGAATTTACGGTGCCTTATTAAAATTTGGTCTAAAATTGAGCCTAAAATTGAGCCTTAAATCAGGTTTAATGTGACCTTGAATCGAGCCTTCCAATGTTGTGGCACATACAATTAAAAGGCTTGAATTAAGGCCACATTTTTTAAAACCCAATTTTAGGCTCAATTTTAGAGACAAGACTCAAATAGGATGCCTTAAATGTGTGAATTTACATTTTATACCTGCTCTTTGGTGTAGTGGTTAGTACACTTGGCTCTCGTCCGAGAGGTCCCCGGTTCAAATCCCGAATACGGCAGACTTTTTGCGACTTGGAATGGGTGTGACTGGCTACTAGATGAAAGAGTTGGTAAGAGGAAGGCAGCTTATGGCTGTCTATACTCCGCTGGGGTGATTAAGACCGCGGAATGGTGTGCAAACAACATACGTGCCCCGATAAGAAACGGTACTTAACTGTCTGGCGTGCAGACTGGGTATTAGGAGCCCCAGAGAGCACTGTGAACAATGTTGAAAAACAAGTTCCGCCATTAGTAACCAAACCAACCAACCACATTTTAAAATCTGAAGTATATTTCTCTTAACTTTCTCAGAAATCTTTGCAATTCCCGATATTGCAACTAATTTGTAAACTCTCATGTCAGTGAGTAACATAAAAATTTCATCATCGTTTTTTCAAGTGAGCAAGAAATATATTTCCTTGAACAAGTGCCAAGAATTTTTGCTATTGGATATTTAGTCCAGTAATTCTTTACACTTGAAGTGAAGTTCGTCTTTTGTTAGTCTTGGTATTGTAAGCTATTTTCAAACTGATGGTAACTTTTCTTATTTAAAAATATAGAATAAGAGAGCCAGAAAGGCCTTGCAGGTCGAAAAAGTAGCAGCAGGTGAAAGTCATTGGGTTCATTTTACAATAAGGCCTTGTTGGTTATTCATATCCTTTTGCTTTAAATTAAGATTTTAACAACGTGAACAGTTTTTTTTTTCTTTGAATTGATAAGAAATTTTATATACAGTCCTTAAAATTGTGCCATTAGCCTGAAAAATATAAAGAATTTCTGACATTATTTATTTATTTATTTATTTATTTATTTATTTATTTATTTATTTATTTATTTATTTATTTATTTATTTATTTATTTATTTATTTATTTATTTATTTATTTATTTATTTATATATTTATTTATTTATTTATTTATTTATTTTTCCTCACGATTTATTTTGTTCAAGTAAATTCAAATAGCTGATGTGTTGTATTACCTGTCCCATTTAAAAGCCCTTTCCTCCTCATTAATAAGAGTATTTGCACTTACACTGTATATGTGCCAAATAACACATCATCACCTTAGAATATATTTCAGATAATTATTACTGTACTCTTAATATACATACTTTTCTATGTATTTAAAGGTCATATTGCTATCAAAAGTTTGTTCTTATCTGAATTTTCTGCATTATTCTGAGACAACTTATAACATTTTTTTTTGTGACAATAACATACTAAATTTAATGCTACTTATTAGTCTTGGACTTGGACTGTATGAAGTAGTCTTCCTTATAGACTGAGTAGTGTCTTGGACTTTTTTCAGCTTCCTGAAAGTCGGCAACCAGCCTAAGACTCCGCCCTCTCCAGTCTCGTCTGCACCTAAGGAAGACGTCAAGGACATCACAACAAGGACGCCTGGCTCTTGGAGACAGGCCATTTTCCACCGTGTAGTCACCCCAAACAAGGCCTTGGCAGGTAACAAACTTACAGCTTTTTATATACTGTATTTCTTCTAAAGGGCAAGGTTAAAAAAAAAATCCCTCACATGAAAATTATTTATTTAAAGAAGATAGAAACACTTACGGTGGAAAAAGATTTGTTGGGAAGGGAGATAGTTCGAGCTTTTAGCCGTCATTAACCCAGCAAAAAGAGAAAAATCAATTGCTGGGTTAATGACGGCTAAAAGCTAGAAGTACATAAATATCTCCCTTCCCAACAAATCTTTTTCTATCTTATGTGTTTCTATCTTCTTTAAATAAATAAATATCGCTTAGTTCAATTTTTCAAATAATTAATTAATATCACACGAAAATTATGAAAAAAGTTAAAATGTTCTCCTCTACATCCCATATCAGTAGATAAAATATCAGGTATACAAATTTCATCTAGTTTTTGAGTTATTAATTTTAAAAGCTGATTACTTTAACATGGAGAAATGGAATGTCCATGTTCGATTAGCCAACTTTAAAATTTCATAATTAAAAAACTAGCTTATATTTTATCTACTGATATAGAGGATGTAGAGGAGAATATTTTAACTTTTTTTCATACTTTTTATGTAAGGGATTTTTTTTTAACATTGGGCATGTTACCTTACTTTTAATTTTTGTTTATGAGCTCTTGAGCATTTAAAACATATAAAAAATCATTTCTGACTTCCAACCAATTTAAATGTTAATGATACTTACAGAACAACGTGGTGGAGCGTCCTCTCAGAAAGAAACCGCGCGCACTACCAAGCGGACTCGTTACGAGCTACGTCAGCTGTGGAAGAAAGCGATCAACCAACAATTGCTGCTCATAAGGATGGAGAGGGAGAATGCAAAACTGAGAGGTGAGATGAGAATTCTGGTGCTTATACCGTACAAACTCTTACATTGAGTAAATAAAATTGTAACTTTTACCTTCCAATAATTATGTTTGGTTGTAAAAATAATAGAAAATATACAAAAAGAAAAAGGGTTGGATGTTGTTGTTTTTTCTCTCTCTCTCTATTTTGGGTTTCTCATCTCAAAGCTGAGTCTAACAACCACTTCTTTGTCACTATCTAGTGAAAGCCTGAGTGTAATTTTACGTAATTATCATTACCAGGATACATATCCTTCTGAATAATCCTGATATGCTCAAAAAGATAAAAAATTTATTGATTTATAATTTTTGGAGAAGTAAAAGAGTAACAGTCTATCCCCCTAAAAAAATCTAGTCCACCACACATTCTTATACTCCACACAACGTTCCTTTATACAGGTTAAGACACGCACGCATTTTGTGCATCAAATTTGGTAAATTTTCAGGCCCCATTGCAACCCGAAATTTCAAAAATAGCATTGCATGATGGGCGCATTCAAAGTTTCGCGGCACGATGTGGCCAAAAATACTTAAACGTGATTGGCTAAGCCCTTTAACATTGGTTCAATCGGTGGCTTAACCTTTATAAAGCCAACCTTGATTCCACAATGCACAAACAGAGTAGGAATTTTCAGTTGTGCTGTTCCACAGCTACAACAAACATCACTAAATTCCCTGACATGTCACAGCTCGTCAAGAGGAGGCCACCGTCAAACGAATCAAGTTGGAGTACGACGAGATCTCTCCATGCGTCAAGGACGGCATGCAGATGTGGGAGCTGCTGCTTGGGAGGTCCAAGTCAGACTCTCAGATGTTACTGCAGGCCCTCAGACAAGGTACTGCGGGAGAAGAGACTAGACTTTATTATTGTAGGAAGGACCCTTATAATGCTTGATTTTTTTTTCTTTGCAACCTTCTACTGTAAATAGTGTAAATACAGTCAACCGGTTGACTGTAATTTAAAAAAAAAAAAAAAATAAAATAAAATAAAAATAAAAATAAATTGGTTTGTTTATTGTTTGCATTGATTCTGATTAGCTTTGACGGTGATTTTTATGAAATTTTCTCTATTTTTTTTTTTTTTTTTTTTTTCTGAAACGATTCATGTAATTATTTGAAAAAAATCGAACTAAGCGATATTTATTTTTTTAAAAGTAGATAGAAACACATATATGATAGAAAAAGATTTGTTGGGAAGGGAGATAGTTCGAGCTTTTAGCCGTCAGTGACCCAGCAAAAAGAGAAAAATTAATTAAAACAACGCTATGCGTGTATATTAGGTTTGACTCGCCGCTCGAGTCAAACCTAATATACACGCATAGCGTTGTTTTAATTAATTTTTCTCTTTTTGCTGGGTCACTGACGGCTAAAAGCTCGAACTATCTCCCTTCCCAACAAATCTTTTTCTATCATATATGTGTTTCGATCTACTTTTAAAAAAATGAAACGATTCATGGTAGTAGAATATTCTGCAGCTAGTCCAATAAAACTAGTTCATTATTAGAGGTCAATTAAACAACCTTCTACAATGATTACTTTCATATAACATGGTGAAATAGTAACTAATAAGGGTAAATTTAAAAAAAAAGTAGCAAAGAGCATTTACTGATATTTGTTATGATTATTTTATTAGATTTACTGATATATTGTTTAAACATTCGCAGGAGTTCCGAGGATAAAGCGTGGAGAGGTTTGGCAATTTCTTGCTGACAAATTCAACGCCAAATGTTCACCCCCCGACCTCGTTGCCTTCCCCAACTTCTGTGTGCCTTACGAAGATCTGCTCAAACAACTCACCTCCCACCAACACGGTATCCTCATAGACCTTGGTGAGTGGAAATAACAATCATGTATTCATGAGGAAAATATAATACAGTAATAAATAAATAAATGAAAAAAAATCGCCACAACTCCCCAAGCCAGCTCCTCGGTGTAGTGGTTAGAGCACCTGCCTTTGGTCCGAGAGATCCCCGGTTCAATTCTTGAACCTGGTAGACTTTTTGTGACTTGAGATCGGTGTGACTGATTACTAGATGATGGAGTTGGCAGGAGGAAGGCTGTCTATACTCCGCTGCCCTGCAGTCTTGCACTGCAGGCTGCACAGATCTGGTAGTAGGAGCCCATAAGAGTGTAAGAAAAGGTTCTGGGGTCTGGTAAGCCCCAGCTCGGTCACAAGATAACTCTTTCACACAAGATTAAATACCTGGCCACACCCAAAAGGGTAAAATGGTGTCAAGGTTATTAACTTTAACATATTTAAGCTGCTGTGTTTTGGTGCTGAAGAAGTTGTTCTAATTTCAAGATAAAATGATAAAACAACATGCTCAGTTTTTATTTGTTGAATGTCGTCTGACAAAAATTTTCTGCAGGCCGTACCTTCCCCAGCCACACTTACTTCTCGTCCCCTCTCGGTCCTGGACAACTGGCCTTGTTCAACCTTCTGAAGGCGTACTCCCTTCTTGACCCTGAGGTCGGCTACTGCCAGGGTCTCAGCTTCGTAGCTGGCATTCTGCTCTTACACGTGAGTACCACTTCTAGGAGCCATGTGGGGGTTTATCTTGTATATTAGGGATTCTACCAATGAAAAGGGTTGTCACAAATTGTCTACCGATAACTGAATCCAGTCTTAAGTAATGCCAAACGTACACAAAGAAAAATTAATTAAAATTCACATTGTCTGGTTTAAGATTTAAGATGATAATGAGATAGTAATGGGGGAGGGGGATGTTCATATAATGATTTGAAATAATTGTTAGGACTGTATTTTGTTTTGTAATTTAAATAATGAATGTCTAATTTTTTACAGCTTAGGTATTGCCTTAAAAATTTAAAACTCAAAATAACCTTATACTGTAGCTCTACAATTTTATTGGCATTTTAACACTTTTTTGTTCTGATAGTGTGTAATTCATTTCTTTATTATTTTTTTTTTAATTTTTTTTATTGTATACACAGTATAAGCAATATAATCTTGAAATGGTTCTTCAGTGTGTAAAAAAATATTGTTCCTTCTTATAATAGTAAATATGCATGATAAAAAAACAAAACAATGATGAAAAAATTTATGTTCAGGTGAGCGAGGAGAGTGCATTTGCTCTGTTGAAACACGTCATGTTCCGGAGAGGGCTTCGAAAAGTCTACCTGCCCGACATGGTCGCACTGCAGGTAAATCAACCTATGTTTTACGATAAACTCAAAATTGAGGGGGCAGAAATGGATTGATTATAATACCACAAATTTAGCTGATAACATAGAATATGTAAACAATTTGAATTCTTTTAATAGTGATATGAACAAGACTTACATAATTGATAATTCATTCAATGGACAAGTAGCATTAATTTTTTTTATTAGCACAATCAAAAGAGGAGGTCGAAAAATACACCTGGGAATTTTTTCAGATTTTTATTTGTACTGCATCATGCCTAAAATAGAGATGTAAAGAGGCCACTTGAATGAGAGGCGGCGCCCGTGACGTCTGTGACGTCATTGAACTGTCCGGTCAAACAAACGATCGTCTATATAACGCTTGTAAACAATAAATTAGTTGTTGCTTGTTTCCATAGCAACGTGGTTGTTTAGAAGCGTTATAAAGTCGATCGTTTGTTTGACCGAACAGTTCAATGACGTCACAAGCGCCGCCTCCAGGTCACGTAACCTCTTTACATCTCTAATTTAGGTATGATGCAATACTGATAAAAATCTAAACAAATTCACAGATGTATTTTTCGACCTCCTCTTTCGATTGAGCTAGTAGAAAAAATTGATGCTACTTGTCAATTCACAGTTTAAAATCAACTGCTCTCCCCTTAAAAAAAGTCATTGGATAGATGTTATTATGTACCAGTAGTGTTTATTATATTGTTCTAGCATTATATCAGCACTAGAGCAATGTATATTTTGGGATATTTTCCTTGGCTCAAATAAAGCCAGGGACATAGAAAGTGGTTAAATTCCCTTTAAAAAATTCCACCTAGAATGTCATCTCCTAGCTAACTAACGTTGTACCAACAGGTGAACTTGTACCAGCTGTCTCGTTTGCTCCATGACCTTGAACCCGCGCTCTACGCTCACTTTGATGCCCTCGAGGTGGCTCCTACGCTCTACGCTGCACCCTGGGTCCTCACCCTCTTTGCCTCACAGTTCCCCCTGGGCTTCGTGGCCAGGGTCTTTGGTGAGTAGCTCATAGCCAGAGTCTATAGTAGATTTAACAATGGAATCAGAACTTTAAAAAATGTTTAAATTTCAAAATTAAAATAAACTTTCATTTTGGATATTCATGTATTTCAAATTCTGATTAACATGATCAGTAATAATTTTTTATTTTCCTTTTTATCTTGCATATAAATGCTTTTTTTAAAATTTTATGTACACACTGAATGAGATAACTGTACGGAGATAAAATATATCAAATATTACTCCTGGATACAGGCAGCAAAACAAAAGATAGAATCTGAAACTTAACGTAAATATTTACGTATGTATGCACAATATGTTTGCAAGTTGTTGTTTGTTTTTTTACATATTATATTTAATATTATTATTTTGGCAATGGAGCAATAGAAAGTACAAAGGGCAAAAGAGTATCATGGATATCTCAGAAGCAAGTGGAATATGCTAGAATGGACAACATACATGAACAATTTTTATTACAGAAATGAATAGAGGGTACCAAATTATGCTACTCTGAATTTATTCAGATTTTTTTGAGACCCAGAACGATTTTTAAATAATTATTGAAAGTGTGGCCACGCCCCCTGGAGGTGTCAATAGGCGTCCAGGCACTATCCTTTATATTAAGAATTCAGGAGTACCAACTTAAATTACAGAACTTTCAATGATTATTTGAAAATAGTTCCGGGTCTCAAAAAAATCTGAAAAAATTCAGAGTAGCATAATTTAATACCCTATTTAATTTAATTTTTTTCATGTATGTTGTCCATTGAGTCACAGTGAAGGTCTACTTGTGAACGCCTGAGGTAGTAATGCTGCTGGTTTACCCCGTAAAAGATTTGTTGTTATGTTATTTGTTTTATTTTGGTCAGAAACAGCTATGTACTTCATGGAGCAATCTTATATTTATTGGACTGAATTTTGCTATAAAAACATCCCACAAATTGTAACTGTTCCTCCACAGACCTGCTACTATTGGAGGGTTCGGAGGTGATCTTCCGGTTTGCGGTAGCGCTGCTGGCGGTCCACAAGGAGTGTCTGATGGCTTGTGACACCTTCGAGGAAATCATGGACTACCTCAAGACACAAGTACCCAACGTGACCAAGGGGGTCATGGATGCTGTCACCAAGCAGGTGTGTGTTGGTGGCAATCAATGATGTCTCACATTGAGATTTTGTCTATTGAGTCCCTTGTCTGCAATAAAGAGCTATCTGCTATAGTAGAACCGCATCATATGGTCAGCGCTGTCACTTTGACGAGGCAAGCCGGCAGCTGGTATGCAGCCTGCAGCCGCCGGCTTGCCTTGTCAAAGTGACAGCGCTTACCATATGATAGTTCTACTATATATATTTCAAGTAAGCAAAACAATGAGCTTTATTTTATACCTATTTACAGCTCTTAATTTGCTCTCACCTAAAATAGCAAATATGTCATTATTGCACACAAGATCATGGTAGCAGATAGCTCATTTACTGCAGACGAGGTACGATTTATGAGAAAAGTGCATACAAGTTCATTATTTTCTTCCGATATTTTTATATTTAATTTTAAACCATTTAACCATTCTAGTTATTGTATCAATGAAATAGTTAAATAGCAAAATAATAACACAAAGTATAATTTTTTAAAGGAAGAAGTTACGAGATTTACCTTGTATCAAACATTATATACATCGCGTTGTTCCTATACCTGCAATGCTAATTATTTTTTACGGGACCACGATCGCCTTTGATCAGAATCAAGTTTTACCTAACAACAAGTTGCATCATAACGAGTTTTTACTGTATATATATTTTTTTTTACAATAATTCATAACAGCAGAGTAATACAGCAGAGTACTTGTTATCTATTGAAGGAATAATCGTAGAAGGTTCAGCAGCCAGTTAAATGCAACCAGCTTCTCATCAGGAGTCCATTAAACTGGCTACTGAACCTTCTACGGCGACTCCTTCTTGATCACTGACCCTGATTTCTCGGCAGGTGTTCCAAATGGAGGTTAGTCGTCAGCTGCGGGAGTACGAGGTGGAGTACCACGTTCTTCAGGAAGAGCTAGCCTCGGCATCGTCACAGCCAGACCAGCAGGCTGAGCTGAGGATGCAGAACCAGGAGCTGCTAGAGAGACTACAGGTCAGTGTTGCAACATAGGAATATAGACCTTATGTACTGTGGAATGTATAGTAATTGAACATTTCTATAATATTTATATGTTTAAAAAAGATAGAGTTAGTTAAAACTGTATATAATATGTGAGTTTTGGAGAATTTGAAATATGATACCAGACCTGTTATGAAACTAAGACAGCTAAATGGAGTATTGACCTCAATTTTTTTTTACTGTAGAAATGGATAGAGCATGCAAAGTTATGCTACCCTGATTTTTTTCAGATTCTTTAGAGCCCGGGAACTATTTTTAAAAAATTATTGAAAGTTCTTTTTGTGACGTCACGAGACGCCGCTCCCTAAGAAAAAGATAGGACTTGCCGCCGTGTGACGTCACAAAAAGGTCTTTCAATAATTTTTTAAAAATAGTTCCCGGGCTCAAAAATATCTGAAAAAAATCAGGGTAGCATAACTTTGCACGCTCTATCCATTTCTGCAATAAAATTTTTTGAGGGCTATACTCCATTGTAATATAGGACCATCTATCTGTATTTTCTGAATAATTTAAATAATGTTTGTGTAAGGGCTTAAAAGTTAAATCGAATTTTTTTATTTCTATAGTTTTTATACTATATTTATTTATTTATTTATTTATTTATTTATTTATTTATTTATTTATTTATTTATTTATTTATTTATTTATTTATTTATTTATTCATTTATTCATTTATTTATTTATATATTTAATATTTTGTTTTTATTTGTGACTACAGATCGCAGAGCAGCTACAGTCTAGACTGGAAGCGTCAAGGTCTCTCCAGCAAGCAACAATCAACAGACTGGAGTCTCAGGTAAATTACTTGTTGTTGTTTGTCTTATTTTCACTTACAGTTAGTGAACAACCTGAGTGATTTTTTTTATCATATATATTTGGATGGAGGACCTCAATGTAAATAAAATTGACAACTTATTTGTGTAAAAAAATAATTTAAAAAAAATCCTTCAGGTTGTTCATTCTCAAATCACTCAAGACAGTGTGCTCTTTTACCACAAAATTAAGGGTAAGATAACGCCACCAATGTTAAAAAAAATCTCTCACACAAAAATTATTAAAAAAATTTAAAATTTTCTCCTCTACACCCCCTATCAGTAGTTAAAATATCAGGTGTAAAAAAACAACCTAGTTTTTGAGTTATGAATTTTTAAAGTTGACTAATTTAACATGGAAGTTCCATTTCTCCATGTTAAAGTAGTCAACTTTAAAAATTCGTAACTCAAAAGCTAGATCATATTTGTATACCTGATATTTTAGCTACTGATAGGGGGTGTAGAAGAGAACATTTTAAATTTTTTTCATAATTTTCGTGTGAGGGATTTTTTTTTTTAACATTGGTGGCGTTGTCTTACCCTTAAGATATGTCTAAACTTGCAGTTAATTTCTTTTTTATTTCAAGACCATAATATTCATTTGGTTGTGCAGTATCATAAGAATTATTTACTGAATGGTGCAGTTTTCTGGTGCACTCATAAGCTATGATCTTTTAATATAAGCAATGCTCACTGTTTTATAATCTTTAAAAATTAAAAATCCTTTCTTTTCTTACTGTTTTATTTAAGATATCTGCGTACAATAAGGTCACTTGTTTGCATCAATATTAATATACAATTTTTCTTAACAGGTTCGCAGTTTAGAGATGACATTATCAGCTATGGCACGACATATCGCAAACACTCCGTCTGCTAGCGAAACACTACCGACAGAATTACGACGTTACGTGTCGAGATTCTCCGTCCCTGTCCGAGCAAATAGCGACGGAAGTTCTGTCAATCGTCCAGGTTCTCCAATACTTAAAGTCACTCCCGTCAATGAACTGACGAAACCCATGGATGAAGAAAGAGAAATTCCGGAGGGACAACATCCATTAGACTCTGTATGTACCGACGTTAGCTTCAAAGTTGTTGGATCACTGCCACGAGGAGGTACAAGAAGAAGCCCTCAACCGTCACGAAGTATCGATCAGATACGGAATATGGATATATCTAGGGGAGGATCATGAGGGAATTTCATTGGAATTTGTACCATTTTTTCATCAATACATTTTTTTTTTAAAAAGATTATCATCAATTGACCATACAGAGGGGGATTCAAAAAGACTTATCCGCGAGACTTGGCCGGCGGATAACTTGTCCACGTTCTAGTCTGGATAACCTAAATACTTAGCCGCGCGGACAAGTATAAGGCTGGACAAGGGTTTGGATATGTCGGTCTGGACAAAAGTCATTTGGCCAAGCCTGTTGGCTAAAGTCCCGCGGACAACTAACCGCGCGCTAAGTCTCGTGGACAAATCTCCCACCTGGATAAGGTTTTGAATTACGCCGCCATCTTGGATTACGTGTTAAATATGGAGGTAATTGGATCTACATATATGATGATTCATTGCTAATTTATTAAACAACTGTGTTCAAATTTGATTAAATATCAATTTGTGTAGTTTGCATAAGACATAGGAAAATTAGTTTCGAACATTTAGCGCTTATATTCAATGTTTACCTCCCCCCGCTCCCCCTTTTCTATATCATCAGCAAGTCAGCAAGCCCCGCCCTCTTTGTTGGCACACATTTTGTTATGCTCATTTTTCAATAATTAGACGATTAATACCTGATATTTGTGTCTATAATTGCACAAGGCCAGCCCAAGAATACACTACTCTATGACATTTCATAAAGGTAAGTGAAATATCTAACGTTAAATTGCTTAATTTGACGAGTTATGATAGCTCTATGATCTATGATATGATACCATTCATCTGTAATTTTCTGATACTTCATCTGCGAATTTTTGATACTTTTATTACATATTTAAATACGAACAGTTATTAAAAATAAATCTCTTTTTAAGTTAATAATTAGTCTGGTAGCATTTAATTAAGGAGTATGAACTCCTGTATGTTAAAAATAAGTAAATGAGGCAAACAGAAAATGAACTAAAATCAAGGAGGTTGAAATCAAGCCCTCAAATGTCGTCAAAATAAGCAATTTTTTTTTATGGATATTTCACGTACCGTCATTAATTGTAATAGAGTATTATCATATGATAATAAAAACCCATTATTTAATCCAAATATTGGGTATAAGGTATAAATTTATTGAAAAAAAAACGTGGGTTATTCAGCGAGGCTCGATCACTGATGAATTTATTATTATGCCACCAGCGCCTCGCACAGAACGGGAAATTAGAGAAATATAACAAAAAATGTTAAAAGCGCCAAAAATCTTAAACCATGTCACCCCAATAATAATAAGATTGAAATGAAATTAATTTTAAACACAATGTTTACGTAATATAATAGAAAATCATGATATATGGCGGTACAATTATCACCGTATTTAACACGTAATCCAAGATGGCGGCGTAATTCAAAACCTTATCCAGGTGGGAGATTTGTCCACGAGACTTGGCCGCGCGGTTAGTTGTCCGCGGGACTTCAGCCAACAGGCTTGGCCAAATGACTTTTGTCCAGACCGATTTATCCAAAACCTTGTCCAGCCTTATACTTGTCCGCGCGGCTAAGTATTTAGGTTATCCAGACTAGAACGTGGACAAGTTATCCGCCGGCTAAGTCTCGCGGATAAGTCTTTTTGAATCCCCCTCACAATATTCATATCTTTAAAAAAATTTCAAAAAAAAAAAAGAAAAGCTGTCTATTTCAGAAATTGTCTCTCTGGAGCTTTAACTTACCACGATTTCATTGCAATAATGGGCTATCATGTGCTATTTCAAGTCAGCGCAATTATGAGCTGTTAATCAGTATAAAATAAAGCTCATAATTGTTCTTACCTGAAACAACAGATAACTAATTTTTGCAACAAGATCATGTTAGGCAGATAGCTCATTATTGCGGATGAGGGACAAAATGCAGGTAATATTTTAAAGTTTCCTCCATTCATTCAATTTTCCTGTATGAAAACTTAACATAAAACATGGAATTGTTTGTATGGTCTTCATTCATTGCAAAACAGAGTTTTTTGTGACTTAATTCTGACCAATGGTATTCGATAGAATTAAAATATTATCATAAAATTTAAATTAAAAAAAAAAAAATGTTTGAAAATTTTTACAAACTTAATCTGAAAGATGTATATGTTTTGCTATACATTGCCTTTTGTAATTCATATAGTATATTATAGTACTTATTTAATTTCCATTAATTTCAAAATAATGGGGATTTTTACAAAAAAATATAATACGTTGTATACATTACGTAGGTGATTTTTCTCATAGTCTCTAACGAAGACACATGTGTATACAAATTTTGGTAAACTTTTACTATTACAGAAAAAATAACAATTAAGGGTTTAATTTTGTTTGTAGCATTATTAAATAGAACTGAATTTATTATATTTCAACTTATGAATGATTGATGAATGATTTTAATATATTTAATTTGGTGCAAGTTTGTAAATTTTTGGTGCATCTTGAATAAATTACAAAAATTATATCATTATAGTTAAATTAAATATTAATTTAATATATTATACATTTAGTATAATGAAACATATCCAATGGGCCTTATAATTGAAAATTGTATTAAATTTTCGTATTAATTAATTTTTTTTTAATATTACTTTAGTTCACTGATGAATGCTTTTAGCTGAATTTTATTTTGTATGTATGTTTATTTAAGGACAGTACTGACATTTTTATGCTACTTAATTTATCATTACACAACACTTGTTATGTTTTTTTGTAGCACACAACCTTTATTTATGATGAAATAGGGTTTAATAATTGTATGACTGGAGTACTGATATTGTGAGTTATTAAAATGAATGGACAACATACATGATGAAAAAAATTTATTGCAGAAATGAATAGAGGGTACCAAATTATACTACTCTGAATTTTTTCAGATTTTTTTGAAACCCAGGACTATTTTTAAATAATTATTGAAAGTGCAGCCACACCCCCTGGAGGCGTCAATAGGCATCCAGTCTCTATCCTTTTTATTAAGGCATCAGAAGTGCCAACTGAAATCACAGGACTTTCAATAATTATTTTAAAAAAATCCGGGACTCAAAAAAATCTGAAAAAAATTCAGAGTAGCATAATTTGGTACCCCCTATTCATTTCTGCAATATATTTTTTTCATTTATGTTGTCCATTGTGATTGTACTAGTTTGAGCAAAAAATTTAAAGATGAAAAATATCATAAATGCAATAAAAACTTGTTATTACACAACTTGTTGTTAGGTAAAACTCAATTTTGAGTAAAGGAGATCGCGGTCCCACCAAAAGTAATTAGTATTACGTGAACAGGAAAAACTATATAAAGTACTACCATACTCGATATAAGGTAAAACTAATTTCCTGGGTCCCTTGACTTTACGTAGTAACAAGTTTTTACTGTATGGCCAATATCTTGATTAAGTGTGTGTATTTCTATTATGTCCCTTCTGGGGTATGTTTTTAACTTAATTTTCTTGCAAATGATGTACACTTTTCTTTCATACATACTTTAAATTTTGATTTCATGATGTCTTTTTTCACAATGTATCAATTCAAATGAATTTTGCATGTTTTATAATGTACTTTTTATTGTTTGTAGATCTGCTAAAATGAATGTTTAAACAAAATAATGCTCAGATAATGATGCCTACACAACCGTCTTAAATTATTGTAAATCTGGTATTTTTTTTCCGGAAACTAGAGACTAAAATACAGTTTTAAAGTTTCTAGCTCTCTTCATTAAAATGTAATAATAACACTAAAAAATGGAGTATCAACCTCAAAAATTTTTATTACAGAAATGGATAGAGGGTGCAAAGTTTTGCCACTTTAATTTTTTTTTCAGATTTTTTAGAGTCTGAGAACTATTTTTAAAAATTTATTGAAAGTCCTTTTTGTGACGTCACGCGGCGGCAAGTCCTATCTTTTTCTTAAGGAGCGGCGTCTCGTGACGTCACAAAAAGAACTTTCAATAATTTTTTAAAAAGAGTTCCTGGGCTCTAAAAAATCTGAAAAAAATCAGGGTAGCACAACTTTGCACGCTCTATCCATTTCTGCAATAAAAAAAATTGAGGTTGATGCTCCATTTTGCAATAAAAAAATTTCATGTAGGTTGTCCATTGGTGAATCTTTTAAGTACAGTACTTTTTTTATAGTTTCAGAATGTGCTATATTATTAAAACGCTATGTACGTAGAGGTTTTTAAGGTGTCTATATATGTTTGTTTAATTTCTTTTTACGTATAAAGTATACTTGTTTGTTTTTTGAAAATATATCATATGTATTATATATTCTTGAATTTCATTTTAAAAGTTTTGATTTTGCAGTATGTATATAAAATTTTGTAATGTCATATATACATAAAAATAATAATAAAAAAATGGAACAAAAAAATAATTTCTTGTGGCCAAATATTGTAATAATTTTTTAATTAATTACGGTGCTATAATTTTTAATTGTGATAAAAAAAATAGTCGAATGAAAATTGTCACTTTTTAGATTTGTATTTACAAAATTTGTTATTCAAAATCTTTTCATTGTTTTAAGTGCCGGTAATTATATAATATGTGTATTATTATTGCTATATAGAAAAAAATGTAATTGAATTTTAATGAATAAAAAAGTTTTTATTCTAATTGTCTTGTTTTATTTAGTGATCAATACAATTTTTGCTATTTAATTATATCTCTGGAATAGATGAACCTTAAAATTTAAATTTTTTCACTATATAGGCATTAAGACACATAAGATTCCCTCGCGCGGTGCTTGATGAAAGCAAATGACTCATTTAAACAAAACATTAAATTAATAATTATAATGTGCTTACACCATCATTGGAAGAAAATTTAACTGTATTTATTTTATTTATTTAAAAATACTAAAATATCCTACTACGAGAATTACGAGATACAAGACGAACAAGCTAGCCGAGCTAGACCTCTGAATGGAGCAAAAAAAAAAAAAAAAATAGCGCTCAAACAGTTCAAATTCTTCGCGCTCTTTAAGTAAAAACAAAAGCAGCGCAGTAATGCGCATGGAATGTTTACAAATTTTCTAAAAAATGGTGGTTTTCGCGTGCATATTTTGTTCAAGATATTTTACTGAAATTTTGTAATAAAACCTTACATATTCATCTTTAATATGGATCTTAAGTCTTTACTAAAAGCTAATCTTTCTAAAAATACCAAAAATGATGGTGAAAGTGGTGAGACGTCTAAAGAAAACAGTGATGTTACGAAGGATGAATGTGAACTCTTCAATAAGTTGTGTGCTGAATGGAAAGGTGGCCCAGAGAAAATTGCGTCGTATAACAGCATTCCACAGTTCTTTTTTAAAGTAAGTATTAGTTTTTCTAATACCTGTAATTTTTTTAAATATTTTAATACTAAATTTTCTCATTGACAGTTACCTAAAGAAGACGCAATTTTGTCACAAAAACTGCGAGAGGAATCGAGAGCAATGTTTTTGCAACGTCGTAGCAGGCAACTCTTAGATAATAATGAGCTAAAGGTAAACAAAATATTAAGCTTGTATCGTTGTTGTTTTATTAAGGCTGATCATGTGTGCATATGTATTTTGGAGCCTCAGAAAAAGTCCATGAAAGGACAAAGTTGTTTATTGCGGAAGTTCGATATGCATACTCATTCCTGAGGGAACCGTGGAAAACCTCAGTCAAGAGCCGCTAGGACGGACACCTCTACTCTTTTTCAATAGCCCAAAGTGATGTCCAAAGCCTGGGAAACCACACACAAGTGCATCACTGCACTGGGTATAAAGCAAGATGAATTTACCTCTGGGAGGAATCATCTTAATTTTTATACAGTACTTGAAATGGTCACCCATCCAAGTACAATAACCACGCTCAACATCACTTGACATTGGTGATCTAATGAGAACCAATCCATACACTGCGCCATTCTCAGCACCCCATTCAACATTTTTTTTAGGGACCCGAATTCAGGCTATAGTGCCAACATAGGCATTCTGAATGGACATATGGTATCATTGACTATTATGTAGTACCTGTATACAGAATCTAATTTTCTTCACTGTTTCAGGCTCTTTGGGTTTTGCTCGACAAAAATCACACTCCCCCATTATCTGGTGAGGAACAGATGATAAACTATGAAGATTTCCTAAAGGTGGCTACCCTGTCTGGACCTAAAAGCAGGTAAATTCAAATTCAAATTCAAATGGTTTATTCGTCAAATTCCACATATACAAATACAAACATTGATAATGCAAGCACTTTGAATATGAAGGTTAGACACGTCAAAAATTTGTGTATTAGAACTTAAACTGTAAATAAGAACTAACACTATAAAAACCACAATCATTAAGTAACATTTTCACAGAATATTTAAAATCCCTGTAATTTGTAATTTCTTTTACACAAAGTGGTAACTTATTATACAATCTAATACACATTGCGAGGGGTCCTTTATTACAAAGTTCCAGCTTGCAAATTATCCTCAACATCAACACTTCTGAATATATGTTACGATGTAAACTTGTTTACAGGGCGTACTTCAAGCCAACCGTGTTTGCGAAGCTACAGAACGGAGACCCGATGGGCCGAGTGTCCATCATGGCTCTCTTCAATTACGTCATGCGGAAAGTGTGGCTGCAGCAGACTCGCATTGGACTGTCCTTGTACGATGTCACGGGACAGGGCTACCTGCGAGAGTCCGTGAGTTAAATATTTGTTTGTTTGTTTACAGTATTTATTTATTTAAGGTGAAAACAGCCGACCACTCTACGCGTTCTGATTGGTCGGAAGTTTGGAGAGACCAAACTCGGTGCTAAGCTCGGTGCTAAGGTGCTAAGCGCACAAATAATTGTGCTCGTCAATTATTTTAACCGCGAAATTCAAAAATTTTCAACAATTGCATTGAAATCGTGTGCTAAGGTAATCAGCTGTTCGAAAAAAACACGATCGAAAACATTTGAGCGAGTGTTTCAACTGACTTTCTTAGCACCAAATTGGCGGTGCTAAGCGTAGCGGCTGTTTTCACCTTTATACATTTATTTATTTTTCTTTGTTTGTTTATCTCTTTGTTTATTTATTTATTCACATTAAACATTAGTTTGTACATCGTAATTGCATAATACATATCAAATATCATCTTATAAATATGAAATTTAAAAAAAAATAACAACTCAACATTATGCAGTGGATGAAATATTGATTTTTATCTCTGGATAGCACAAACTTTACCCCTGCTCTGTTTTAGAGTGTTGTCAACTTGTCTGGTATGATAAACAAGAACAAATTTGGGATGTCTAGACTACGTAGTTGCTCCTCTTTCCTCTCCCAAAATTTGCATCTGTTTGAGCTACGTATAGTGATTGTGTTGTCTGAAGTATAAATAATGAATTTTCCAATCTCCATGCCCCAGGACCTTGAGAACTACATTCTGGAGCTGCTGCCGACACTTCCCCAACTTGACGGACTGGAGAAATCGTTCCACTCGTTCTACGTGTGCACCGCCGTCCGCAAGTTCTTCTTCTTCCTGGACCCTCTACGTACCGGACGCATCAGAATTCAAGACGTGCTCGCCTGCTCCTTCCTTGACGACTTGTTGGAGGTGAGCGCAACTATCTGAGAGTCTCTGACGGTTAATCCCTCCCTTATCTCTGCCCATTACCCTGCTTCAAACTCCAAGCTCACAGAAGTGTATCCCTGAAAAAAAAAAAAAAAAAAAAATGTGATAATGTCAGTGAAGTATCAAATGTTAGACAGACCCTCCTAAAATTAATTTTAAAATATCCTAAATAAAATATGAACTGTAATAGAATTTCAAGAATGTTGTAAAAATGATAATTCTCCAGTAAATTTTGAGAATATTTAAGGAGGTTAGTGCAGTATATTTGTACTGCACTAATGGAGTATTGTCCTCAATTTTTTTTATTGCAGAAATGGATAGAGGGTGCAAAGTTATGCTACCCTGATTTTTTTCAGATTTTTTTGAGACCTGGAACTATTTTTAAAAAATTATTGAAAGTCCTTTTTGTGACGTCACGCGGCGGCAAGTCCTATCTTTTTCTTAAGGAGCGGCGTCTCGTGACGTCACGAAAAGGACTTTCAATAATTTTTTAAAAATAGTTCCCGGGCTTTAAAAAATCTGAAAAAAATCAGGGTAGCATAACTTTGCACCCTCTATCCATTTCTGCAATAAAAAAATTTGAGGACAATACTAAATTCTCACAATTTAATTCTCACAACATGCAGCTCCTTTCCGTTCATGAGGCTCAAATTTTGTTTTAATTAAAAAAAAAAAAACTGATGAGATACTGTACAGTAAATGTTTATATGGTATATATTTGTACTGTACTTACTAACCACGAATAATTTGCAATATTTAAGTCCCTATTTCTAAAAAAAAAATTAAATATTGAAATTTATTCTTTTTTTATGTGGCTTTGATGGAAATTCCTGAAACGTTGTTCAAGTTGTTCGGTTTTAATTTCCCTGCTCAGCTGAGCTCATTATTGTGTAAGTCATCGCCCCGTGTTCTTGGTAGGCGTGTATCTTTTATTTTAGCATTAAACCTACTATTAACAAAAAAGTATCTGTGTTGACAAAATTCCACACTGACCTGAATGTCTATCTACAGTTACGAGATGAAGAGCTGCCCAAGGACGTCCAGGAGGTCAACTGGTTCTCGGCCCCCTCTGCCCTCAGGGTATACGGACAGTACCTGAACCTGGACAGGGACCATAACGGAATGCTCAGCCAGGAGGAACTTGCTGGGTGAGATCATATTTTAAAAAAAAAATAAGTATTGTAAATTTAATAACTAAAGGAATGTTTTATGTTTAAAATTACGTAATAATTTAAACCAAATTTGTAATTGAATTTATTTAAAATTGAATTGAAAATTATTAGCACTACTCATACCCTGTATTTGAATACCACCATACCAATTTTATTCTTTTCAGTGGCATGCATATACTGTATTTATTTTTTACTGCATGAATGAAACATTAAAATTCCAATTATTGTACACACATTAGAAATATGGCAAGAAAACTGCAGACTGCTAAGTAACTAAATAATTTTAATTTATTAAATACCATAATATTTGTTTCTGTCGTAAAATAATCTTTTATTTTTAAGGCTGCTTTATTTATTAATTAATTTATTTTATTTCATTTTATATTTTTTTTAAATTCCAATTTACTGAACTTTATATTTTTCTTCTGCCTTAGTATTTTAATACAGTATTTGACCTTTACTTGTCCCTTTTTCTGCTCCTTCACTGTCTCTAACAACCCCTCTAATTCACCGCAGGTACGGTACCGGTACACTAACTACCGTGTTCCTCGAGAGAGTGTTCCAAGAGTGCCTCACGTACGACGGTGAGATGGACTACAAGACTTACCTCGACTTTGTACTGGCTCTGGAGAACAGAGGGGAGCCCCAAGCTCTGCATTATCTCTTCAGAATGCTGGACGTCCGTGGACAGGGTCACTTAGATATCTTCAGTCTCAACTACTTCTTCAGGGTATGTACACTCGTCACCTTGGAATATTTCCCACTTGCAGCCTCGTCAAACCATATCGTCAAGGTAGTGGAAAAATATCCTAACTCCATTGTTAAGGTAAAGATAACGCTGGTCAACTATTCGACGTAGGTCCTTTTGATTAACATGTAAACCTTAGCAAATTCACAAAAATTCTGGAAATTTTTTGAGAGGCGGATATAAGTGCCTAAAAGCAATAGAAAAAGTTTCAAAACAATTTAACGAGCCAATTTTGTTAAATTAATTTTTTAGTTTGTCTCTCCATGGGAAAGCCCTATATGTACTGAAAATTAAAAAAAATAGGTTCCTTAAATTGTTTTGAAATTTTTTCTATGGCTTTTAGGCACTAATATCTGCCTCTAAAAAAAAATCAGGATTTTTGTGAATTTGCTAAGGTTTACATGTTAATCAAAGGGACCTACGTCGAACAGCTGACCGGCGTTATTTCTACCTTAAGCTGTAAAAAAAAAAATATTAACTCCATTGGTAAGCAAAATGAAGTTAAGATATTTTTAATAGACGCGCGCATGTATTGACAATGGACAACATACATGACATTTTTTTACTGCAAAAATAAATAGAGGGTACCAAATTATGCTACTCTGAATTTTTTTGTATTTTTTTGAGTCCTGTAACTATTTAAAAAAAAAATAAATATTAAAAGTACGGCCACGCCCTCTAGAGGCGTCAATAGGCATCTCGGTTCTATCCTTTTTATTAAGGATTCAGGGGTGCCAACTTAAATTACAGGACTTTCAATAAATATTTAAAAATAGTTCCGGGTCTTAAAAAAATCTAAAACAATTCAAAGTAACATAATTTGGTACCCTCTATTCATTTCTGCAATAAAATTTTTTCATGTAAGTTATCCATTGACATGAATCAGGCGCTGTAGCCACTACACCTTAAAACTGGCTTGTAAAATAGTAAATAAAATTGAAATCTGATGCTAAAGATACATTCAATATCTTTCTCTAATTAATTGCACTATGACCACATTGTCCATTGTGATCATACCTCCACATGTCCGCAGGCCATCCAGCAACAAATGAGGATGCATGGTCAGGAGCCTGTCTCGTTTGAGGACGTCAAGGATGAGATATTCGACATGGTGCGTCCCAAACATCCCCTCAGGATCAGTCTGCAAGACCTGCTCAACTGGTGAGGGTTCCCTTAGTTAAACTAGGCAAACGTGTAACATGGATATTTATACTTCTTTCTGTTACCCTTTCCATGGTAGTTAGGTGTAAAACTGAAACCATCAGGTATAAATATCTGAAGGAAAATCAGCTCTTTAGTATTGATCTTATAGTAAAGTATTTTATTAGCTGACAGAGAGGGAAATATTAGCTCAAATATTTGTGATTTAATCTTTTTAAGGGGAAAGTAACACAGATCAGCTGATGGATGTAGTCCCATTTGATTAGCATGTAAACCTTTAACAGACACAAAAATCCTGATAATTTTTTGAGACAGTACCTAAAAGCCATAGAAAAAAGTTAAAAACAATTCTTAGGTCCGATTTTTTTTTTTTTTAATTATTTTTTAAATTTTTTAATTGAATTGAATTTATTGATGTATTGACTTCGGGTCTCTGATTTAAATTTTTTAGCATGGGGCTTTTCCATATGGAGAACCAAAAAAATAATAATAATTAAAAAAAATAAAAATGGATCGAAGAACTGTTTTGAAATTTTTTCTGTGGTTTTTAGATACAGTACTAAAATCTGTCTCAGAAATATTTCAGAATTTTTGTGTGTCTGCTAAGGTTTACATGTTAATCAAATTGGACTACACATCGATCAGCTGATCCGTGTTACCTTCCCCTTAATTATTAATTCTCATTTTCCCTCCAAAAAAGCTGTGCATCATGAATTGTTCTCAATTCTATTTAAAATGAATGAGTGAACAAACAATTAAATGCTGCATTAATTTTATTTTTTTTTCTCCCATTCTGATTGACTTCCACTAACAATTCCAACAATTTGTCCACAGTGGCCAGGGAGATACAATGGTCAGCATCCTGACAGACATCAACGGATTCTGGACGTACGAGAACAGAGAGGCTATGGCTGCTGAGACGAGCGACCCTGAACCTGCCGAGGTCTAGCTACCAACCTGAGATGATCACACCATTCACAATGGACAATTACCGATCCTTTATGAAATTTTCTATTTTGTATTTGGAAAAGATGACTTAAGTTGATTTATTGTCAATTATCAATATATTTTTCAGGTTTTTTAAACCCTCTAACACCCTTAACGTCAAGCTGAAAAACGCTGTGACTTCATAGTCATGTAAATATTTAACACAACATAAACATAGGGAAAAATGTTACAAAGTATTTTCCCTCAATTTTGATGGTTTTATGCGGTTCAACTTAATAAATCTGAAGAAAAAAAAATAATGAAGGTTGTTCATTATATTCTATAATTACAGTAATTATTTTTCAAGTGCTTGTATATAGAACTCTCCTCGCTGCATTTAAATGTATATAATACAGAATAATTTATGTATCCATGACAAAATTATTACTTTGCTAAATCACGTATATTACAAAAATATTCACCTTGCAAAAAAATAAAGTCCATTATTTGAAGTTCAAGGTATATAATATGTTACAACTTTCTTGAAATGCAAAGTGAATATTGTATTTTGTATTTTGCTGTGGACGCTTAAATATTTTCATTTAAAAATAAATATTTTCAGTAGATATATTGCTTGACACATTTTTTTCTAAGTTATTGACTTTATAATGCACCAACAGATGACATTAAAAATCTAATTCTGCCTGACTATGACACTGTATGCCTTATTGTATATTGTAGAGTATAAATATTTATAAATATATTATAACATTTTGTAAGAAAATTATTTTTAATTAAAATCTCATATTTTATACAGAATTGCCTTAATGTTTTTTATTATACCTGATATTTTTTTAAATATAACTGGTTTGATTAGGTATATCATAACGAATTATTATATTATAAATAAAGGAAATGGCTGTAACTAGAGATAAATATAAGTGGTTCCCCTGGCTTTGGACCATTGCACTTCCGGTTCATTGACAAAAGTTGTAGCGTCCATCCTGGCTGAGGTTTCCACGTTTCCCTCAGCTGCAGGCAAATGCCGGGATGGATTTGCAAGGCCGTGGCCGGCCCTGTTCCAGAAGAGCCCGCGAAACGCTCAAGTTAGGGTTTCGGAAGGTTTGGGGTTTCAAAGTTGTATTTAGTTAGTAAATAGAAGTACCCAATAGGGTTTGATTAAAAAATATATAAATAAATTAAATTAATAACCTATGAAAACAGGTAGATATTTGGTACAATTTATCAGTAATGACCGGGGGGATTAAGGATTTAACATGATCAATATAGTCATTTCCCCCACTCTAATTTGTTTTAGCATTGGCCTTATGAAGAGAGCCCCCCTGCCTTCGAAATTTGGTTCTGGATTCGTGCACTTAAAAAAAAAAAAAAATCATCCTGCAAGATAAGCAACCATCAACACTTTGAAGCTGAAACAGTTGCCTAGATTACAGGCTGTGTTCCTTAGCTGAAATTAATTTAACATTAAAATACATTAATTGCTATACTGTTTTTTTAAAATACCTAGGGTATTGAGGGTGCTTTTATAATATTTGTATCCTACCAGGCACAGATCCAGAAAAAAAAATCAGGGGGAGGAGGGGGGGGGGGGCTCCATAAGGCTAATGTTAAAAAAAAATAGAGTGGGGGGAAATGCCTATATTGCCCATGTTAAATCAGACACTTTGGGGGGGGGGGCAGCTGTATATTACCCATATTGTCAAAAATGTATTGTTTATTTTTATTCTAAAAACCCTAGCTTAAACAGAAAACTAGTCATTATCATAAAAAATAGGGAAAAAGAATGTTGATACTGATTAACCTGTATATTTAGATACTCATTTATTAACATATCTATATATAATATTCTCAGCATTCTCGGCATATTTCGCAACGCTGTTAATCCTCATGAAACCCTTGGTGTTACCACAATCACACCGACAATATCAACTCGACTCCCCAGCACAAACTCGACAATGTGTAGTGTTTCATTCATCCCTAGCTGTATTGTGTTCCCCCTCCTCATTTCATCAGAAATTCATCAAAAATTCATTGTTTTACCGCCCCAAGCGACGAGCGTGCTGAAAACGCTTCACAAAATTCAATATTTTCTTATATGTGAGCTTTAATTATTTAGATTTTTACCTGGGGGTGAAAATATTACGACAAGCTTTTTAGAAAATTGACAAACTGTTCTTTAAGTTTAGTTTATACCTTAAATGTTATAATATACGCGTAATATAGAAATACATTATTTTTGTATTAAAAAACTACAAATAAATATGAATTAAATCATTATTATAATAGAGGCTTCAAGTCAGCTGATTTTTCGGTGATCCCACCCGCTATACCAAACCTATGTAAAAAAAAAACGTGATTTCGTTTTTTCACTAAGAATAAGATTTTTCAGGGAAAATTCCTTTACGGACCTATGGTCCAAACTGAAAAATACAGTAGATATTTCAAGATTTAGATTTTTTACTTGATTTATAACCGAGAAAAGTTAAAAAAACACTTTGCTTCATTTTCAAGTGCCAGATGAACCTTAGCGACAAACAGTTGCGCAGCGAAAGCGCATCACTTGAAGCCTCTATTATAAATCTCATTATTTTAGATCATTAAATGATATTAGCCACTTATATAGTATATTAGTTACAATTCAATTCAATATAATAGAGTGTCGACCTCAAAACTCCCTATTGCAAAAAATTGATAGAGGGTCCTCAAAGTTATGCCACTCTGATTTTTTTTTTTTTAACAATTTTAGAGGCCTGGAAGTATTGCTAAAAAGTTTTGCCGATGTCGGGTTTGAACTCACGCTCCTTTTAATCCCTATCTTTTAATTAAGAGAGATACTTTCAATAATTTTTTAAAAATAGTTTCCAGACACTTAAAAAACTTGAAAAAAATAAAGTAGCATAACTTTGCACCCTCTATCCATTTCTGCAATGAAAAAATATTGATGTCGATACTCCAATAGTATACATTATTACAATTAATAAATATTGAAACTTGTGTGTAACTAAATTTAAATTCTAGTAAATTGTATTATTTAGGTCACGCTAGGGGGTTCCCAATTAGTGGGTGAGCTTCCCTATTAGCGGGGGATACCTCCTAGAGTTGCATGTTCTCCTAATACAAAGCTTTGAAAGTTCGCCTCTCGTTTCTTTCCCTATTAGCAGGTGAGCTTCCCTACAAGTGAGGGGGATTAAGTATCAGGTGACCATAAGAACCCAAGAGGTCTTCCCCGCTAATAGGGAAGATCACCTACTAATAGGGAACGAAAGCAAAATAGTTAGGGCAGCGGTTTTCAAACTATGAGACGCGTCCCAAAATTGAGACAATAAGGAATTTCGTTTGAGACTTCATGAAAATTGAGTAATGGCATCCAAAGGGTATAGGCTTAAATATTAGTTAGTAAAATAGGAAAGGAATGGGAATGAAAAAAATGGGACGTGATTGCTGAATTGCACATTATCTTGGACTCGGGTCAAAAAGTTTGAAAACCGCTGATTTAGGTGAAAGAAATAGACTGCTGAGCTTATTTCATTATAATATAACTGCATTATAACATTTTTTCTAAATAATTATTATAACAGGATAAAAAAAAGGCAAGAGCTGTGACAAATAAAAATTAATTAAATAAAATTATATTTTTTATTTTTTTAATATCAATAATAATATTTTAAATTAAATGAATGTATTCTCTCTTCTTACAAGTAATCTAAATATCATTTTAAGTAATTAATAATCAAATTTATAAATATCATGCTATAATTTTAAGTATCGAAATCAAGCAAAATCTATAGTTCTTATGAGATGCGGCTGCGTTTGTCAAATAATTTAAACATAAATTACTATTATTTAAATTATGATATGAAGTTTAAAAAATCAAGGGTGGTATTCACGAAGAGTTAAGGAGCGTTTTAAGGAGAGATATTTTAAGAAGCGTTTTTTATACCAGGTAAGAGGTAAGAAAAACGGCTTCTTAAAATATATATCCCTAAAACGCTCCTTAACTCTTCGTGAATACCACCCCAAAGTTATTAAATTTTAGTGCAAAAAAATTTCATATGATATTTTCATTTTCTGATAAAAATTTTAAGTACCGTGGAAAAATAAAACTGTATAAAATGGAATACTAATTATATTTATTAATATATTGTCACAAATACAATTATAAATTACATTAAAGTTTCCATATTAACTTATACACAAACTACCATCTATGATTATAATATAATTAATATTAATGTTGTCTTTCACACAATAATTATTATTTTTATAAAACACATTTCTTACAATACAAATTATAAGACATTTTTTTTTTTTTAATATTATCTACCATATCAAATCTCAAACAACTATATAATAATTTATTGTACATATACAGACAAATAATTGGTCATCACAATTTTAATAGCACAATAATTCAAGAAAGATTTTTGTGCTTATTATTTATAAGGAAATATTATACAATATGAAGAATTTTAAAGAATTTTTTAGGTATAAAACTAAATTGAATAATTATTATAGATGACCATGTATGATAAAAAAATTTAAAATTATGAATTAGGATGATATTATATTTTTTAATGATTATGAGTATTTTTTTTTTTAATCAAATTATGAATTTACATATGGATCTATTTACATTTTTTCGACAAACATGTTATTATGGTATCCAAGAAAAAATTAGTATTCAATATATAAACAAAGAGGTATAAATAACTCCCTTTTTCCTTGCTATTTCATGGTAAAAATTACATGATATTCTAGTTGACATTATTTATAGCGTCAAATCAAGCTATATGTATCCCTAAAATAAATTATTTTAATGCAAATATATTTGGGATACAACATTTTAAATTTATACATTTTTCTTAGTTACCGTAACAAATTTACTATTAATTTCTAATACAAGTTTTAGATAAGAGAGAGTAAAAAAAGGCATTTGTGAATAATTTTTAGGAATAAGATTTTTCAATAGGAAAGAATTAAAATTTCGTAGAAGTATCGTTTAGTGTTGTAGAATTTTGTTTGCTTAGTCTTTTAGTAAAAGGTTAATTTTAAGAATAGTTCTCTTAGGCTAAATTTTCAAAATAAAATAAAAGACAAGCGAATTTTTCAAATTCAAATTTCAAAATTAATAATGGTCATGATTGTCCATTTTTATTTTAATTGGCACAATTTTTTAAAAAATAATTATTAAGCACACCCTATAATAAATTAACAATAATATTGTTGTATGATAAAATATAAAACTATTAGGGACCATTTATAAATTATTTCGCATAGATTTTAGGATAAAATTTTTTACTAGTACTGGATTAAATTAAAACATTATGAGGGGGATTCAAAAAGACTTATCCGCGAGACTTAGCCGGCGGATAACTTGTCCACGTTCTAGTCTGGATAGCCTAAATACTTAGCCGCGCGGACAAGTATAAGGCTGGACAAGGGTTTGGATACGTCGGTCTGGACAAAAGTCATTTGGCCAAGCCTGTTGGCTAAAGTCCCGCGGACAACTAACCGCGCGGCTAAGTCTCGTGGACAAATCTCCCATCTGGATAAGGTTTTTAATTACGCCGCCATCTTGGATTACGTGTTAAATACGATGATAATTGGACCGCCATATATCGTGATTTTATATTATATTACATAAACATTGTGTTTCAAATTAATGTCATTTCAATCTTATTATTATTGGGGTGACATGGTTTAAAATTTTTGGCGCTTTTAACATTTTTTGTTATATTTCTCTAATATCCCGTTCTGTGCGAGGCGCTGGTGGCATAATAATAAATTCATCGAGCCTCGCTGAATAACCCACGTTTTTTTTTTCAATAAATTTATACCTTATACCCAATATTTGGATTAAATAATGGGTTTTTATTATCATATGATAATACTCTATTAAAATTAATGACGGTACGTGAAATATCCATTAGAAAATTGCTTATTTTGACGACATTTGAGGGCTTGATTTCAACCTCCTTGATTTTAGTTCATTTTCTGTTTGCCTCATTTACTTATTTTTAACATACAGGAGTTCATACTCCTTAATTAAATGCTACCAGACTAATTATTAACTTAAAAAGAGCTTTATTTTTAATAACTGTTCGTGTTTAAATGTATCAAAAATTCGCAGATGAAGTAACAGAAAATTACAGATGAATGGTATCATATCATAGAGCTATCATAACTCGTCAAATTAAGCAATCTAACGTTAGATATTTCACTTACCTTTATGAAATGTCATAGAGTAGTGTATTCTTGGGCTGGCCTTGTGCAATTATAGACACAAATATCAGGTATTAATCGTCTAATTATTGAAAAATGAGCATAACAAAATGTGTGCCAACAAATTAAGAGGGCGGGGCTTGCTGATGATATAGAAAAAGGGGAGCGGGGGGAGGTATAAGCGCTAAATGTTTGAAACTAATTTTCCTATGTCTTATGCAAACTACACAAATTGATATTCAATCAAATTTGAACACAGTTGTTTAATAAATTAGCAATGAATCATCATATATGTAGATCCAATTACCTCCATATTTAACACGTAATTCAAGATGGCGGCGTAATTAAAAACCTTATCCAGGTGGGAGATTTGTCCACGAGACTTAGCCGCGCGGTTAGTTGTCCGCGGGACTTTAGGCAACAGGCTTGGCCAAATGACTTGTCCAGACCGACGTATCCAAACCCTTGTCTAGCCTTATACTTGTCCGCGCGGCTAAGTATTTAGGTTATCCAGACTAGAACGTGGACAAGTTATCCGCCGGCCAAGTCTCGCGGATAAGTCTTTTTGAATCCCCCTCTATATTTAGTAGAAAATTTTACTGGAACTTTATGCTAAATTTAGTACATATTTTGGCTAAAATCTATGCTTCTTTTTGCGAATAACCCATTTTTTTAATTTCACACTACAATATTCCGACAGAAAAAAACAAAAATGTAAAATTTGAGAAGGAATTGAAAAACTTTAATTTGAAATAAAAATTAACTTCAAAAGATGTATATTTTGTACCTAATAATCAAATTCATTTCATACTTTTACCAGAATTTGAACTATTTAACTTTAACATTACATTTTCTTTTTCGAAAATACGTTTCTATATAATTTTAAAACTAATTTCTTTTTATTTTTTACAAACACTGAATTTTTTTTCTCATGGTTTAAATATAAAATTTATTTTATTATAGCTGGCAGTACATTCATGAAAATAAAATTTTCTTGGTAATTTATTATGATTTTCTTGGATAGAGTTTACCCTCTAAAGAGAGATAGAAATCATAATGGGGTCTCAAACCTATCTCGTTATTGTTGACACAACATATCAACAAATTTATGGCAATATACAAAGATCTTATGGCATTGCTGAAGATGTAAAAAATATGAGGGGGCATTCACAAAACACTTTAACCCTACTATAGCCTTGATATTTTACCCCCGGGTTAAAACGAGTGCTAAACCTGGTACTAAACCAGGGATGAAACATGGTGCTAAAAAATTTGTGCTAAATTAGAGGTTAACGTATCTGTTTAACATTGCTCAACTCCGATTTAGCCCACATGTTTAACCACTGGTTTAGTACCATGTTTAGCACTCGTTTTAACCAAGATGATAAAAATCGAGGCTAAAGTAAGGTTAAAGTGCTCCGTGAATGCCCTCCATGATAGCTAAGTCGTAGCAAGTAAATACAATTTTATTACTTCTAGCTACAAATAGCTTATTTAAAAAGTGATATCATGAAAAGGTAGTTGAAAGAGAGTACAGCTGATAAGTATATTTTGAAAAGATATTACATTCTAATTCATTGTAGTTAAGTCAGAATTAATATGGGCACCGAATGTTTTCAATTTATTTAATGTAAATTTCCTATATTATTCAAATTTTTACAATATAAATGAAATTAAACATTTTATGTTGTCTATGTATACTTTTTTTTTTCTACTTGAATGAAAGATTTTTTATAGAAGAAAATATTACTTTTAAAATTTGGTTTACCAATGATATTTTAGCATTAAATCGCTAAAATGCAAACACAAATTTTAATATTTTTGTATATTTTTTCTACTTTTAACTAATACACTGACACTAATTTCTTGTTGAAGAAAATTGCCAGGATGAAAAACATCAAACACACCCCTTTTTCCTTGACTGACTCTCTATAAACCACCCCCTCTGATCCTCTCTACCAGTTGAAATAACCCTTGGAGCAGGCCCTAGCACTGCCACACCACTTGGTCTCCACCAAAATCGGACAGGGGGAACCTCCACCTCTCGCGTGCTTCAACACCTGACGATGGCGCTGCATCTCTCCGATACCACAAGACTTGGAGCACGCGCCCCAGGAGCCCCAGTCAGTGACCCGGCAGTCGCGAGGGGGACCTGGAACATATATTCAAATATAAATAACATTCAATGTTGAATTAATTTTAATATGTTTATGGACAATGAAGTATCGACCTCAATTTTTTTTATTGCAGAAATGGATAGAGCGTGCAAAGTTATGCTACCCTGATTTTTTTTCAGATTTTTTAGAGCCCGGGAACTATTTTTAAACAATTATTGAAAGTTCTTTTTGTGACGTCAAGAGACGCCGCTCCTTAAGAAAAAGATAGGACTTGCCGCCGCATGACGTCACAAAAAGGACTTACAATAATTTTTTAAAAATAGTTCCCGGGTTCAAAAAAATCTGAAAAAAAAATCAAGGTAGTTCAACTTTGCACGCTCTATACATTTCTGCAATAAAAAATTTTGAGGTCGGTACTCCATTAAAAATTATGTATGTATCTTGATATTTATATGTTCTTGTGTTTCGTTTGTTAGTTATAGAAAGAAAAGTATCTTGACTTGATCAATGTTTGTCTATGTACAACCAAATGTTAAAATAAAATAAATAAAATTTACAAATGGTTGGATCATGGTGCATAATTAATGCAATAAATATTACGCAAGCAATAAAATTCGTTTTGGTTTTGGAAGACCCAGAAATATGGAACATTTAGAAAGTAAAACGTACCAAATAGGGAGTTTGCAATAGTTTTTTATTGCATATTTGACTAGACGATTTTTGATCAGCTACCGGTATGAATTATATTTCTTAAATATTTTTAGACCCTTCTAACACTATTATTTGAATCATAGTATTTTATAGCACCATTTTAAGGGTGTATAGAATCCTTAAAAAGAAAATAAACTGACAATACTTAATTCAAGGTTCTTCTATTCAAATATGCAGTAAAAAATCATCAGGTTTTTCATTGTATTGATTATATATTAAGGTAGAGATAACGCCGAACAGCTGTTCGACGTAGGTCCCTTTGATTAACATGTAAACCTTAGCAAATTCACAAAAATTCTGATTTTTTTTTTTTTTTTTTTTTTTTTTTTTTTTTTTTTTTTTTTTTTTGAGAGGCGGATATTAGTACGTAAAAGCCATAGAAAAAGTTTCAAAACAATTAAACGATCCGATATTTTTAAATTAATTTTTTAGTTTGTCTCTCCATGGGAAAGCCCTATTATATGTTAAAAATTAAAACAATTAATTAAAAAAAATCGGCTCGTTAAATTGTTTTGAAACTTTTTCTATGGCATTTAGGCACTAATATCCGCCTCTCAAAAAAATTTCAGAATTTGCTAAGGTTTACATGTTAATCAAAGTGACCTACATCAAACAGCTGTTCGGCGTTATCTCTATTTAAGGAAGTGATACTTACGATTCTTACGTATGTGCTTGGTGCCCCTCCTGTTGGGTCTCCTTTGACCCCTGCTGGCCTCCTGGTATCTCCCGATGATGTCGTTGCGGATGGCCGTCCTGTCCCCCCTCGGTAAAGGTAGTGACATGGCGGGGATCATGCTCACGTTCATAGCGACGGTCACCGGTGCAAGGGTAGTGGTGGTGGTGCGCATGGAAGGTGGGGGGCGCATGGTCTCCTGAAAGATCAAATGGTTAGTCAAAAAGAGAAGAATGCATTAAATAATTGACACCATAAAGTTAGCAGCGAACCTGGTGGTAAATAGCTGAACTGCGTGCGTCGAGGCTCCGTTACATCATGCTCACTATTGCATAACTTTTTCCTTTCAAGAAAACTTGAACTCCATTATTTGTTTGTATGGAGATGAAATTTTCTTGCTAGGAAAAATTGTATGTAAAATTGTATGGTGTAATAAAGGCTTAACATTGTAAAATCAAGAAAATGCTCTGACAGCAGACACAGCATAATTTTAAAAAATTGACAACACCGTAATTACCATACCTTCAGAAAATATTCAAAAATATTTCAACTTCATAGGCGATATTTTTTATATAAATTTTGTGATTCTCTCGTTTTTTTTTTTTTTTTTTTTTTTTTTTTTTTTTTTTTGCAACAATAAATATAGGGTGCAATGCTGTGGGTGGTACTTTTTTCAGATCTTTTAGAGCCTGGCGGTACTATTTAAAAAAAAAAATAATTAAATTATGGAGAGAGGCATCGTCAATAGGCGTCACTTATTGTAAAAAGAAGAGAAAGGATCAATCAAGACCTCGGTAAAACTTTTTAGTATTACTTCTTCTAAAAAAAAAATAAGGGTAGTAAATATAATTTAACGCCCTTTATTCATTTTTGCAATAAAAAATCCATGCATTGTAAATCTGGCTGAATCCATCTTCAGCAATACAGGCCTATAAATTCCAATTTTCCCCTATAGACACACAAGAGGTGTGTTTGTAAATGTATAATCAAATGGGAAATCAATAATAAAAATTTCTTTGTTACCTGTACGTCATGCGATTCATGAATGGACTGTGCATTTATGAACAGAACTAAAAGGATGGGGGGTGGGTGGGAGAGAGAATGATATGTACACTCGTCGCCTTGGAAAATTTCCCACTTGCAGTCTTGTTAACAATGCCCTGTACGGGGGGAGATTAAAAAGGCTGCAAAGGGAAATTTTCCAAGGCGACAACATATATAAAAAAAATGATAGGTTAATGTTTCTCACCTGTTCGTCGTCAATGTCATTATTGATGACGTCATTGGTGTTCCTCGGAAGATGTTCCATGCGCCGAACGTCGTGCGCAGCGTTCTCGGAAAGATGGAACTCCTCGGCTAGTTCGTACTCGCGCAGCTGAGGAAATGACGACAATTTATTTAAGATTGAAAATCATTAGAATTAAATAAGTTGTTCCTTATTTAGATAGACTACAGTCTAACAGATCTTAGAATACCTGTAGACACTATGGCGCCAGCTCCAGACAGTCTAGACTTGAATGGCGGCATCCATAAGATCCTTAATTATTATGTGTTTGTTGTGTACTATTATTATTATGTAATGTGTATTTCTAACATTGTTCTATAGGTACACATTTGAGTTCAATAAAAAGATTTATATTTATTTTCAAGATGTCCGCCGCGCACATTGAATCCACACGTTAACTGGCGTAAGATCTAAGATTTGTAATACTGTAGTTAAATAATTTTGTTTCACATATTATTGATTCACATGGAGCGTATGTATATTAAAGTAAATAAAGTTTTGAATTAAAAAAAATATATATAAAAGAAAAATATTTCAGTATTTAATATTTAATTTGTTTTTTAAAAAATATATCTAATATCGTATTAAGGGAAAGGGAACGCCAGAGTTGCGCCGCGATCGCAGCGCCTCTATATCAATATTCAAATTGTCCCACTCTAAAGATACCACGCAAGTCACGGCAGTTTTATATTCAATTTATTTATAAATAATGAGTTAAATAATAACTATTATGGTTGTTTTATTTATAAAACTTTTTTTTCATTACTATAAAACATTTTTGGAAAGTTTTTACTTTAGGTGAGTGGATTATAAGCGTTGTTTTGGTTCATTAGTCAGCCTGTTTCATTCGCCAGTTGTTTAATGGCCGACCAAAAAAGGGGTGTGTGAGACGTGCGAGTGTCAAAAATCGTGCAGTTATTATCAATTTACGTCGCTCCCACTCTCATAATTGTCTTTTTTTTTTGCTGTGAAGGTTTGTCCTAGTGCATTAAGTTTGTTTCTAGTTTTTTTTAAAAATCGGACGATTGGATTATAGAATTTTTCTAATGTCACTAAAATGCAGCGTATGCTTGTTCAATAAATGGGTTTAGTTTCAATACACGTAACTCGGAAACTAGATCGTATTTGTATTGACGATATTTTAAGAGCTAATGAACGACATAGAGGAGAATATTTTAAAATATTTTCGGAGGAACAAATGAGAGTGGAAAATTTAACATTGGTGGCGTTACCTTACCCCATTGAGCTCTATACAAGGCTAGAGGGCTAATCAGCTGTTTTAGGCGCGCACGGCGTCTGGGAGGAAAGTGGGTGGTGGTCGGTGCTATCGAATGCCTGGTTGACCAACCTAAGAAAGTTTCCTTATAAAATAAATATTAAAAGTTACACTGCAGTTGGCAATTCTGAGGAGAATACGTTGGAATGTGTGACGAAAGCGCAATCTCCCACCCACTTCCTCCCGCCGGACCGTGCGCACAGTTTAACATTGAGAAGTATAGGGCATTATCCCTCTAGCCTTGTATAGAGCTCAATGCCTTACCCTTAACATTTATAAAAAGTTATAAAAAATTTAAAAAAATAATAATAAATATGATGCATTATTTTAAAATAAAATCATGTACATTTTTTATGTTTTACTTTAATGGCAATTCAAGGAAGTAAAACTTACAAGCTTTGAATGACAAATATGCGCAACCCGAGGAGTTAGGTCTCAATCATATAAAAAGTATAATTCTCATTAACCCTGATTAAAGGCGGATTCACATGGTGATTTTTATCATGCGACGCGACGCGAATAATGCGCACTTGCTGCGACGCCCATTGGCGGCCATATTTGGCGATTAAAAAAAGAGCATCGCAATTAACGCGATTTCGCTGCCGCAACCTGGCGAATTCGCTCGCCGCATAGGATCTCACAGCTTGTGTGACAAAATCGCGTCGCATCGCCGTTGTCGCCATCTGAATCCGCCTTAAATCAAATTCCCTATTTCTAACTACTTCCAGAGTCAATATTAAATTACAAAATAAGAACAACTTTAAATACCTTGGTAAACTGGAAGGTCCCGATGGCAGGTAAACGTTTCTTGGAAGGGTAGTAGAAGGAGCCTGCAGGGTGTGCAGGGTACGTGTGGGTCACTCGATAGACGACCCCTTGGGGCTCGGTGGGCCAGTTGGGAGCGGTGAAGGTGAAACCGTTGTCTGTACCGGCATCAACTGGGTCCAGCTGGAACGCAGAATGTTTAACAGAGGTGAAATTAATTTCAACATTCATTGCTTATAATTTAATCCATTACATTTTTTGTTTCAAAATATTCATAAAATTGTTAGTCCTGATCCTTGTGCACTAATGATTTACTGATGTTTGAGATAAAAAACCATGCATTGAATATTATTTATAAATTTATAAATATGAATAATATGATGTAGTATTTAAATTTGTCAATTAATGTTGCTGTAATTTAATTATTCCTTTTAAAAATTTAATTTTAAAAAAATATATATTTTAAAAACCAAATTAAATATTCATTTTTTAATTAATATATATTAACTAAATTATAAAATAAAAATAAATAGTTATATTAATATTAATAAAAAATATGTAACAATTTTGCTATACGAAACATCTAATATTAATATTATATTAAATAATAAATTTGTTTCAAGATAAAATTACTTATTATTAAATTAGCTGATAAATTAACACTAAAACGATGCTCTCAATAAGATCTCTGGTGTGAATGAATTCATCCAACTTGATTTTTGCTATAGTCATCGCCATGGAAATTTTCTTAATCAATAGCGTCAATGTATTTTATGAAATATTTATAGACGCTTTTGACGAGGGAAACTTTCATGTCTTGATATTCAAACTAAAGAGAGTATACAGTTCGTTTATTTGAAATCATATTGCAATAATGAGCTATCTGCTAAATCAGGTGAGCGCTTAGCTTCATTTTATACCAGTTTTATACCGATTTACAGCTCATAATTGCGCTCATAGCATATAGCTCATTATCCAACGAAATCGTGGTAAACAGATAGCTCATTATTGCGGACGATATGGACGTTATTAATTGGTGCTCAGTTGGTGCTCACTCACCTCAATGGTGACGCTGTCCAGCCAGTTTCCGTTGACACAAAGGTCAAAACTGTCCACTCCGATGAACCAATCAGGTGACGGGACGATCCTCGACATCAAGGACACCTGAAGGTCACAATCAAGAAGAAATCAGCTGTTTGATAATCTTTGCGTTGAGAGCTAATTAGTGACGTCATTAATTTAATTAAAGTGTCCTCGAGTTTAAAGTTAACATTTTTTGTTTATATTTATGAATTAGTTTGAATTTTAAAAAATTAAATAATTATTAAATTTTTTACAATATAATTATTTTATAGTTTATGAACATTTTAAATTTAATACTTAAAAATACATATAATTCCATATTTATACTTCATAATTCAGCGATTAAAAAATTCTGAAAAAATCAAGAAGACTTAATAGTCTACCTATATAGTTAATTTGAAGAAGATCCTTCATTGACTTTTTTTTCTCATATTAAATTTAACCAATGAGATATTAGAATGTGAAAATTTTAGTGGCTTAATCGAAAGAAGGGGTAAATATATGGTACTGTGAATTTTTTCAGATTTTTCTGAGACCAGGAACTATTTTTAAAAAATTATTGAAAGTCTATTTTGATGACGTCATCATGGGCGGCACTCCTTAAGAAAAAGAATAGGGCAGTGCAGGGCAGTCTCCTACAGGCCGTCTCACATGGATTTTCGACTGTCATCTCACTGATATTAGTCGTCCGGATTTTTAAAAGTAAATGGGTCCTCCGTGTAAGAAAATATTTATTTTAAAATATTTACGTGGAAAATTGAAAGTAAATTGTAGTCTGATGTCCATGAATTATTTTTTTCTACACACTGTTATTTTTATTTATTTGATAAATATCATACTTTTCGAGAAAAACGCAAGGCGGGAACTGAGTTATAACTTATAAGTCTAGTAATATAGTATGACGTCACAGAATATCAAAACCACAAATAAACAGAAAATCAACCTTCATAAATATTTTGATTATAGGAATTAACTTGATTTAATGTTAAAATAATGTAAATATTCACATTAAGGTAGAGTCCAATTCCACAGTCATGCAAAATATATATAAAGTCTATACTACGTCATCGCTTTAGAAATGGGCTTTGACTTTTTTTATACTGGTCGTCCGGTTTATAAAAGTCATATTTAAACGTATTAATATTATTTTTGCGGGTAAAAAGAAGTTGTTGAGCAATATTAGACTCTATGAGCATTTACTTACTTTTAATTTCAAATCTCTAGATACCGTGAAATCGCTATAATCCGGGCGCAAAGTGAGGTCTCTCTCCCGTAAGAATGCATGTAAACCGGCCGCTCAGTCGGCCGACTAATAAAAAGAGTGGTGGGGGTAAGACGGCCTGTAGCAGACTGCCCTGGGCAGTGCCACCCGTGACGTCATAAAATAGACTTTCAATAATTTTTTAAAAATAGTTCCCAATCTCAGAAAAATCTGAAAAAATTCACAGTACCATATTTTTACCCCTTCTTTTGATTTAGCCACTAAAATTTTCACATTCTATTATCTCATTTTCACGTTAAGCCTTAAGAGGTTCAACAATATCTACCTTGGAGTGGTTTCCATCGACGAAGAACCTGGCCTCGACTTGTCCTGCCCCCTGTTGGATCGCCGGTGCTGCGAACTCGTCAAACACCCCCGCGACCCCCTGACTCTGAGCGTCCAGAGTCTCCGAGCGTCCGGTCTCTGCGAACAACTTCACTCCGGACGTGGCACGCTCTCCCAGCCGAAACAATGTGTAGCTTCGGTCGTGTGTGCGGCCTGCAACAATAGAAAAGTGATTGTTAGACAACAATGTATGTGATCAATATGGTTCATATAATCAAACATGCAGGTTACATAGTGTATTTAACAATGAAATGTATTAAGTCCTTTCGCCTATCTCGTACGTGCATAATAATTAAAGAATATTCGAACATTCACAAAAAAAAAAAAAAAAAAAAAAAGCGCAAATTTTAGTCGAGAACATTTTAGTGTTTAAATTTCATATTAGGATGCCATACAGTACAGAGTATTTTTGTATCTATAAAAATGTTAATGTTAATCTGTGCCAAGACCCAAGTCAAATAACCCTTTTGTTTAATTGACAGAATCGTATTATACACTATTAGAATAAAAATGGTGGGAAGTATAATAATTGTGTTTAAAAAAAAAAGTGAAAGTATTTTTATTCCTCATCAAAAATATAAACAAAGTGGACGATTTTTATTAAAAAATAAATAATTATGGTTCTGATTATGTATAATGTTGACTTGTCTATAATGTTGGTAGATTAATAAAATTCTTATTTCTTTAATATAAAATATAAAGCATTATGGTCAGGACATGAATAGGGTACATACGTGAAAAAAAAATATATTTAGCTTTATTGAAGTTTTAAAAAAAGGCACTATTTAAAACCTGTCAGACTTATAATTAACCCAATTTAGCCATGATGAATATTGTATTTTGTAGCATAATTTTGTATCATGTTATTCTTAATAAATATGTTATTGAGTATTATTTACTGAAATAAACATTTATTAATAATAATTTATTTTTAGCTTTAAATACTTAATATGCAATTGAAATATGTTGATGTATTTAATATGTACTTATTTTTTTATAAATTAACAAATCTACTACACAGTACTTGGAAAACAGCTAAAAAAAATGTAGTATTACTAAAACGAATTAAAAAAATCCCACAATTCTTACCACTAGACACATATATAGCAACTCTTTTTACATACGTACTTTCAACACATGATAATATTCATATATATATATAACTTTTTTTTTCATAACATAGAGACGAATTCTAAAGATATAAACTCAACTGTCATAAAAAAAAGTTTCATACAAAAGAAAACGGAAAACGTTATCCTCGTATAAAAATAAAACTCATGTAAAAATGTAATGGTGCGTATGAACCATGTACGTCCGCAAGGAATATGTTAACATTGATAAAAAAAAAAGGTTATAAAAATCTTCATAATGGAATATTGTCTACCACACTTAATATTCTCTAAGGAAAAACTAACACTTTATAAAATGAAGTACTTATAAATTTTAATTTAGATTTTTTTTTACAATTCAATGTTATAATTTCAACAAATTGTACACTAGTCGCCTTGGAAAATTTCCTGTTTGTTAATCACCATGTTTTATTCTTACGGGGCATGTTGATTAAAAAGATTTGCAAAGGAAAATTTCCCACAAGGTACTGTACTGCATAAGTTCGTATATATTTGTGTGCATGTAATAAATTAAATTGAGAAGAGCATAGAGGCTTCAAGTCAGCTGATTTTTCGGTGTTCCCACCATCCTATCTAAGCCTATGTAAAAAAAAAAAGTGAATTCCTTCATTCACCAAGAAGATGATTTTTTTAGGGAACATTCTTTTACGGAACGTGGGTCCAAACCGAAAAATACAGTGGATAATTGAATAATTAGATTTTATATTATTTATAACCGAGAAAAGTTAAAAAATCATTTTGCTTCATTTTCAAGTGCAAGATGGACCTTAGCGACACAAATGAGCATCGCGAGGCGCACCATCTTGAAGTCTCTACACAGTACAGAAAAGATAGTAGCCAAACTCCTATACCTGCGCTGAAGTCAATTTTTGACCCTTATGAATATTGTGTTAACTTACTTTTTGTTGAAAAAATACTATATTTTTTTCAAATATTTTAGTGAAAGTTCCACTGTAATTTTTACTGGCTCTAAGATAATTGATACTTTAGAGATATACAGGTACAATAGAAATAATTACTCTCAAAAGAATTTAATAAACCTAACGTAAATTATAAATTAGATTTATTGCAAATAAAATATAATAAAAAAATGAAAAAATATAATTATTAATTTTAGTATTATTAAAATATAAAATTATTTTTTTAATAATTATTTATTATTATTTCTTAAAATATATTGTTATAAAATATTTGAAAGAAATGCAATTATGAAATTATAATATAATTTTCTTTTTGATTGTAATTAAATAAAACTTGTAAACGGTATAAAGTTAATGAGTCAAAAGACAACTAATTCAATCAAATCCAGGATGTTTTGAATCAAGAATTGTTATATATGTTCTATTATCATTAATATCTCTATTCAAATTTATTTAATGAAATAAAATAATATTCCATTAATTAACATCATTATATAATATGGTGCAAAGAATTAACATTAGTAAATTAATATTTCAACATTACCTTATATTGTGTACGTGTTTTCTATTTTTCTATTATGAGATTAAAACAGGCGTCCTCTAATTTTTGCCTCAAATAAATATTAACACGGGGGCTAAGAGAGGATGAAAGAATAATCCCATAAATAATTCTCCTATTCTTACGTAAATTATAATGGAAAACAAAATAATCCACAAGAAATATAAAAAGAATATTGTGCAAAAAAAAGTTTTATAAGTATTTTTAAATATAACTTATTCCAATATTAATATTTACTTAAGGCATCTCATTTAGAAAAAGAAAAGTACGTAAAAACAATACCACATATTTTTTTCTCTGTTCTACAAGGAGCTGTAAGTATTTATTTTATGTTTGAAAGGCGAAATAAGACCGCGCGTGAATATCAAAGGATCTTTTTTGTTGCTTTTAGAAGTTTTGTTTAATATTCGCCGAGACGAGAGTTTTAAAGTACACGGTCTAATATTGTTCGTATGAAACTCCCTGTGATATTGTATAGTTACTATTATACTGTATAACAAAAATACTTTGCGGATTATGCAGACCTATTCAAATGAATCCACCTAAGACCTTTTCTGAGATTTTAAATGTTATATGCATACAAATTTCTCCATAGAAACAATGTTACTTTTTTACGAATTATCATTAAAAAACTTAAACATGAAAAACACTGACGGTGTATTTTGTTCGTGTTTCTCTGGTCTACATCTTTCCGAGTTTGTTGAAAGATTGTGACCACGTGTTAGACGTAAACACTATTTTATCGATGAATTAACTTTTAATAATAGATTGAAAACATAATATTCAAGTAAGAAACCCGCAATATTAAGTAAGGTCGCTACATGGTACAGTAATTTATTATTACTGTAAATTATTACCATATTAATATGTATTTCTTAACCCAATAAACAATTATTATTTAAGGGAAATGTGGAAACCGCAGCTAGGATGGTAAGTCAATAAAATATTTTTATGGCAATCCATTTCTTTGAATTATGAATATCTCTGATTTCTGAATGTTATTTTCTTATATCAATAATGTAAAAGTGTCGGTTGCTAAAGAACACCCACATCCGGGAGGTGATTGATGGCATCCTCTACCAATTACTGACAATCCTGACTGAGGTTTCCATGGTTTCCTCAGTAACAACCAGGCGAATGCTGGGATGGATTGCTTTAGGCCATGGCCGCCCCGGTTTGGAAGAGACCCACATAAGTCGGGTCCACGAAAACGGGGAGGTTAAATTCAGTCACCTTACAACACCATTACCTTACAACAGGGTTCAATTAAAGAAAAATACACGTGTTTTAATATAAAAATTTTTTATATAAAATTTTTATCTTAAATTCATTCTTTTTTAATTCATACATTTAAAATTTTAATTATATAAAGAGATAAATTTAACAAACAATGCGTCATGAAATTACTATGAATAAGCTAGAAGTACAGAAGAGATAGAGATAGAGAGAGAGAGAGAGAGAGAGAGAGAGAGAGAGAGAGAGAGAGAGAGAGAGAGAGAGAGAGAGAGAGAGAGAGAGAGAGAGAGAGAGAGAGAGAGAGAGAGCAGACAGACGAAGGTATTACACGGTTTTTGCTGTCTAAGAAGAAGAGGAAGATTTCAGTCGCATTACAGTCGAGTACGTAGAGCATCAGATTTTCATCTCAAGGAAAAAACATCTCTTTGCTCTCTCGTACTGAATACAAGATAACATTTTCCAAGTAACTCAACATCTGAAAGCATGTTTGATGAGTTTTGTTCTTTCATGAAGAAAAAGTCAACTTTTTTTAATATAAAAAATATATAGAGAGTTCTTATCCTTTACGTTTTATGGTTAATGAAAAATATAACTTCTTCACGTTTAAAAAGTTGGTCGTATATTTTGTAATTGATGTACTATTTCATTGCGATTGTATATTGTTTTATTTATCAAAAGTTAACATTTCGCATTGCTTAATTGTTACCTGTTCTGAAACAATTAATTTGTAATTGTTCTGTAAAAGTCATACACAAGTATGAATTTTCGTATCAAATCATTATTATATAGTTTTGTTAATTCATGTTATCGGTCAATTTCATGGATATATTATAATTCAAGAAGAAAATATTAGTTGCTATGACGCGGTTCACGAAGCAGTTAGCCAGGTTTCTAACCATGTTTAACTAGGCAGGTTTAACATATTAAGCTTAACGTCGATAGAAACCTGACTAACTTCTTGCTTAATCGCACCCTTATACTTTGGAAAATTTTAATTACAAAAAATTATAAAGTAATATCATAATAATTTATATTTCACACAACATTTTATAAAATATTGTATTAATTAATAGTAAAAATTGTAAAAAATAAACAATTTATATATATTTTTTATTTTAATTACAGTTTATAATAATTTTAATTTAAAAATTTAAATTACGATTTTATTATTAATAAATATATTTAAACTTTTTACTAAATTGATTGTATTTAATGAATAACTTGTCATAGAGATAGTTTGATTATGAGCGTTTGAATAATGTGATGTTTTACTCTTTTCGTAGAAGTATACGGAAAAGAATAATGAAATAGGTGTTAATTTTATATCAATATATTTAGAATTACAATTTTTGTATGATAAATTACCCATGCGATTGATTTCATCAAATTTTTAAGGTGTCTTCTAAAAACAGGTACACTCATCCCAAATATAAGAGCCTTCCATCATGTAGTACATTTCTTTGAAGTTGGGTGAATTCTGCAGCATATACGCGTAAATAGCGCGGTTTACATACAAAACAGGGGCAAGATGACGCCTTGCAGTGACTAATTTTTACGGCAGGAACTTGAGTAATCTTACGGCAAGATAAGACAAGGTGAATTGACCTTAATTAAGGTAATTAAATGTATGAGTAATTCAAATATTTGCCTTAGTTTATTGTATTAGTTAACAGTACAAAATGTATAGGAAAGAGGGGTATTTAGTGGGTGGGTATCATGCAATATATCAAGAATGTATCCAATTTATTATAGTGTAAAGGATGAGTTGAAGATGAAATTTTTTAACTAGGAAAATCTCTGATATTTTTAAGAACTAGATTAGACATAAAAAGCCACAATAAATGTCAATTGAATCTTACTGGACTGTTTCCACTCGTCGATTTTGTTGTAGTACGTCGAGAAACTTGAGCACTTATAATCTTACTGTTTTTATTATTATCACTACACTTCAGGTGCACCTGTTTTCTTCATTAGCTTTCGGGAATCATCTGTTCCCTTCCCTAATGAAGAAAACAGGTGCACCTGAAATGTAGTTATAATAATAAAAACATTATAATTCAGTGCTCAAGTTTCTCGACGTACTACAACAAAATCGACGAGTGGAAACCGTCCGGTAAGATTTAATTACCATTTATTATAATGAACCCTCGTCAGAAAACCTTCTTTAATATTTTGCCACGTAAGATTCTGACAGTCTGTGGAATAAGATTTAGATTTAAGCTCAATTTTGTTTGCACTTTCCTGTACATGTATTCATCTTCTCACCCCTGCAATACATTTCTCCCTATTTCCATCAGAGATGCATCAAATATTCATCTCAAACCGCCGCACTTTACTACTTTCAGATTATACTGCGTGAGTTTGACATGAAAGATTTGTTACCTTGCATCAACATCTTTGAAATGCACTTTACTGATTGTATGTTTACAAATATTTTGATCTTAGATATCATAGAAATCATATGATATTACAATTTATCTACTTATTAACATTGAGAATATATTGAATATACTATATGTTATTAATCTTGTCGTTATATTTAGTTATATCCCTACATTTTAATTGTAAAAATCATATTCCAATTTAATTTGAGATTTATATTCAAAATAATAACTATCATTCATACCGTACACGAAACAAAAGCAAAGTGGCAATAGATGCACACAATCTTGTATTTTCAAAAAATAGTTCAATGTATCAAACAGCTATGATTCATGATTTCTTTTTACCAAACAGCCTTAGAAATGTAGCTAATCATAATTCCTTTAAAAATATGCTAAAAAAGATTTTAATAAATTAATAAGGAATATTATTCAGTGAAATCATTTCTTAGCAATAAATTACCAGAAAGTATTGTTCCAATGTTGAACTGATTTCAATATGTTTGTGGACAATTACAAATTATGTATGTATCTTGATAGGTATATGTTCTTGTGTTTCGTTTACTAGTTACACTAAAATAGGAGAGTATAATATATATTTTGACTTGATCAATGTTTGTCTATGTACAACCAAATGTTACAATAAAATAAATTGCTAAATAAACTCATGAAATACTTGGCATAGTATATTTTTTTTACGTCTTTTTGCCGCATTATGGGTATGCTTACCTAAATATTTCTATAACTATACAATTATAATATGCATTTTATTGTACTCTTTCAATTAGTCATAATTAATACATTGTAGTTCGTAATGACGGCTGGGTCATTAGATTATGGAATCAGCTATGTTACTGTACACAAATGTAGAGAACATTGCCTGTGGAATTGTTAAAAAAAAAGAAAATATATATTGCAATTAAAATTTTGATAATTATTAAATTTTTAATATTAAATATTTATAAAGATTTATTACTTAAAATTCAAAATAAATATAGTCAAATTTAATAATTAATTAATTAATTTATTTATTTATTATTATTGAATTTAATGTAATAATTAACAAAAACAATTATTTTGTATAAAATTTTAAGACGAAAACAATTATTTTATTTCTTGTATTAAGATTCCCTTATAATTAAATAACGTAAGCAAAACAAGTTGGACTCGATACATGGATTATTGGCTACTTTATCAGCGAATCTTAGAATGATTGACAAGAAACTAAAAAAATAAACAGTGCAAATCTGTTAATTACTTCATCGCTTGAGACATTCATAATATACTTGTAAATAGAATTCTGGTAGCAGTTATATGTGTACAATTTTTATACTAGATAACAAATCGGCTCGTATTACCAAGTATCTAGCCTAGTTATTAATCTAGTGGTTACATTAAAAAATATTTCAAAATATAATAATTTAAAACAATTTAAATTTTAATACTTTAAAAAAAAAATCTTGTAATTTTTTTTATTCTTTATTACTTTGAAGAATAATCAGAATAAAAGTAGCAAGAAAATTTACCATTATTATTATTATTATTTTTTTTTTTTAATCAAACCCTATTGGGTACTTCAATTTTACTAATTACATACTACTTTGAAACCCCGAACCTTCCGAAACCCTAACTTGAGCGTTTCGCGGGCTCTTCTGGAACGAGGGCGGCCACGGCCTTGCAAATCCATCCCGGCATTTGCCTGCGGCTGAGGGAAACGTGGAAACCTCAGCCAGGATGGACGCTACAGCTTTTGTCAATGAACCGGAAGTGCAATGGTCCAAAGCCAGGGGAACCACATAGTGGAAAAGCGCAACGTTTTACCCCTGGGTGGGAAACGTTGTTTTTGTTGAAAATGGTCACCCATCCAACTACTAACCACGCACGGCGTTGCTTGACTTCGGTGATCTGACGAGACCCGGTCAAGCGCACTGCGCCACATCTCCCATTATAATATTGAAACAAGCACTTCCGGCAAAGAGGGAATCTTAGATTGATTGATCTATAGGACACGACGGTGTGAAATACAATCGCTAGGGACAATCAAGACCCCCGTTGTTCCTACAACATTGCTCGCTTAGTTAAGCTGCTGTGACCACCAATATAATCCTAGTACCAAAACTTTATCCCTTGTAGTAAACATCCCTTATATCATAACATAGGAAAATGACCCTTATATTCTCTCTAAGTTACGTTAATTTTAGTTTAACACTAGTCAGGTACTCGGCTTAGTGGCCCCTTGTGACCCTTCACCCCCTATAATATACATACTATAACTTTGTAAGAACATAAGGTTGAAATTTCTATGATAAATTATAGTAAAATAAACTTTATATACTTAAGTTTTAGTTGTAAATGTTAAAATATAGGAGGGGTCCGGTGATTTCCCATAGGAATTTAATGTAAGTTGCAATTTCAACTTGGATTACTATACTTAATACTATTACATAAGGTTTATATTTGTATTTTTTAACATAAGAATTTGAATTGTTACTACAAGGTAAGTTAGAAGAGTTAAGGTATATCACAGTTATAGTAAAGTACTTTGTTGACCAAATATAATAATTTTGAATATTATTATACATGTTGCAATTGTAATAGAAACCTCAAGTTTTAGGAAACAAAATGTCTTAGTGTTATATTATATAGAAATGGTTACACGATATTTAATTAAACATTGTTCTCCAAATGTCTAAAATTTTATGAAGCAAAAAAAGTACAGTGCACTGTACCTCTTAAAGAATTGAGAATAATAAAATTCTTATTATATATATATTATGTGGCTTTATAAAATATTCTTTTTCACTAGGTTCAATATTATGTAACTTTATTTCAAATATTATTGTTATATTTTTAAGATCCTTAATCTGAAACACTTATTTTCAAACTTTTGTTTGAAATTCCTAGCTGGAAACTATTGATTGTGTTTTTTAACATTAATATTCTCAACATTTCTAATTTCATTATCGACTTTGTACAAAAATTAAAAAATTATCATGTATTTAAATAACTACAAAAATAATGCATTTTTGGTACAGTAAGAAAAAAAATAAAAAATACAACTTAATATAAAAACTTTTAATTATTAAAAAAAAACATTAAAATTAACAATTTTTTTTGAAGCTTTAAAATTTATAATACAAAATAGTTCTATAAACGACCAATGAGGCGCTGCCTTTGAAATATGTAACCACGGCATACTGCATACGTCTCCATTATCATCATACAATTTGGTTATGCAAAAACAGTACAAATAAGTTTTCTGTACCAGACATTTTATGGCACGTTGTAAAAAGTTTTTATTGTTATTAAAATAAACATATAAATTGTTTTATAGCATATGTTATCAAAATCGTACTAAGATAAAGTTTATATTTAGAATGTACATTACCATACGAAATTTAAAGATGTAATCAATATTAACACAGAAATAGTATACCAGTTTTGTTCATAATTATGAAATACGTTAATTCTGTCGTTGATAAAATATAATTTAATCAATTTAATTAAAAATTCTTAATAAAGAAGATTGTTAATATTTAATTAAAGTTTTGTAACAGCTGGTATTTTAAATAAAGAAATTGACGATCTGTAAATTTATATTTTATAACTAAAAGTAATTCGTCTTTTTTTCAAATTAAAATTAGTTTTGCAATTTTAAACACTATATTTTTTTTTTTAACTGTCAAATTGTGCTGATTATCTGAAACTAAAGATTCAATAGACAGAGATTTTGCAAACGCTATATACATAACAGTTACAAATAGAGCAGGTATAATATTCTGGATATCCTACATTGTATTCATACAATAATGAATATATCAATAATTGTTGTAATGTTTATTTAGATAGAGTATCTGATGCACGGCTATTTTTTTTACACTAATAAAGTTTAACTCGTGTTGCAAAATTCTATGACGTCATAGTCATGCAAATATAATATATTCCTCGAAAGAATTAAATGAATATGTTCTAACAACATTAAAATTTACAGGATAAAAGGTTGAAATAAATTGATAAAATATAACTTGAGGTCCCTCTGTCTGTACATTCAATAAAAAATACAGGTTGCCCATTATAATATAGATCTACATGAGAATGCCCTTATTCCTTATTATTATTATTATTTAGTCATCATTCTTATACATTGTACAGTTTAGGAAAGTGTATTGTATGTAGCTTTGAGCTAGAGCAGAAGAAAAAACTAAAAATTTTATTGCCGTTGATAACAAATATATTGGGAACAATATACATTATAATATAGGGGGACATTCATGAAGCAATTTAACCCCCACTTTAGCCTCGATTTTTATCCCTGATGCTAAACCAGGGGCTAACCATAGGGGCTTATCATGTTTAGCACCAGGTATAAAAATAAAGGCTAAAGTGGGGTTGCTTTGTGAATGCCTCCCATAAAATATTAAAATTATTTAGGATAACCATATTACACTGTTACGAAAGGTAATCTCAATCAAAAGCATTTTTGAGGAAGAAAAAATAAAATGAAAGTGATTTTTTTTTTTTCGTATGACCCTAGTTTATTTCTCAGTATAGAAAACTACTAAGATGAAAGAATACTGAAGGATATTACAAAACATCAATAAAAAACACTAGGAGAAGTGTATTTTTAAACTGAGAAAACATAATAAAATATACATTACGTCTTAACGTAAAATACAATTGTATGCAGTACATGACATTGAAATGTACTGAGATCATAAATAATCTTACGCATAAAATAAGACGTATGTTATGATGTACCGAAGGTCATGTACATGAAGTAATATTACATTAATGCCGCATGGATGTTACGTATATCCATTAAACTAAACTTTGAGGTGTTATGTGTCTGGTTTTTAACTCCATGAAATATTAATAAAAAAAGGTTATACAAAATTTTAATTAAAATAATATATATTTTAATATTTAATTACTTTTGTTATCATTTTTTTATATTTTAATTTAATATTGTTAAATCTTATATATTGAATGTTATATAAAAAAAAATTACGTATAAAATTAGTACCAATATTATAAGATTATATACCTATTGTGCTTTAAAATATTTGCTATTACGATATCATTTCCAAATAAATAAATATGTAAAAAGAAAATCGTCATTCTTCTCTCACAATAATAAACATATATTTTCTTGATTTTACATTGCATCGGGAGGTGTGGCGCAGTGCGCTTGACCGGGTCTCTTCAGATCACCGAAGTCAAGCAACGCCGAATGTGGTTAGTAGCTGGATGGGTGACCATTTTCAACAAAAACCACGTTTCCCACCCAGGGGTAAATTGTTGCGCTTTTCCACTATGTAGTTCCCCTGACTTTGGACCATTGCACTTCCGGTTCATTGACAAAAGTTGTAGCGTCCATCCTGGCTGAGGTTTCCACGTTTCCCTCAGTCGCAGGCAAATGCCGGGATGGATTTGCAAGCCCGTGACCTCCTCCATTTCGGAAGATCCCGCGAAATGCGGAAGGTTCGGGGTTTCAAAGTAGTATGTAATGTAAATATATTATAGTATAATAGAAGTACCCAAAATAGGATTTGATTAATATATATATATATATATATATATTCCAAATGTTTACAATAAGTTATCTTAATTAAAAACAATAATCAAGGAATAAAACCCTTTTAATTTAATTAGATTACATACTATTATCTGAAGCATGTACTATCATGCATATAAATGTTACCCTATATACTAATGCAATTTGCTATTCCCAGAGAATTGTTTGCTAGTAGGTTTAGTTAGATAAGCATTTCAAACAAATTTATCTCATAGTCATTGTAATCTAAAGTAATATATGCAAATTTCTAAAACCATAATGTTATAATATATATATAAGAGAAAATTACATATTATACCATTGGGAACAATTTAATTTTATCTATACTACCTAAACTATTAAACGTACCTTGGTATTTTTCTTTAAACTTATGTGTTTATACAGTATATACTTCCCATATTACTGGCTTTAAGCCATACTGTACCAGGTGCCTTTAAAACTTTTTTTTCTTTACATTTTTTTGTTTCAATATACTCTTTACAATCTATATAAAAACTTCTTTTAGTTAAAAATTCTATTTAAGTTACAATAAAAAAAATTTAATTTTTAAACACTTCACTGTATAATTTACAATATAATTTGAGTCTTTGAAGTATAATCTAAAAATAAGTTATTCAGTTTTCAATTTACATATCGAAACTCCAAGAACGTTATCCCTGATTAATTTATTGACGCTATAGCTTTAAGAGACAAAGATATATAGATTTGCAATTTTCAGGGAGTTAAAAATAGTACCCAGTCTAGCCATCCCAAATAAGCCGCCAAACTTTTCACAAGTGGCGGTTGTTAAAGAACACCCACTCGTGCATCCGGGAGGTGATTAATGGCATCCTCCATCAATTGCCGACCATCCTGACTCAGATTTCCATGGTTTCCTCAGTTACAACCAGGTGAATGCTGGGATGGATTGCTTAGGCCGTGACTGCCCCGGTTTGGAAGGGAACCACAAAAGTAGGGTCTACGAAGAGCCGGGAGGTTAAATTCAGTCACTTGATTGTGGCCAATGTCCTGTACTAGGGTTCAGTTGAAGCAGAAAAAAAAAAAAAAAAAGGAAGTTAAAGTTCACAACGCCTGTATAGACTGCATAGTAGTAACACCCACTAATGGAATAAGAATAACATTCATAATTTCTCGAGTTGTACTTTGTAATATTTTAGATTCACACGAACAGCTTACGTAAATTGTTTCATATTTTGTAAAGTATTTAGGTGTGAAAAAATTTATTGCATCCGTTAAAAAAAATTAACTAGATCAAAGGTTATAAAGAGAATAATTCAAAGTTTAAATTATTATAATAGAATTATAATTATAATATGAAGGTAGATAATTCGAAAGAAAAATAATGAATAATTATATTGAAGCATAGGTAATTTATATTGATCAAGAATATGCATGATAAGAATAAAACGTACCACTAAAATAATAGGCTGTATAATAGTAATGCAGGTTTTCGTAAAATTCATAAACTTTTATTGCTTTTCGATTGCATATACAACAATATAAGCACGTCAATAATATTCTTCGATCACATGTTGCAATGTTATACGTCCACATATTTAATAAATAGCACATTAAAAAGAAACACAAACATGAATAACATAAATTATAATACTAAAGCGAATATTAATCTAGTGCTCACAATTTCAAAGTTAATCTGTTAAAAAATTTAAAAAAATTTTTAATTTTTATTTTTAATTTAATTAAATAATTTTTAAATAATTTTTTTTTATTTTTTATTACATTAATTTATTGTTAATTTTTTATTTTTATTGGCAATATTTTGTTAATGTATTGCTGTGAAGATTTTATAATTATATTGAATTGCTTTTAAAATTACTTTTTTAAAATTTTTTTCAATTTGAAAATTTATAAATGCAGTATAATAGTCGATTAATACTACAGGATCGGTCATAGCAGTCAATATAATGAGTCGAAACACGTGTTCAGCATGTGTTGTACACTTGATAGGAAATAATGAAGTGCATTAGAAATTTAAATATCAAGAATATTAAAATTAATTACTAATTAATTAAGTATAATGAAAACTGTAAAACATTAAAATAACAACATTTAATGTGAAAGAGTATTATCAATTATTGGTATCGGTGACAGGTGAGCAGGAATTAGACATTATTTGTAATATTATATTTACACAAAAATTTGCATTTTTAAAAAGTATTAGAATCAATAATTGACTTTGATTTTTATAGTCCAAATCTGCGTTGTCGTTTATGTGAAGTCTCACCTAAAAATGTTCCAAATTGATCAACCAATTTTGCTCTTCATTAATTGTCAAAATAAGTTTAATGATACATTTTGCAATTCTCTGTAATTCACCAGAGAACCAATTTTTTGTGTAACAGACATTAATCCTTTAAAGGCTTATTTAAATAATGTGAACTAATTATTCGTGTAATTTTTCACTACACTACACGTATATTTTTCAGACTAGAAAAGTTATTTTAGGCTAGTCGCAGACAGAATCGCATGATTTCGCAGCGTATGATAAAAAAAATTAAGAAACTATGCGATCAGGTATGCGCGCGCACACAGCTTCGCATGGTATCATATGGTATGACATCGTAAGTTTCTCATTTAGAACCATTTCTAAATTTTTATCATACGAAGTGATACGATACGATGCTGTCTATACGAGCAGCCTTAAGGTTGCAATTTCAACAAAATCTCTTCATATATAAAAAAGTAACTTGTAAGAAAACATTTTATTAAAGTTTTACAAATTTGTAAGAAACTCCTTGGCTACCAACTTTCTGATAACTACGTTGAAAACATTTTTTTTTTCTTTCTCTCTTCCTCTAGTCTGCAGTCAGTTCAAGAGTTTTTATTTAACTTCATTTATTTTCTAATAAAATTGGTAGAAAATCTTTTTTACTTATTAATTTAATATAAATGTTATAAAGAATGTTTCAATTCAATAGAGTGGGTTAGTAAAATTTCTTGAAATTAAACTACGATTTGAAGCTAAAGAATCAATGAGTGAAATTATAAAGAAGATGCAGAAGTTATTTTTATTATTTTACAGGAGACTGTATCACCTTTTCGTATTTCCTATACTTCCCCATGTTATTTTTTATGTCGCTTTTTTTTCAGAAACTAATAATCGTACAACTTTGCTGGATACCTTAAATTAAACGCTAGTTCATTAGCTATATGCACCAATGCTTTTTTTTTTTAATTTCTAACGAAATTGAATTTTATTTACAGTTTTAATTTTGAGAATTAAAAATTAAAATAAAATTACAATTAAGATTCAATTTCATTAAAATTTAAACAATATAAAATCATTGGTACATATAGCTAATGAACTAGCGTTTATTTTAAGGTATCCACCTTAAGTTAGGGTTTTGAAAATTTCTGGTTATATATTTGGTAAATAACCCATAAACCCAATTATTGTATCGATGCCCGTCCACTCACCAATTAATTCAATGGAGTTTTTGGAGTGAAAATGCATAGAGATCTGTGATAAGCTAGAAGGAATTTAAACTGTGTACTGTGACAAAAAAGGACCATTGTTGGTTCGTTTTATCTGCTATCGACTGTACAATGAGCTAAATGTATAAAAAAAAGTATTCTCCATAATCTTACTTGAGAAGTTGAAATGTGAATACACATGAAACGAATTTTTTGTGTGTAATTTTAATGAAATGCAAAGACACGAGTATATCACACACACAAATCAACCAGACAACAATAAGCTTACAATTGCTTCTTGTTTCAAGTCAATGTACTGAGACGAATTAATCATCCACACACACGTACTTGATGAAAATCAGGCAGACAACAATATAACTTATGTGGACTTGTATGTTATACGGAAGAATGGAATAAGAAATGTTTAGTCTCAAGTTTAAATATGTTTCATTTTATATTCTTACTTCTTCTTTTACACAGTGTTTATAAAGTATCTTAAGATAATATAACGTCTTTGGTTCATAACTTTATCAGAAAACATTATTGAAAAATTCATAACTTAATTTTACACAATATTTTTTAAAATAAAATAACATTTAAATAACAATTTATATTTCCATTTAATTACACAAATATAATTTAAAATTGATTTAAAACTCGCCATGATCAAGTTTTATTACTTATAAGTAAATTAAATTATTATATAAATTTTTATACCATCGAATATTGATGTCTGAAAATCAAAATATCAGCCAAATGAAAGAAAATGCATGGATATGAGTAATTAAAAATAATCAAAAGAACAGTGCCATAAATTCAATAAATTATTATAAGTAATACAACAGATAGAACTGTTTCTTATATTCTTACTGTTAAGAATTAAGGTTGTAAGAGTCAGTAATATGAGTAAACATAAATTAATAAAATTTGCCGAAATGTCTTCATTTAAAAACTAAAATAATTTATTATATTAAATTCTGAAATTTAATGTCCATCCTTATTCCATATAAAAACAAACAATACTATAGTTTCTATAAATAAATATTAATTAAAAATAAGTGAAAACACTGCACGACATCTCATATACACGCATACAGAAAAGAGCGTTCAAAATTAACTTAGCATGACCAACGTGGTAAACTTGGCACGCTCTTGCTGTGATGTAAGTTCTGTGCAGGTGCTGATGATTACATCACGGAAATAAACACAGAAAGTGCGGGAAATTCAAAAACACATTAAGTTATTTTAGAAGCGATTTATAAAACGATTAGTAAGAATTTACTAATAACCCTTAGAATATAAAGCAGTGATTAAGTGTAATGAACTAATTACTTTAAAATTATGTTATATAGAACATGCGTTAGAGAGAGGGGAGGCTTGTACTTTGAAAATTATAGAATATACAGGGAAAGAAGTTTTTACTGTATAAAATTAAACAATTCAAATTACGAGTATCTTTAAATTTATTTTTTTTTTTTATTCATAAATAATTTCATAAAAAAATTAACAATTATGTATTGCAGTAAAAAATATTGTTGGTCGAGCGTGGCGCAGTGCATTGACCGGTTCTCGTTAGATCACCGAAGTCAGGTTACGTCGAGCGTGGTTAGTACTTGGATGGGTGACCGTTTCAAGTAAAAAATACGCTGCTCCCTCCCTGGGGTAAATCCGTCTCGCTTTCCACCCAGTGCAGTGATGCACTTGTGTGTGGTTCCCCAGGCTTTGGACATCGCTTAAGTCCATTGAAAAAAAGTAGAGGTATCCGTCCTGACTGAGGTTTTCCACGGTTCCCTCAGACTCACAAGTAAACATGCAGGCCATGGCCACTATCCGTTCCCTACCCGTACCCCTCCGCAAGCTGTAAGCTCTTAGGGGTGTATCCTTGTAAAAAAAAATAAAAAAAATAATGAAATAAATAAATAAATGAATAAATAAATGAATAAATAATGAATAAATAAATGAATAAATGAATAAATAAATAAATAAATAAATAAATAAATAAATAAATAAATAAATAAATAAATAAATAAATAAATAAATAAATAAATAAATAAATAAATAAATAAATAAATAAATAAATAAATAAATAAATAAATAAATAAATAAAAATAATTGAAATTAATGAAAAATATTGTGTCGTATTTTATTTATGTGTATAAGTGCAAAAAGAAAATATATATTAATGATGAAAATTACGATATAAGCGGAGGGCTATTTTTATGGAGGAATTAGACGATTATGAAAATAATACAACATGTGATTTAATATAATATGTATATTAATTAGGTAATGGTTCACAATGGAAAAAATGGATTAGATCTAATCTATACGTATTATTTATCACTGAAAATTCTACTTTGAACTCTCTAAACAAGTTTATAAGTTGTAATTTTGTATAGGGAAAAATATGAACTTAAAAGTTATATTTATTGTTGCAAGAGTTTAAGTACTCATGCAGTTGAGATCCTGTTTCTTGTGTAAAGATTGGACTAGTTCTGTAAGTACTTGCAAATTATGACTGTTTCGTAATGTTTTAATATAGAATAATGATCCTTATGAACTTGTTATAAATGAGGTTAATTTGGGAAAAAACCACCCAACAAGATAATAATATTTACATGGTTCTAATATAATTTTTTGTAAACTAACTAAATTTAAAATGAGAAACTTTCGTTTACAATTTAGTGGTGATAAATTTACGATACTTATATATTAATAGAACTTCCTTAGCCACTATATGTAAATTATTAGAAGAATATTACGTAATATTATACAAGATTAAATGAGAGTTTGTTGCAATCCTCATTTAAAATCAAGTTCATCTTTTATTATTCGCCATTAACCTCTTTTCTCGTCTAATTTTCTCCTATTTTGCACCAATTTTGAAGGGGAAAAAGCACCCTTCAAAATTTTGTTCTGGATTTCCCGCATCTGGCCCAATAATATAATTTTTACTCATTTTTCACCATTAACCTCTTTTCTCGTCTATTTTTCTCCTATTTTGCACCATTTTTGAGAGGAGCAAAAAAGGAAAAAAGCACCCTTCAAAATTTTGTTCTGGATCTTCCGCATCTGGCCCAGAAATAATATAATTTTTACTCTTTTTTGCTTTAAGTAACAAGATAAAAAAAAAAAATTGAACAAAATACTAAGGCACTTAAAAATGGTCAATCGTAATCTTATATCAGTCTTTCTGTTTCAAATCTCAGATTACGATTGACCTTTTTTAAGTGCATGGTATTCCCTGATATATATGGTGGAAAATTTTAATATCTTTAAGGAAAAAACAAAGAACATTGACAGAGAATTTTATTATGTAAAAATACTTTAAGCAATAAAAGCTACCTGAGGATAATGGGTGCGATTCACGAAGCAGTTAGCCAGGGTTATAACCACGTTTAACTTAACTACGTTTAACTAGGTGGTTTAACACGTAAAACAGGTAAAGTTAAACGTGGTTAAGCTAAACGTGGTTAGAAACCTGGCTAACTGCTTCGTGAACGCGCTAGTGTAATCTTCTAAATATTAATTATATGTAAATAATAATTATATGTCATTTAAGTAACTGTTACTGTTAAATGTTGTGTTGTAAAATGTCGTAATCAATATTGTACTTGTAGTGATAAAATGAATTGAATTTTATCGTCAAACATTCTGTGTACCTCGAAGTGTACACCGGGTCATCAATCTGACGTCCATTGCCAGACACGGTAGTCACGAAGAGAGTTGAGTCACTCTGCGATGTTTTTGAACGTGGTCACGCCAACGAGCTAAATTCGCTCCCAAGGTTTTTCTTCAATGTTTGAACACCACCGCGTGGTAATTGTTGCTGTATTCGCTGTATTTGAGAACTCCCGTGAGTCATAACTCGTGCTACCGTGTTTATACTTTTAGTAGTTTTCATAAAAAAAAGTTAATAAATATTAAAATAATTTATTTTACTTATTATATATTTTTTTATTTAGTTTCTTTTGCTAAATAAAAGTTTGAAATACATAATTAATAATATTATAATTACAACAATTATGTGTCAGTCAAATAATTTGTATAAAATACTGCAATCAATAAATTTGGGATTCTGCTCATAAAACAAGACTCCCATTGAGGTTGTTTTGATAAATTGAGAATTAATTAATTATAGTAGATTATAAATGGTTCTTTGTCTCTAATTATGATACAATATAATATGTATTCTAAATGTTTATAAAAATTCTTACAAAATTTACTTCATTTTTATTTAATTTAACAACATAAAAAATATTTATTTTTTTAATTTTTAATTTTTAAATTATTAAAATTTGTTTTTTTTTTAGTGACAAAAATTTATATTATACATCAAATATATAATAATAATCTTAATAAACAATTTTAAAAAAATAAAAATAAATTAAAAAATCATTCTATTCATTCATTGGACATGAAACTGTAATGATACGACAGCGAATAGGCTGATGCAAATTAAGAAATTGAAACGATGTATCCACGTAAAAGGTTATTTTTTTTTATTATTTATAATAATTCTAGTTGCATAATACTACCTGCATTTCTTCATTATACCTTGACTCTATACAATAAGATGTGAGGAGGAATGTTGAGGTGGTATCGCTCCATTGGGATGCTGCAGACTCGCTTGGGAGAAGATAAATCTCTAGACACTCTTAGCATCCCTCGTACCTAACACTTCTTGACATTCGCAAACATTCGTCTCTCTCTCTCTCTCTCTCTCTCTCTCTCTCTCTCTCTCTCTCTCTCTCTCTCTCTCTCTCTCTCTCTCTCTCTCTCTCTCTCTCTCTCTCTCTCTCTCTCATTCTTTCTTTCTTTGACTCAACATCATTTGTACGCTTTTGTTTGCCCTATGACGTAGACATTTAAATTAGCGGCAATTTAAGTTTAGAACCATTAATAATAGATAACAATGCTAAACATCATATATATACTAAAACATTGTAAAGTTTAACTTTCTTTCACTACAAACTTTGCACTGGTAGAAATGTTTAAAAAAAAAAAAAAAAGCTTTTAACATGTTTTAGTACAGTAATTTTTAGACTTGTACAGAATGTTATAATATTTTTGGCTTTCATATTTCTTCATTGACTTATATACCTTATTTATTATTATAATTAATTATTGACTTGATGTTTGAAATTTCGGACTCTTCATTGTTTTGAATTTTGTATTTTACCCTTGGAAACCACGGCCTAACAATTCATTTAAAAATATACCTATTTTTTATATTGATGGGGGAACCATGGAAACTCAATAAGAATGGTCATGGTCAGCAATAGATGGAGAATTTCATAAATGATCTTTTGGATGCAGTTAGAGGATAAAATCCAATATGTATCACTTTGAATATATTTTTTATAGGTCCTTTACTCCTTCAAATCACTGCATCATTATACTGTGGATTATTATAAGTTAAAATAAATTTGTTTCAAATTTTACAATTTTATATTTCCAATTTTTCGCATTGAATTTTTAAAACGGTGTATAAATACACTTGTATCATTTAACCGTTTTAAAGGATTTACTTTTTATATTCTGCATTTGAATGCAGATATATTATATATATGGTATGTATAAGTTTTAAATTCCATATATATATATTGTATTTTCTAGGAATCGATTCCTTGATAATTATTCACTCTATTGTTTTCGTATTATTTTCAATAAACAATAGCACTAAGAAAAAAGTAACCCCCCACCTTATTTCTGTTGAAAATAGGTGTATCCTGTTTGTAGAATCTGATTATGACCACAATTCGTGCCAGAAAGTCATAAATTTCTTTAAAACTGCCTTGAAGGTTTGTGGTTTTAAATATTTACAAATGCACATTTTAAATATATCTGCTTAATTTTTTTCCCCTAAATATAATTATGCTAATTGCATAGGAGTTCAGGGTTAGTCTAATTCCATATTTTTTTAACTACTAACGATTTTTTAAATATAATTAAACCAAAGATTGTTGGGGAGTTTACTACCTAAAGAATCATTTTATTATTTATTTTGATAACAATATCATTGAGAGTGAAAGAGTATTATTTATAAAATCAATTTTGTAGATATAAAATTATAAAACAATCAGAAACATTAATAAATGAATTAAATAAATTTGTGTAGTTATATACATTTGCCAAAAAATGAAACAAAACTAAAAAAATTAATTTATTTTAATTATTAAATTATATATATTTTACGATGTTTAAAATATTTATTTTATTTATGCAATATATTTATTAAAGCTACAAGTATTATTTTAAAATACGTAATAATGTAAAATTCATTTTACGTATCGTTTTAATTGTATTTAACTGTACTAAAAGATATTATGACATTTAAAAAAATTATTTTTTTTCTCACCATAGGGAGTTTTTTATTATTATAATGTGCAAACTAAATATTATACAACAATAGTCAAGGATATAATAACAACAGGTCTTACTGTTGCAGCGAATCATTTCAATCTTGACTGCTTGGTTGTATAACCTTGTAATAAACTTGGCATTGGCCGTGACCTGTCTTCTGACCCGCTTGATTAATGTTTTCCTGGTTGTTATGCAAACCCGCCTTACTCGGCTGCATGTAAAGTTGCATATACTACAAGGGGCTTTATATAAACAGTGTAATTTGAGCACCGTAGCCTTGGCCGGGGTAGAAGAGGGAAAGGGGCTTGACCTGACTGGAATATAAGGGTGCTCTGTCCCTTCTATGTTTGTTTTTTTAATATTATTTTCTCTAAAAATGATTTTTTTTATATAATATGCTTTTTACGAGAATTTACAAATATTAATTTTTTTTCTTTCTGTATTGCAGAAGCTACTGTAGAAATTTTAAATATGATGTAAATTTAAATTATATTGTATTATGAGAATAATTTAAGATCTCTAAATCCCTACATTTACTATGTATATTCTAGCTGAACTGTTTCGTATACTGTCATTTAAATATAATACTGAACATTATATAAAACAGATGTAAAAAAAAAAGAGAGATATGAAAAACATGACAGTTACATTTTCTGACAAGTTCTATAGTCAAATTTGTATGACAATCCCTCCAAAAGTAACCGGAAGTGTATGAAATTCCATTCCTATAGACAAATTAATTTGATTCCTTCCGGAAGTGTGAAGTTTCTGGCTTTCCTATTTATATTTCAAAAGTGAAATTTCACACATAGGTTAGTACTCCTACTGCAAACCTTCAAAACTGAATTACAATAAGAATAGCTACAAACTTCCGGTTATAATAATAATAATAATATTTGTTTATTGGGTTAAGTAATACAAAAGAATGGGGGAGAAAGACATGAAAAAAAAACAAAAAAAAAACAAAAAAAAAAAAAAACAAGAGATAACTTAAGAGCAAAAATAAGTAAATACATGTTTATGTTATGAAAAACATAACCCAAACGGTGGTATGAAAAAGGTATAAAACCCATACATAATTAATATATGATCAACCACCAATAATTATCAGATAATAAACTACATCGTAGTTTTGGAGGGAATTTTAAATTAATTTCACTGTATATGTTTAACATGTTGAATCACGCAAGTGTCATATTTGATTGTTATAAAAGTCAAGCTGGAAAAATAATAACACTATATTAAAAAAAAACTTTAAAAAAATCCTTTATATTTTATACTGAATCTTCCTTGTGCAGATTTTTTTAAAAATACTCAGAAGAAAAGTTAATCTGAAGATCAGCAAAAACACCACGAACTTCTTTCTCTTTTGTAAACATTCATATGAAATCTTTTCATCATCTTATTTTAGTTTCCATCAAGTTTCCACAGTTAAAATAAACAATTTTTCACTTACAATAAGTAAAAATAAAGTATGTTGAAAAATAGTAATAAAAAATACTTTTATAGATAAAAGTCTTTAAAAAAATAGCAATATTTCATGATATAAAATATAGTTAAAATAAACTTAAAGATTTCCTTCCAGAAGTATTCTTTCATTAGGTTTGTAACTTGTTATTCCTATTCATTCATGCATTACGCCCCTTAATTACGCTTGTCACATATTTCTACTACCGGTTATGGGACAAGAAACAGAAGTCAAAATAGCGCAACTTTTAGGCATAATTTAAAATTTGATGGTATGTATAAAATATTGATATTTCACCAAGTAAATCTCAAATAAATCTATGACAAAATTTTTAAAAAACTTAATCCATTCCGGCTCCTAACTTCAAACTTGGAGCATTATAAAAGAAGGTCGCCGAAAAGCACCTTTTTTATTTCAATGCGTAATGAGGTCAAGCGCGGCGCAGTGCATTGACTGGTTCGCGTTAGAACACCGAAGTCAAGCTACGTCGAGCGTGGTTAGTACTTGGATGGGTGACCGTTTCAAGTAAAAATTACGTTGTTCCCTCTCTGGGATAAATTAGTCTCGCTTTCCACCCAGCGCAGTGATACACTTATGTGTGGTTCCCCAGGCTTTGGACATCGCTTTGGTACATTGATAAAAAGTAGAGGTGTCCGTCCTGACTGAGGTTTTCCACGGTTCCCTCAATCTCACCTCAGCGAATGCTGGGATACATATATCAGGCCGTGGCCACTATCCTTTCTCTATTATATCCATTACCCCGTTGCGAGCTGTAAGCTTTTATATAGGGGTATATCCATGTTTAAAAAAAAAATTAAAGATTCAAAGATTCAAAGAACTACAGTCTAGCATGAATGAATTCAACAAATTATATTTTCAATTTCCCGTAAAAATCGTTGTTTTCAATGCACCGTATCATCTTTGTCATTTTTTACATTTTTATCTTAATATTTTTCTTCTCTTTTTCTCCTTCAGAGATAAAACAATATTTTTACAAGTTTTTATTTCTTGGACAAAAGTCCAGCACTCAGTAAAGCTAACAATGACAGAAGAATTATATTGTTCTTCGCAAAAAAACAAACCACTCTATATTATATTGAAAGTATAGAGTAGTCAATTCTTACAAATCATACAATGTAATACGAGATGTAACTCCTTCAATCTTATAGATTATGCTTGGTAACTTTTGTTTCTTATCCTACATGTACTAAAACAGTGAAAAAAACATTAATCTTAATTTGAAGCAATTAATTTAAGTTGTCACACCACAACTACATTGAATTTTCCGTATTCTAATGCAGGGTATATACTATGAACAAGTTGAAACAAGTTGATTAAACACATTTCTCAAATTTTTGTTATATTTTAACACGTCAAAAGAAGTATCAAATCAATTAATTATTAATTTGAAGTTAATATGGTCTACAAAACTTTTCTTTGAAAATTTTAGAGGACATATTGTAATACAAAATTAAAAAATATTTAAAATAAGATTCATATTTTACCAAACAATCTAATTAAAATAGAAGAAAAAACTGTTTTTTATTAAATAATGCATTTCTTTTTAAATTTTACAACTTATGTTACAATAATTATAATAGTTCCTAGTTTTAGCATGATATTGATTTATATTATATGATTTTTTTATGCTGGATTATAATTTTTTATAATTAAAATGTACACCAACACCTGCCATTAATTATGATTAATTCCTACCTTAGTTAAGATTGAAATATTTCACACAAATTTTAAGTTAAATTAAAAATTTTAACATATAATATACAAAACTTGGTTTTAAAATAAATATTTTTCTAATATATTATGACGTCAAAAGTTGAACTGTTGAATGAACGTTGGTATAAAGCAGACGACATGTAGTGTGCCATAAGTCTCGGAATAAGTAACTTCCAGCGTCTACACTGAAGTTACATTTGCAGATTTATGTTATCAAGTTTGAAAAGGCACTCGTTTCCCTACTTTTCTCTCTCTCTCTCTCTCTCTCTCTCTCTCTCTCTCTCTCTCTCTCTCTCTCTCTCTCTCTCTCTCTCTCTCTCTCTCTCTCTCTCTCTCTCTCTCTCTCTCTCTCTCACTGTTTTAGTTGGAACATTTGTAAAAAGAATAATGTAAGCTTTTTAACAAATTTCATTCTTTTGTTTCTAAAATAAAAGTATAGTACTATAATATTGATAATACCACTTAAAAAGAATTCTATAGATATGTATAATGATAATATATAAAATAAATTTCTATATGTCAATATTACTATATAATATAAGAGTATGGATTTAAAATTGGAAGCTTGAAAGGATTTTTTTTTTAGTTTATTTGAATATTCATTTCATTTTATATAATACAAAAGAGGAGGCAAAAAAAAGACCAACTGTTTTTTTTTTATTTGAAATTCAAATATCTGTATTCATAAATTTTTTAAAACAAAATTTTTAGTAATAATATACATAAAATATAAAAAGCTTTTTTTAAATTTAGAATATGTAAATGTAATAATAATACAAAAATGTTATTCTCTTTTGTTAAAAAGTAACGTAAATTGCAATGTACTCTATTTTTTAGTTCCGGTTTCTGAATTATAAATTGTCAATTTGTAAATTTTACTCTGTTATACTATTATGACCCTTAATTTAATACGACACAAGGATCATATTAGAATATTCTTTATTTTAGACCATTTTAGCTATATTACAGTTGTAATTTATTTCCTGAAAGAGAATTTTAGCAACAATAGAAACAATGCTTTTATTTATTTGTATCATAATGGATATTTAGTTCATTGTTAGGTATATTAAAAATTTATGAGCTAAGTGTTATACTGTATAGAATTATGATTGATCTCTTGCTATGGAGTTGCAATATATTATCTAGAAAATGAACTATATTAAAAAGGGTATTTATTTATGTATATTAATTAATAGTAGAACATTATTCAAATGGTTAATTTTACAATTAAAGTAATTATTTACTAAAATAAAACCAAAGTTATCAAATTCATCATTTTAATATATCAAAATTAAAATGTATGGTCAATTAAAATAGGAAATTTAAATCATTCATCAATCCCAGAATGAATTTTGTTTTATTATTCGAGGAAAACATAGAAACTTCAGATAAAAGAATACTTGAAAGCAACCAGTTTCAAAATTAAATTATTTTAATTCCATGTAAAATATCAACAATAATTATATATATAATTATGTTATATAAAAACAGCTTCATATTTAGTAATTCTTAAACTTACAAGGAAAAAATAATAATAATTGAAATATAATTAAGGTAGAGATAACACGAATCAGCTGGCTCAATGCTAAAAAAATCCAATTCATAAAAATTATGAAAAAAATTTAAAATGTTCTCCTCTACATCCCCTATGATTAGCTAAAATATCAGGTATACAAAAACGAGCTAGTTTTCGAGTTATTAATTTTTAAAGTTCTCTAATTTAACATGGAGAAATGGAACTTCCATATTAAATTAGTCAACTTTAAAAATTAATAACTCGAAAACTATAGCTCGTTTTTGTATACCTGATATTTTAGCTACTGATAGGGGATGTAGAGGAGAACATTTTAATTTTTTTTCATAATTTTCATGAATGGGATTTTTTTAGCATTGGGCCAGCTGATTCGTGTTATCGTTACCTTAAGAAACTTCAATATTGAGTATTTTAAAAACTTATATCATTTTCTTTTAGAATAAGGTTCAATTTATCTAATAATTTTAACAATAAATAGACCTTATATCATGCTTTGAGGGAATTTCGTCATTGTTTTTTATACAAAACTGGAACATTCTTTTACTTTAACTTAAAAAAATATTATCCTTCTTTGGCATTTCTTTTTTCTCTTAAGTTAAAGACTTTTTGATTAATAACTTTTAAAAACAACTATATATCATTTCAAACCTAAAAACAAAAAATGGAAGCTCCCAAAAAAATATAAAATGGTTAAGAGAAAAGTTTTTTATTGTTATTTTTATGTTTTTGTTCTATATTTAGTCGGTGCTATTAGCTGACATGTAGACAGCCAACGTGCTTTTTTATACAGGAAACCCCAGGAAATAGACTTCGTATACGTTCGTTATAGCAAGTCAGTTCTATGATATACTGGAGTTGTTTATACTTGCGTGTGACGTCATACTAAGTCAAATGTTTCCATGGAGTTGTATAACAATAGATGAGAATTAATTTTGGAAATTGATCACCTAATCCTTACACTTTCGATTTTAATTCATTATATTTATAATACAACTCCCTTTTTTTTATAAGTTTATTATAGTTAAAAGTACACATATACATGAATACTGACCGACTCATGACAAAACGAAGCAACAGAAATAGATGCAGTTAATAAACCATGAGATACATAAATCAATTTCCACTAATATGTGGTTCCCCTGACTTTGGACCATTGCATTTCCGGTTAATTGGCAAAAAGCTGTAGCGTCCATCCTGGCTAAAGTTTCCACGTTTCCCTCAGTCACAGGCAAATGCCGGGATGGATTGCAAGGTTATGACCGCCCCCGTTCTGGAAGAGCCCGCGAAACGCTGAAGGTTTCGGAAGGTTCGGGTTTCAAAGTATTATGTAATTAGTAAGTAAAAGTACCCAACAAGGTTTGATTAAAAAAAAAAAAAATACTAAAATGAAAATTGTGGTTCATATATAATCTTGCTTTTCTCATTTATCAAAAAAGTAAATCAACTTTTATTAAAAATATCTATAAATAATACGAAATAACAAATCAAAATCGCTAAGTAAAAAAAAAAAAAATGGATGAAAAGATTCAATATCGATGCTCATTTTTCTTGTTCACACAATGTTGTTATTTTTTTGTTGACAAGTCTGATTTATTGACATTCTATATTGAGGTTTAATAAAAAAAAAATCTTGATATTACTTAACACCTGCTTTGGCTGTTAGTTCATTCTAGGCACGTTTATACAAGAAATGTGGGGTTTGAAATATATCCTCCCTTATTCAATTTCCTATAACCTTACAAGATAATAAATCTTTATGGTATAAAATGGCACAAGTCTAATCTAAAACCTCAAACTACCTTATATACATTTTGAGTTTGTATGTTTTCAGGAAATTAAGACAGTATGTGTAAAATATTTTATGTAATATATAAAGTATGTTTTGATTTATTTAAATGTTATATCTTAATTTTTAAGTACAATAAGTACCTGTTTTTAACATATATGTAGCAATTAACGTGATTTATGATGTAAAGCTCAAGATCGAAATAAAAAATAAATATTTGTATATTTTTTTTATTAAGATATTGGCGCGATTCATGAAGCAGTTAGCCAGGTTTCTAACCACGTTTAGCTTAATCACGTTTAACTCGGTGGTTTAACACGTAAAGCAGGTATAGTTAAACGTGGTTAAGCTAAACGTGGTTAGAAACCTGGCTAACTGCTTCGTGAATTGCACCCATTATTATTAGTTTTAATTAAACTATACAAATTAGTTTAACTACTTTCCAAACTGTTATTTAATTGGGCTCATCCGAAAACAGGTGGTTAATTCCTAGCATTAACATTTACCATATATGACTGAGGGAAACGTGGAAACTTCAGTCAAGATGGACGTTACAGATTTTTTAAATTGACCATGAGTGCAATGATTAAAAATCAGGGGAACCACATATAATAGGAGAAATGTTAACTCAAATAATCACTCTCGATTTTGCTTTAACTTCTGTGATCTAATGAGAACTGTTAAATGCATGAGCCAAATCAATGCCCACTCCATTAAGGCCTGCGCACTGCGAAGCGCGCGAAACAAAATAGTAGTCCAACCCATTAAAATTCAAATTAAATCCAATAGAAATAAATTTTTCTTGATATTTTCTCACCCCAGACATAATTTCTAAACCCTTTATCTTTCTGTGTGTAAAGTTTCAAAATTTTAGAATCACTCCTACCATGGAAATTTCGGGGTGAAATTAGTATGTAATTCAATGGGAAATTGAAAATCTAAGACTACTATTTCAAAAAACAATCGAGATCGATATTATAGTGCGCAGGCCTTGATGGAGTGGGCATTGGCCAAATTACTATGAAATATAGAATTATCTTTATTGTAAGTACAGTACACAAGGTAGACGTAAAAAGAGGTAGATTATTTTGCATGAGGGAGTTTTATCGAATTCACCCCTATATGAGCCTGAAGCTCGAATCGCAAATTGGAATCTATCAGTACTAATTCACTTTAAAACCTTTACCTCAAATAAACATCTCGAATCTTTATTAAATTTTAGAGTAACCTAATTATCAACGTCAACAAAATTTCAATTGAAACAAATTGCTGAAATTCATTCTGACTTTTTTTACTAAATAATTCATGTCAAAATTTCCGATAATCAATATCATGAGACTTATACATAATGAGGGGGATTCAAAAAGACTTATCCGCGAGACTTAGCCGGCGGATCTCTTGTCCACGTTCTAGTCTGGATAACCTAAATACTTAGCCGCGCGGACAAGTATAAGGCTGGACAAGGGTTTGGATAAGTCGGTCTGGACAAAAGTCATTTGGCCAAGCCTGTTGGCTAAAGTCCCGCGGACAACTAACCGCGCGGCCAAGTCTCGTGGACAAATCTCCCACCTGGATAAGGTTTTTATTTACGCCGCCATCTTGGATTACGTGTTAAATACGGTGATAATTGGACCACCATATATCGTGATTTTATATTATATTACGTAAACATTGTGTTTAAAATTAATGTCATTTCAATCTTATTATTATATTGGGGTGACATGGTTTAAAATTTTTGGCGCTTTTAACATTTTTTGTTTTATTTCTCTAATTTCCCGTTCTGTGCGAGGCGCTGGTGGCATAATAATAAATTCATCGAGCCTCGCTGAATAACCCACGTTTTTTTTTTTTTTCAATAAATTTATACCTTATACCCAATATTTGAATTAAATAATGGGTTTTTATTATCATATATGATAATACTCTATTACAATTAATGACGGTACGTGAAATATCCATTAGAAAATTGCTTATTTTGACGACATTTGAGGGCTTGATTTCAACCTCCTTGATTTTAGTTCATTTTCTGTTTGCCTCATTTACTTATTTTTAACATACAGGAGTTCATACTTCTTAATTAAATGCTACCAGACTAATTATTAACTTAAAAAAGCTTTATTTTTAATAACTGTTCGTGTTTAAATATGTAAAAGTATGATGTATCAGAAAATTACAGATGAATGGTATCATATCATAGAGCTATATATCATAACTCGTCAAATTAAGCAATTTTACGTTAGATATTTCACTTACCTTTATGAAATGTCATAGAGTAGTGTATTCTTGGGCTGGCCATGTGCAATTATAGACACAAATATCAGGTATTAATCGTCTAATTATTGAAAAATGAGCATAACTAAAAAATGTGTGCCAACAAAGAGGGCGGGGCTTGCTGATGATATAGAAAAGGGGGAGCGGGGCGGAGCGGGGGGAGGTAAACCGGGTAAACATTGAATATAAGCGCCAAATGTTTAAAACTAATTTTCCTATGTCTTATGCAAACTACACAAATTGATATTTAATCAAATTTGAACACAGTTGTTTAATAAATTAGCAATGAATCATCATATATGTAGATCCAATTACCTCCATATTTAACACGTAATCCAAGATGGCGGCGTAATTAAAAACCTTATCCAGGTGGGAGATTTGTCCACGAGACCTAGCCGCGCGGTTAGTTGTCCGCGGGACTTTAGCCAACAGGCTTGGCCAAATGACTTTTGTCCAGACCGACGTATCCAAACCCTTGTCCAGCCTTATACTTGTCCGCGCGGCTAAGTATTTAGGTTATCCAGACTAGAACGTGGACAAGTTATCCGCCGGCTAAGTCTCGCGGATAAGTCTTTTTGAATCCCCCTCATTAAATGGACTTTTTTTATTATATAAGCCAAAATAAATAGAAAAAATGTTTTAGCTAATCAATTTATATATGAAAAACATGGATATAAAAAAAAAGGTACTTGAAATGTTTCCGGATAAAACGGAATTCCTGTGTGAGAAAAGAGAGAGAGAGGGAGAGGGAGAGGGAGGGAGAGAGAGAGAGAGAGGGAGAGAGAGAGAGAGAGAGAGGAGAGAGAGAGAGAGAGAGAGAGAGAGAGAGAGAGAGAGAGAGAGAGAGAGAGAGAGAGAGAGAGGGGGGGTACAGATCCAAGTTTCATTTAAGCTCTCCACGGTAAACAAGCTTTATTGGGCAAAACCCTTAGGGAGTCAGCAGGCAAGTAGCTACAGTAGACTAGCCAAAAGTGTTTTTCAACTAGAAGATCATTCAACATGGATGTTACATGGTTCAAGATACTTCAGTCAAATTTACTTGACATTCCCGCCGGAAGTAGCCGGAAGTGAGTAGTTTCTGTTCATGTACGATTTTTGTACTTTTGCAAACAAGTCAGTACCCTTATTGTAAAGCTCTCTGTAAAATTTCAAACTTCAAATTCAAACAGGAAGGATAGAAACCGCTTACTTCCGGTGGTCCGGTGGGATTATTAAACTAATTTGACTTTAGTTTGCATTAAAATATCTACATTTTATTGCATTGTCATATGAAGTTGCTTTGATTAATTAATACAACAAATTTAATAAAAAATTATTTTCTATTTAAAAATGTATTAAAAATATTGGGGGGCATTCACAAAGCATTTTAACCCCAACTTTAGCCCTAAGTTTTATCCCTGGTACTAAATATGGTGCTAAACTAGGAGCTAGACATGGATAGCCCCTGGTTTAGCACCATGTTTAGTACCAGGGATAAAACTTGGGGCTAAAGTTGGGGTTAAAATGCGTTGTGAATGCCCCCCATTATTTTTTTTATCATATATTTTTAATAAAAATATTTATATGTTTATTAATATTTACAGTTACTTTTTATTTTTATATTGATAATTAATTTATTTGGAATAAATTAATTATTAATATAAAAAACAAGCACGCCTCCATTTTATTGAGAAAAAAAAACATCACTCTTGCCATCCTAGGGTACAAACACTGAACACGTCACCATATAATTAGTGAAATTATGAAAAGGCAGACTACATTTGGAAGAATTTTATAAATTTAGAAAAATTCAAACTTTAACAGTATGTTAACCAATTACTCCCCAGCAAATAACTGAAATTGTACAGGAAATGATTAATTTCATCCTTAAGAGACTTAGAAAGACGTAAAAAATTGAAATTTATTTCAACTCAGGACATTTCGTAGATGTAGTCAAAATAATTTGACATTCTTTGCGGAAGTAGCTTGAAATGTAAGATTTCTGGTCTTCATATTCATATTTCAGCGTTACAATTTCACACGTACGTAAGACAGCATTTCTATACTTGCAAACCAATTTTGTAAATTTTTCAAAACTGTATTATAATAAAAAGAGGAGCAAACTTTGCAGTTCCGGCTACTTCCGGAAAGGATATGAAATAAATTGAACACCATTCTCGAATATATTTCACCTTGTGTTACGTGTTGATTTCTACGCTACCTGCAGGACTGATCGCATCTCTTCGCATCACAGATCAGTTTGATTGACACCCTACGGCTGAAAAGTACACTTATTGACAAAAGTATAACGAATCAACTACCGACATGCCTTGTGATATAATTGTTTGGAATCGTATGCTACCTATATTTCAAAAAGGGAACAGTTAACCTAAATAAAGATTTGAAGCGTTGTCATCAATGTTTGTATGCTACTCTGATTTTTTCAGATTTTTTAGGGACCGGAAAGTATTGCTAAAAAGTTTTGGCGAGGTCGGGTTCGAATCCACGTCCCTTTTGGGTCCTATCTTTTATTAAGAGAGGCGGCAAAAGGCGGCACTTTTTCTGCACTTTCAATAATTTTTTAAAAATACTTCCCGGTCTCAGATAAATCTGAAAAAATTCAGAGTAGCATATTTTTGCACCTTCTATGCATTTCTGCAACAAAAAATTTTGAGGTCGGTACTCCATGACACCTATTAGTAAGTGATATATGGTTATATTTATTTGCATTTTTGATATAATACACAAGACAATTAAAGAATCCATTCAGATAAAGATTGCTACACGGCATTTTCGTTTCACGATTCAGAGTGAAAGTGAACATTAAATTGTATATATAATATTAACATTTTAAATATAAATTTTAATTTTTTTTTATATAATATAAAAAATTCTAAAATAATTTTTTTTAATAATATATAAAATTTAACAATTAAACTGTATATATATTCAATTTTTATATGAGTATTTTTATATTATTTTAAATTGATTTTTTATTAATTTTATTCATTTACATTGAATTTTAATCTAACAAAATAAAACTAATATAATCGGATATTTTTTTTGAACTAGTGTGAAAATAAAGCTGCAATGGTATTAGTAAAGACCTTATTTCCTAATTTGATTACGCAGATTGTTTTTTTTTTTTAAATAAAACTACAGAAATAAAATTTCAGCGGTAACTGTTATTGAGCACATAATGGAGTATTGTCCTCAATTTTTTTTATTACAGAAATGGATAGAGCGTGCAAAGTTATGCTACCCTGATTTTTTTCAGATTTTTTAGAGCCCGGGAAGTATTTTTAAAAAATTATTGAATGTCCTTTTTGTGACGTCACGCGGCGGCAAGTCCTATCTTTTTCTTAAGGAGCGGCGTCTCGTGACGTCACGAAAAGGACTTTCAATAATTTTTTAAAAATAGTTCCCGGGCTCTAAAAAATCTAAAAAAAATCAGGGTAGCATAACTTTGCACCCTCTATCCATTTCTGCAATAAAAAAATTTGAGGACAATACTCTATTTTACAATTATTTATTTACGGTATATATTTTTGTACTGACAAGAATTTAACTTAGTTATCCTCGTGAATATTCGGGAAAACTTCGGTTCTTATTTGGCCAATGATGTTCTTCGTTACAAACTGTCTGCTCAGTATATTACAATGACAAAATCCATAATATTAAATGTATCGTCACATTTTTTTTGTCGTTTACTGTACATTGTGATATAACGACCAATATGTAGTTTATCCACCGTGATATTAGTGGAGCGATACAGAGGGGGGATGTTTAATTAATTATAATGACATTACTGGTAATTGGATACCACGATATCATAGATTAGATCAAAAATTACTGAAGCGAGAAACTTTTTATTTTACATTGTAACTTTATTTTAATATTGTCAACATTTTTGTTCATTTAAAAATACATATACCTACATAGTTTGTTTTTATTCTAAATTGTATATAATTACATTTTATTGATATATGAATATGTTAAAATAATATTAAAAAATAACTGATATTGGTAAAGTTTATGCATGTACATAAAATTTAATATTTCACTTCATACCACTGTTTATATTATATATTGGTTTTTGTTTGCATATTACTTGAATAAATGTTGCATGAATTCATGATATATTATAATTTTATTAATACTTTGTGTGCATAAAATATATACATTTTATAATATTATCATATTATTCAGTGTTTTTTTATGTAAAAAATATATTGAAAATATAGGTAAAAATATTAATGAATTTTATACATTTTTCACTGTGGTTACACGTATAGTCAGACTATAATAGTTACACGTACAGGAAGAAATAAATTATAAGATAACGATCAATATTTTTACATCAATATTATCAATTAACAATAATTTTAAACAAAAATAGACAAAACAAACTTAAGAAAGTAATGAGTGTTATTTGATTAATCTTAATAAAGGGCATTCACAAAGTCTTAATGCCACATTTAAGGCTCGATAATTTAAAGCTTGATTTTAAACGTGTTTTTTAGACCCAAAATTTCTGATCTTAAATTATTGAGACTTAAATTGTGGCCTTAAGGCTTTGTGAACGGCCCTTAATATAATACATTCATTATTTTGAGTGATATTTAGGCCTTAATTAAACCATTCATTAAACAATTTTGTATTTGAGATTCTAAAATAAGTAAAATTGCTTGATGAATGAAAACGTTAAGAATTCTATATTAGATACTGGAGGATTAATTGTAAATACATTATATTCGATTTTAATTAATAATGGAAATCTGGAGAATAATATACATTTTTTTCTTTTATTTTAATTAATTAATTGAACACCAAATCATCCTATACATATTTATTTACAAACTCTACTATTATATGTAGTATGTAACTATATAATATGAGTAAATGGGCAGCAAAATAAAAATTGATTACGAACTTTCAGCAATCAATAATGTAACAAAAATTACATAAAAATGTGTCATTTTCAGTAATAAATTATCACAAAAACAGATTAAGTCAAATTTATCAAACTTTTTTTTAAATGAATTATACTCCTCTTAATAATTAATCAATGACAATATAAATTATATTATAATTTTAAATTTATAACCATAAAACAATTAAATTATCAAATAAAATTTACAATAATTAATTATTTTATTGTTGATAAATTAAATAATGTTAAAAATCAGAGATGTAGGGGGTTAAATAGAGCGTCTGATGGTAATTTATTGTTTTTAGTTGGCACTAAATCTAACTACTAGAAGGTACTCTAGTTGCCAGACTAACACATAAATCTAAATCGTTTGCTAAAACCGCCGCCGCCGCCGCCTCTACCCAACTAGATATTTTACTGACACAGGCAAATCAGACCAAGTTCGACACGCTTCATTTATATTAGAGAACTTTAGAAGTTAAATTTACATCTGCACATTTTAACGTTTTACTAACTTATTGGTTATAAACTTATATAAAATGTACTTAAACTCAGATTTCATTTGTGGTATGATGGTATGAGAGAAATTTATTTTTTAAAATAAGGTATTTTGAATTGAATTATTATTATATGTAGAATATGCTTGAGTAAATAATTTAGAAACGTTTGAAAAGTGTTTATTAAGAATATGTTTTTCATTGATATTGTGTGTCATGTTGATGTTTGTTTTGTGTCTATTTTTTTTTTTTTTTTTTTTTCAGAATTTAATTATGACCTGAACCTATGTTTGTCTTGTACAAGTTGTACAACCTAAAAGTTCAAATGAATAAAAATAAAATTTTACTTTACTTTGAATTAATTGTTACGCAATGTGTGTATAATATGTATAGGGTATAAAAATCGATATTCATCCAAGACCATAAAAAAAAATAATAATAATAAAAAAAATAAATAATGATAAAAAGTAAATTACATGGTTTACCCAAATTGAAATAAAGGTATTTTTTAAAATTTAGGATGATTTAATGCAAAATCTTTAATTTACTTTTTTAAATAAGTACATCTTTAATTATGATTAAATGATGAACAACATGGTATGGTTGAAATTATGTGTTTTGTAGATGAGAATTTCTTTGGATATGACATAGAAGTAAATTTACATACAAAAAGTAAAATGTCTTGAAATGAATTAATTTTTACTGTATGTTCTTATTTACAGAGAATTGGAAAATAATTTAACATTATTATCAAAAAATTACAATGGCAGTATTTTCCCACTGATATGGAATTGATACTTTTAATTCAGTAATAGCTCTGACTTAAGACAAATTATAAACCATTCCTAAATTCCAGGGATCGGATGCGAATGCGGATGCAGATGCAAGATGCACACGGATGCGCAAAAATGGGCTTGCATCCGCATCCGTGCATCCCAGATGCACAGGAAAAAATGAATGCATCCAGATGCGCATCCACGGATGCACGAAAAAACCGCGTGCATCCGGTCCCTGCTAAATTCATTTGGTTTCTGAGATTGTCATAAGTCATAAGTCATCACACTGCACTAAGAATTGCTATATCTGCAAGCAACAATTTCAAGAGCAATATATTTTTAAATAATATTATTATCAATTTTTAAATAATTTTTTATAATTATCCTGTTGTACAATTGTAAAATTAAATTCATTTATTTCAAAATTAAATAATAAATAATATAATAATTTTAATACAAAATTTATATAATAACTAAAAGGACAAAGAGTTTTTATTTTATTTACTGCAAAAAGTTAAGAATTTTTTTTAATATAAAAAGCAGTTTAATTAATTTTTATAAAAGCTTCTATACAAAGTAACAAAACATCAATAAAAATCCATTCAAATAGAAAATACTGAATGCGTCTGACACATTTAAGCTTTGTTGTTATTTGGAATTTTAAAATCAATGTTTTGTAAGAGATAAAAGGATTTTAAAAAATACAATAATATTATGAAAAAATATTATTGCTAGTCAAATCAATCATAAAATGTTATTTTATTATTAACATGTTAGGGAGTTTATATTCAATTTATGGAATTTAGTAATAAAACAAGTTATTTATTGATTTTATATATGAAAGCCAACATCACTGCGAAAATATATATTTTTTCAAGAGAGGGAGGGAGTTTCAAAAAGAGATCCCATCAGATTTGTAATTTTAAAATTAAACGGGCCATCATTATGTATTTGACTTGGATTTCATAGTGTTTTCGACAAGGTCTTCTTCTGCTCGTTGTTCGTAAGCAAATAATTATTAAGTAATATCTGGTGAAAGAATTATAGAGTTGTTTATTTTATTTTATTTCTTTTATTATTTCACCCAAGGTATACACAGTATTACAAGTAGTGGGGTGGGGGTAGCAAGCAAGTCACTAGAAGCACCATATCACAAGTGTCTGCTAATGTTGGTTTACATGTTAAAATTATGGGGAATGAACGTTAATTAATTATACTAAATTTCATATTTTCTTCGCTATTAAGCTCTTCTCATGTCTTTTTTCCTCCTACTTTGCACCATTTTAGAGGGGAAGAAAACGAGATTACGTCTTTTTGTCTTCTTCTTGAGCATAAATTATTTTCCATTTCATCCTCACTTTGAGCAAAGGTGAAATAAGATGTGTTTTAGAGATAAAAAAAATTAACTTTAGAAGTGTAATGGATGAGTTGAAGATAAATTGTTTAAACTAGAGTATAATTAACTCTTGGTGATAATTAGTGCCATCATCTTCTGTGCTCTATTCAGGCGCAATCAGATACTATACATCGTTCTATGGTTAACAATAAAATTAGAGTTAATCAGATATTATAAACTATGGTTTAATGCTTTGTTTCGAGAATACTGTGGCCAGTTATGTTCTTCGTTATAAACTGTCTACTAAAATGACTAAAACACCACGAAAACCATTAATTTATGAATAGTAGTGTAACAACCCCTATAAAGGTTCACATTATTTTAATAAACTGCTTAACATAGTGTGTTCATACTGTTTTGAGGTGTAAAGAATATAGTACTAAAAAAGATTTAATTATAAAGAAGCAAAAAAAAAGTAATTTTAAAAAATAACTACATTTCTAAGTATTTAAGCATGTCACAGTATACGGTAAACATTATATAAATTTATGTAAATTAAAAAAAGTGGTTTTAATTACTTATACACTAATTTAAATTGTCACACAGGCATGAACATACATATAAAATAAAAAATACTAAGCTTAAATTTAAAGCAATTTTAAACCTAGAACAAATTTACATTTTCTCACTGTTAAATAAAAAAATATTTTTTTTTGTCTTTTTTTTTATTTTTAACATGGCAACGTTTGTTAATTTAAATTATTCTCACCTGTTTCAATTAAAGAAACAAGTACCTGTTAATTTACAGATAGCATGTCCAGTGGTAGTAGTGAAGTATAGAGAGAGAGAGAGAGAGAGAGAGAGAGAGAGAGAGAGAGAGAGAGAGAGAGAGAGAGAGAGAGAGAGAGAGAGAGAGAGAGAGAGAGAGAGAGAGAGAGAGAGAGAGAGACAGAGAGAGAGAGAGAGAGAGAGAGAGAGAGAGAGAGAGAGAGAGAGAGAGAGAGAGAGAGAGAGAGAGAGAGAGAGAGAGAGAGAGAGAGAGAGAGAGAGAGAGAGAGAGGGAAA